>JAWWMP010000081.1:92853991-92874329 GCA_035047865.1 Dendrocincla tyrannina | reverse complement strand
TTAGTTCTTCATATCAGTTATTGATACCTTATATCAGTCCCCTTTATGTGTTAGTTCCTTATATCAATTTCCCCTACGTGTTAGTTCCTTAAATCAATTTCCCCTACGTGTTAGTTCCTTAAATCACTATTAAAAAACCCAAAACACCTTAATTACAATAAAGACAAAAGTCTTTGCAATAACCAGATTTCAGACATCTTCTTACTACAAGGAGAAACATCTTATGGCCTGAAATATGGGACTAAAGTTTACAAAAATATTCTTTTTTTTTCCTACATCCTTTCTCTTTAATGATGAAACATCCTGTGTTTCAGATCTTTGAAGATAAAACAGGCTTACTTCTTCCCAGTCCCTAGGAGTGTTAGATAACTTGATCAATATATACAAAAAGACTTGGATCTAGCAGCATAAATGTAACAAATAAAAAATTAATGCTAAATTGTATATATTAAACCTATACATTTACTTTTTTAAAAAAAAATATTTTAAACCAATTACTAAATTATAAAAGAATGTAAATGTTTACCAAATATATGCTTAAACTTTAGACTCATATGGGAAGACTGGAAAACATAAATATTCTTTAAAGACCTCTTTGGCTCCAGTATTTATAATCACCTCTTTGTTTCTGACTCAAGTGAAGTTTTCTAGCAATAAAGTAGATTTCAGTCATTTTGCTGTGACTTTTGCCTTTCTGAAAGGGCATAGTGGAGGTGGGTCTAAAACAGCTAATTCAACTTAACTCAGCTATATACCTTTGGAAATCTGTCTTGGTACTACCTACACCTTTAGTAAAGTATGTCAGTAATTCCTGGATCCATCATTAGTTAATGAATAATTCAATTCTGTAAACCATGGATAGAACAGCATCATTGTTGTATTCTACATGTACTCACAACTCTTGAAGGAATCATCTTGGTTCTGGCTATTTACTATACTGTACCTGATTCATCTTTTTCTACTGCTAAGCTCTCTGACTGCCTAATGTCTGATACTTTCCACAGATTCATTTTTACAACATCCATTGACTGATGAAATCACATAATTTTTTTTTAATACATCTTTAACCTTTCTTATATCACCTCCATGACTGCTGATTAAAAATTACTCTTTAAAAACTGGTCTGAGAGCTGTTTGGTGTAAATGTCTATTCTTTGCTAGTTTCATTTTGTGAGGGTTTTTTTATATTTTCATTTCTGTAAAAAATAGATGAAAAATAATCGTTACACTCACTTTATACGGATATATTATGTACTTCTTTTACTGTATTTTGTCTAGTTATTCTTGTCATCTCTGATTCCATTATGATAATTTTAAACTATCTGTACAAAAGTCTAAAGCATTTCCGTTTCCCATGCTCACTTTTACTATTAATGTTAAAATATTTTTTCTTCTGTCATGTTACAACATTTTAGGCTCTATTCATTTTCTAAATATTTTGAAAAAACTGTACTGTGTTTACTTACATGCATACATGTAAGTATGCATGAGTCATGCATACTTACCACCTGAACTCACTTATGTGTGTTGTCAAGATATAAATCAAGAGCTTCTCTAAATCTTGCCTGTTAAAAAGCTTGATCTTGATATTTACCTACCATGACTTTATCTACTCTTCACATATAGTAAAATAAAACTTTTTTTTTTTTTTTTTTAATACAGATGATAATAAAATGTAAAGATTCCTCATTTGATCACCTTCTATGATGTAGACACACTCTCTGTCCGGAGGATACTTGTTGGGGTAATTTGGAGAAGTGAAAATGCCTCCTTCTGCATATTTGGTCCAAGTTCCACACTGCACCGGTTTCTGAGCTTCGGAAGTAGTTTGCTTTTCTGTGAAATGACCACATTAAGCATTATATAATTAGCTCACAAATTATTATGTCTATTGACACTTAGAACTCTCTTACAGGATAAATAAAACAATCCCTTCTGTCAGCGGCCTCAAGATTTTTTTCTGTTGAAACTGAGGATGATCATTGATATGGGGGGAAACAAAGCTGTTCTTTAGGGTAAAAACATCTAATTCTTACTCAAACCACTTTTTTCAAAGCAGAGAAGAGGTTTGCATGTCTAGAGGGAGAGATATTTGTAGTGTTTTTAATATAATAACCTGTAGGAAAAGCACATGCTCGAGAAATGGAAGGCATGGGTTTCCCACTCTTACATCTCAAAAGGCTCAAGTGTTTTATTTATCAGCAAGCTTCATGCCATAAAACAGAGATACGAGTCATAACATCAGGAAAAAATCCCAGAGAATTAATATAATATATACAAGCTGTTTTAAATCTGCAGCATCTTTATTCTACATTCCCTTGACAGAGGTAGACAGGGGAATTCCTGGAATCTGGTTCATAGATTATTTTTGCTGTTTGCTGCAAAATTAATAAATAGCTCTGTGGGCAGGAATCACACCCAAGAACTCTCCTCATCCTAGATGAATCATCAGAGAGCAGAGTTGGACCTTCTTGTTTGCTTTCTTCCTAGGTCTAAATCTCTTACACTCCTTTCTGAATATTGGCAGAGAGACTGGAGACAAAGGTTTGGGTCTGTTGAAGCTGAAGAAGATGAAGGAACCCTTCCTGGGCATCATGCTTTAACAAGTAGGCTAAAATGAGATGGATTCTTCAGGGGGAAATATACTTAGTCTGCTATTAAAACGAAGGTTCTAGACTGGTTTTTCTCCAAATGAGGTATCGAGGATCAAAGGAATGTCCCATCTAAGTCAAGCCCCTCATATGTACAGTCAGATGTTTGAGACTCCCTCTTACAATCGGTGTAGGGAAACAGGCACCTCCCAAGGACTACTTTAACCACGTGAGTTCTGACTTATAGTCTGCAAGTATTTCTTTTTCTTCCTGGTCTGTGTCCAGGCAGAGCAGGACATGGAGCCTAATTTCCTGAAATGAATTCAGGCCTGCAGGGACTGTGCATTCAGACACAGGTTCAGACACACATTGTGCTTAGCAGCATTCCCAACTTGGCTGTCATCATTCTGAGCATTCACAGCTTTTAAGAATCTCTTTCTATACACACCCTGTACAAAAGGACCCATTATACCTAATTTTAGATTTGTAATTATACTTCAAACAAAAATATTTAAAGTGTAGGTACCTCAGTGCTCAAACTAGACTTCCCAGTTTGAAAGGGGGAGTCCTTTACAGTCTTTAGAAACAGGTTGAGTATGACCAGTACCACTGGATTTTTTGTGTGTACAGGCATACAAATACTCCAAACAAATGGACAAAGTGCAGACACTGGAAGCAAATGAGCTACTAAAAAATTAAAAAAACTAAACTAGCAACTCAAATCCATACTTTGGTCTCTGATACACTGTCAGAAAAAAAATGTCTGAAGTTTACATACCTGTTCCTTTTTTGGTTGCCCCAGACAAATGTAGGATGATTAGACTTGCTACAACTGAAAGAGAAATATGAATTAAATATCACAGTGTGATAGTGCCTGCAATCAAAATGTACCAATCTATTTTACAAGAATACAAATTAAATAAAATTACTGTAAAAAGTGTCATGTTTATGTGTATCTTTAAATTGCACATTTTGTATAAACAAGTTTGTTTGCAGTCTGTTCTTGAAAATATTTATCATTGCAAATGTATTCAAATGAAGAGAAGACCTTTCGGTTAAAAAAAAAAAAATAATCCACAGGCACTTCCTGTGTTTTTCTTCCATTTTTTTCCTTTTCTTTACTATTAAAGAAAAATTTTTACAAATATTTATATAATCATAGTTGGTGTCAGTAATAAAAAGTGTCTGCTTTTAACAGAGGGAGACAAAGGCCTGCTAAGTTTCAGTGCCACTGCATTCACGAATATCTCTCATTGTGGCATAATAAAATTTGAAAATGAGTACTGGGAGTATGAAAGAAGTGAGGGGTTGGGTTCTTCATATCCATCCATCAAAGCATTTGGAAATCCCTAGTGAAGTAAATTATTGTGTATGCTTAACAGCCTCATTAATCTAGTTTGTTTGACTTGTCAAGAGGGTGTCGCTTTGTGCTGCAGTGAACCTGCAGCCCATTTTACAAATAGAAATTTCCTATCTCCAACCATGATAGGATAACCATTCCTCTTGGGAACAAATGTGACCTTTCAGAGGTGGACTTTGACCTGGAGATAATTGTTGGGTTTCTGGGAATTTCCAAATACATCATTTTAACTGAAAAAGGCTAAGAGGCAAAAACTTAGGCCAGTAACAATGAGAGTGATTTGGAAAATCTAAATGACTAGTTAGCTACCTGATAAAGAAGTCATGCACTGATTTTCTTGTCATCACTTCTTTGGGTATGTGAAAAAGTGGGATAGCAACGGCAGAAGAGAGCAGATCCATCAGTTCTTGGAGTGCTTGGGGCTTTGCCCCAGCTAGTTTGGGATTAAGCCCAAACATAGTGCCCAGGCTGCACTGAAGTTAAACTGAAGATTAAGTTGCATGTTTATTCTGAGCATTTTGGATCACGCAGCTGCTATTTGGGTTGTTGACTATGATGAGGAACCAATGGACCTGGGGTCTTTAACAAATGTAATTCAGTGGCATACTTTATTATTAACCCCAACAGACACCAAAAGCCAGCATGGATTAGTAACTATGATCCTATCAAAGATGCTGCTTTCATCATTTTCAGCTTCTATACTGTGAATTGTGTGTGATTTTCACCCTGAAGGAAGGCTGTCTCCACATTTACAGTATTCTGATGGCATTGAGGTATCTTTTTCTATGTCTTTGACCTTTCCCATGTGACAGAGGGTTAGACACATAGATGATGGCTGCCTTATTAAGCAGGGGAAGGCTGAAATTCTGGGAAGATGAAGGCTTGGCAACATATTCACTATTTCTTGGTCAGGCTAACAGCCCCTAGAAACGGATGTTGGCAGCACTGATAGTTAAAAACTCTTCTGTGTCATGGGCATTCAGTGAGAACACTACATCTTCTGCTCAGATCTGAATGCTACTCAGCCATTCATACCCTTACTCTCCTCAGGGATGAATTCTGGAAATACGTGCTAGTTGGGACTCTGCCTGCTGGCTGTATCAGAATATGAAGGCAATAAAAGAATCACCCATTTACTAAGTTGCTTATTTACTTTAGCTGTGTTTCACGCAGCGACCATACTGCATCTATGCCTGTAATCTTCACCAACCAAAACCTTATTTCTCAATAGTGTAAGGTGGATTGGTGTTAGCATATGGAACCAGCTGCTGGTGTTCCTTCTGCCCACAAATTTATGGAAGCTAGAACATGACATACAACAGCAAAACAAACTTTATGTAAGAAATGTTTCTTTTTAGGCAATTAATAACATTTCACATCCAATTCTTACAGGTTCATTTCAAGCTCTCTCCTCCTTTTCTAGACAGAAAAAAATGGAATTCAGAGAAGTAAAGAGAGTTGGTCCAAACTACAGATGTATTACCAAGATGACAGAAAAAACACAGGTCTTTCCAGTTCCAGCTGTAGCCGCTAGAAAGGATGTTTCCAAAGCACAGAGCTATGTCTTTCCAAAGCACAGAGCTATACTTACATGTCATTATGTCAGTATTGATTATTAGCAGGAGTCAATCTTGATAATAAAATCTAATAGACAAGAAAAGACTAAGAGATTAAGTTCTTTTTTTTTTTTTCTCTATTTACCATATCTAACATTTGGATAGCTAAAGTGAAATACTCTTCCCATATTA
This sequence comes from Dendrocincla tyrannina, assembly GCA_035047865.1. Taxonomy (NCBI): domain Eukaryota; kingdom Metazoa; phylum Chordata; class Aves; order Passeriformes; family Dendrocolaptidae; genus Dendrocincla; species Dendrocincla tyrannina. Next base: position 92,868,630 of record JAWWMP010000081.1, on the reverse strand, counting down.
AAAAAAAAAAATGAAAAAAAAAAAACAACAAAACCTTTTGATTTACTGTTATTAACACCAAGAGACAAAAATATCTATATTGCCAGAAAGCAATTAAAATTATGGGCTTCTTGGGAAAAGACAGCACAATATATTTTAATTAAGCAGCCAAGGCAGACCATTTTACTCTATGATCCCTTGCTCAAGCTGCAGAAAAAGAAGAGTGTTTTCACAGAGGAGGAGGAAAAAAAAAAGACCCCAAAGAGACCAATCTTCATTCACTGAAAACTGTCACTTGGGAAGCATTGGCAGCTTGGCAACAATACGGTGATTATCTCGGTTTGGGAATTATTTTAAAGAAGTTTCCACCACATTTCTTGCTGCATTCTCACTGTCTTCCTCCTCTTCCTTTTCCTCCTAATCATGGGTGTAATTATAATCATGCTTTCTAGTGCCATTCTGATTACGCATCTTTCCATCTTTTTGGATCTGTGTATGTTTTTCATTACAAGCAGTACATTAAGAGATTTATCTCCTGGCTAGGCTTTTAGGAGGCTGTGATTTGGCACAGACGTGGCTTAGCCTAGTGAAGAGTTGTTGGACGAGCAATACCTGGCCATAGCGCTATTGTACAGGTGTGGGCACAGAGGGAAGTGCTGGAAGGAACTGTGGGCAGTCAAGCCCCTTCAGTACAGTGAACCCTCTCCAAAACAGAGGTGGGAGATGAGGTCCCACCAGAGCAGCCTGAGGCCTCTGGGCGTCTTCGACCAGTAGGTGATACATTTTTCGGTGCCTCCTTGGTGCTCCTGGAGGATTTCGGCCGATGAAGCCGCCCCCTGCCCGCAGACCTGCGGGATCCGTGCCCTGTGTGGACGTCCCCGCCGCAGCTGTCGGCGCTGCCCTGCACCCCCTCTCCCGGCGGCCGGGTCGAGCATCCCGGCGGGGCTGTGCCCCATCTCCCCCGTCAAGCCAAAAGCCACTAGATGCGTCGCGCCCAGGTGAAAACCTCCAGCCTTCGGGAGCGTGTCCCGCCGGCCCACGGCGCCAGTAGACACGGACTCCCCGCCGGTGCACCGCAGCGAGGTGGGGAGGAGGGTGCTGTGTGTGCGTGGGGAGAGTTCGCCCCCACGCCGCGGAAGTCTGGGCGTCCCGTTATGCCAGTTGTGGAGGCAGCGGAGGGCAGGAGCCCGTGCGCGGCGGGGGTGGTAGGGTGGGAAGGGGGAGATAGATACTCACTGTGAAAGAAGCTGCGTCCATGGGTCATGTCTGTTCCTTACACAAGGGGCTTCGGTCTCCACTAATTCCATTTAGATACGGGAGGACTTCCAGTAGCGGGGAGAGGATGGAAGTAGGAAAAGAAGAAGAAAAAAAAAAATCCCGAAGCCCACACAGACAGAGCACAGCGGAGCAGCCCTTCCTCTCCCTCGCTCTCCCTCACCGCCTTCAAATTGATCACGGCCGGCTCAATCCCATCACACCCGAGCGATCACCAGCACCGCCAGGAGCGTTGCATCGCGGCGGCGGGCAAGGCGGCGGCGGCGGCGGCCCGCGCATCCAGGTGCCGGCGGGCGGCGGCGGCGGAGAGAGCCGAGCCCCTAGTCACCAGTTTCATACAGAACCAAAAGCAGATCGAAGCATTTCCTGCAGGACTCCGAGCCCAGCGACTTCCAGCCCTTCGGCTTCTTTTGATGCATTGAAGAAGGGATTAATGGGTCCGTCATCAGCTCCCTGTGTTTGCTCCTCTGAAGGGGTGGGGGCGCGGGCGGGAGGGAACCCAAAGAGGAGGGGTGGGGTAGAGAAAGATTTACCAAATAGGGGATTTAGTCATATTTATGTGCAATGAGATCCTTATTAGAGAAAAAATCCTTTAAAATCGAATAAATCCATTTTTGCAAAACCTTCTCCCTGTGCGTCGCATAGTATCAAGTGGTAGCAGCAGCAAGAGGCTGAAAACACATTGCACGGTCTGAAATCCCCTCGGGAATGGATGGAGCGAGAAAGAGATGGATGAAGATAGGTAAATGCCCCCTCACTTCTTCAGTCCAGGGCGAGAAGCAGAAGAAAGCCCTGGAGACTCTTCCATTCATTCAGTGCAGGGGAAGGGGAGGGGAACGGTGGGAGGGTAGAGGTGGTGAGGAAGGAATGATTTCACAACTGGGAAAGGAAGAGTAAAAAGAGGGTGATCGTTTCCCCTCCCCTAATTAGTTCATGGATCAGACAAAATGCTCATGAGTTCCTCCTTGACCTGCACCTGCCGAAGGGAAATTGAAAAGATTTTCCCCCTTGAGAGGCGACCTCTTCATCTACACACCCACACCCACGCACGCATACAGACGCACACACTCACAAAAGGGAGCAATAAAGTTTATCTGCTAATCCTCCGGCCGCAGATACAATGATTGCCTCTTCCAATCAGCCCAGAGACGTCTGAAAAAAATCTCTCCCTTCCTCTCCCGCCCTCCTCTGGCGTCTAGGACTTACCTACCTCCCCAACTACATCCCGCCCCAAACACCCATCCCTTTGACAAGACTGCGGAGGGCAGTGGTCAGGGCGGGAAGGGCGGGCAAGGGAATAGAGTAGGAAAAGCATAAGAAGAGTACTGAGAGGAGCTGAATTGGTTTCAACGGAAAAGAAGAGGAGAGGAGGAGTGGGTGAACAGAAAGGGCTCCGTCCCCCCTTGGCCCCGAGAGTCTGCCCTGCAGAGTGGCACCGCGGCCCTGGCATTCCCGGCCCGGTCGAGGGGAGGGCGGCAAGAATGGTCAGGGAGCGAAACGCACCGCTGTGGCGGCGGGGAGGGCCGAGGGGAAGGGAAGATTTGTGCTAGAGAAGTGCGAGGGGAGCAGGATAAGATCTCCCGGCCACCCTGCATCGCTGTTGCAGCGGCCAGGCTGCGGAATAGCCGGCGCTGAAAAGCCGCCGACCCCCGCGGCGATGTGGGCAGAAACAGGGGACCCAGGGTACCGTCAGCTCCTGGCTCGCCACGCCGCAGCAATACCTCGGAGGCGGGACCGGCCCTTGCCCGCACCTGATGCTCACACCCTTTGCAATAAGAAAAGTGTGTCTGGAAGCGCAGCCGGGGCGGAGAGGGGAGGAGGAGGGTGGGTGTTGTGGAGGAGGCTGTAATTCAATTAAAGATTAAATACAGCTCGGGATCCTCTTTTCCGCGGGTGCGGAAAGGCACAGGGGAGGTGAGCACAGGTGGGACGGCATTGATGGCCGTGTGCCGGCGGCCCCGCGGCCGGGCGCGCAGCGGCGGTGCGCACCCGCGGAGCCGAACTGGCCGCTGGGGCTGGGTCGGGTCTTGTCCCCCAGCCCAGGGTCTGCCGGCGGGCTGGGGAGCAGTGATAACGTAGCCGGGAGGTCTGTTATCTTTAGGGCACCCTTTAATGAGGCGGGTACCCTTACTGCCCTTGGAATAGCACTGAACAGCACTGAGCGGCTATTCCGGAAGGTGAATGATGAGAAAGCCTAGATACATCATTTATTTGTTTGTTTATGCAGTTGTTTTCCCAGTAAATCACCGTGTTTTAATAAAGAACCTTCGGGGTTTTTTCAGCCTGTGGTTTGTCTGCCCCATACTCTGAAATCAAGACTGCATCTGCCATCGATGCTTATGAATGCAGGCAGTCAGCAATAGTGGCATGCACGTTAGGGTAAGTCTGAGGTGATCTTGGCCAACAGAATTCATCCATTCAACCAGCCAGCCATCAGCCCAGCCAGCCTGACTGAGCACTTAAAAATCTTCCTGGGTGAGAAGGGCACAGGGTTTTGCTACAGGGCTCTGCCGTAAGCTCCTTATAATAAGGAATACAGAAGATATAAAACTTCATGAAAGGATTCACCTATGTTTTGAGTAATCTGTCTTGCCATTAGCAACATCAAGTCTGCAGCTGTTAATCTTAATAAACTGTCCTACATTGCTTTCTAACCCTCTCAGCACTTTCTCTGACCTTCCTTATTCTTATCCACCACAAGTTATAGAACTTTATTTGTTCAGTAATTGAAAGTCACCTGATTTATCCGTAGGATAAACTTCTCTAATACAGATGTGCAGCCTGCCTTAGTCAAGCAACAGTAGAGTAACTGAAACAGAATAGTGTTGAAAACAGTCATAAAAATGTTTATAGGCAGTCAGATGTTTCTTCTGCAGGATGATGCAGACATCCATATGGCTAAGTTTCAAGTTATAGTTACTTTAGGAAAAAAAAAAAAAAAAAAGGTTATAGAACAAGTAGACACAAAACAGCTGATTTTGCTGTTCTGGGAATTGTGCTGTGTCACATCATACAACAGTGAGCTTCAACATTTTTCCTTTTCTGAACTGGCGTGTTTTTGACTTTAAAGTTCTTAGTAGAACTTTGATTGTCACTCTTAATTTTGAAGACACCAGTACAATTGTATTGAGAAACAGTAAGTAGTACATACCAAGTGTGTTTATACCAAAATCAGTCACCATCATTATGGAGGGACACATCCACAATATAGCTGAGGGATTGCCACGGTGACCATTGCATGTTCTCAGTAGTAATGAGACCTTAAGGAAATATCTCAAGATCTACACAGTTGAATGTTAAAAGCTTGTTCAAATGTGGTTATAAGCAAGACCATAGGGTTTGCAAGTTAGAGACTGGTCAAAATCACTTTCTACCTTTCTGAAGTTTGAAATTTTGAGCTTCATACAACGACTGAAGGCTACACCACCATCTTTTTTGGCTTTATGTCTCATTTTGTTGCAAAATCTGCTTATGTCTGATTTGGTAAATGCTCCACTGTGATGGGTGAATCTTTCATTACCCTGGTATTGTATAAGTAAATTTTTATGGTGTGTATTTTTTGCATCCTTTATTAACCAGTTGCCAGAACCTTATACTTGTGTTTGGCAGTAAACCAAGAGGGAGAAAAGGATTCACATTTAATCAAACAGGAAATGTTTTTTTTTAAAAATGGAAAAGCATAATGACTATAAAAAATTCTCTCAAATGGCATCTTAGTATTGTTTGGAAGCCTTTGGATTTTACTTGGTAAGAGTCCTATTGATTTTTAAATGAGTTTAAGGGGGGTTTTAGGTTCTGCATTTTCCCTAGAACATTGCCTTATTTTATTACATGGAGTGACAGCTACACTTTTAGATTAGAAATGTACTTATATTGGTTCCATGTCAGTTGTCAACTGAAATTTTGTTTTTAAAAGTAAGCAAGACAACCGAACATAATTATGTTCCTTGATTCAGTACATACAATGTTATTCTTTGTAGTTTTAAACCATCCATTACATGACAATCTCTTCATATAGCACATTTTGTCAGCCTCTCTCTTTCACATTCACAGCTGAGTTTTTTTATTGATTTTTAGGACAATTTGTTTGAACATAGAATATTTTATTCATCAAGATATGAAGTACTTCCTTCCTGTGGTCTAACATCTTTAGGCCAACCTAAGACACTGATCAGCCTGAGGATGATTGAGGATGATTATATGGCAGAAAGGAGATCATCCATTTGTAGAACAATTTGAGCACAATGAAACATTTTCAAATTGAGATTATAAAATGACAAAAGGCAAATATGCATGAAAGTATTTCTAATAGTTTTGTCAGAACAGTAGTGTACAATCTCCTATTAAGATCTATGTGAAGCATTGGACACTTTTTTCAGCAGACAGAAGAAAAGCTTTTGTCCCTGAATTGTGTTATGCTAGTGTTTCAATCACAAGACAAGAAAATAAAAATTCTGTCTTGCTTCTGCCCCTTCTGTGCTTTAGTCTATGTGTTTATATGTCAAACAGCAGAAGTAAGTCCAGGGCAACTAGACCTGCTTGAGCAGAGGGTTGGACAAGACAACCCCCAGAGGTCCCTTTCCACCTCAACTATTCCATGATGCTGTGGTTCTGTAAGCAGTGCAGAACAATGGAGCATAAAGCAGGGAACAGTTTTAGTAAGAAAAAGAAACTCCTTAATATTCAGGACTAATTTGGCTTGCTTTCAGCTGTAGCATGTAAGAAAATGAGACAATATATATGGATTATTTTCTCCTTGAATGACAGGGGATTATTCAGTTTCAGTTAAAATGGTAAATTATTGCCTCAGTGAAAAATTTCCCAACATGGAGGCACTTTAGGTGAATTGCCCCTGGACCTTTCTCAGTTAATGTCTTTCCTGTGAAAAACAAACAAACAAACAAACTTGTCCAGCATTCATACCCTTTCTTGGCCATTTTGGATAGTCTTGTCTTATCCCAGCTCTGCCACTGACAACGGTTCTAACTACACCTCATAATAACTAAGTGAATTAATACCTCTTTTTGTAGATAAAAGAGTGAAAGGATTCAACATAACCATGAGTTGTTCCCACTTCTGTAAAAAAAGACTCCTTGAACTGCAAAAAACAACACAGTTATGAAATGGAGGAGACACTGGATTCCTGATTTATGGAAAAAAGTCTATGTTTCTAAGGGTGAGAAAGATGAAGTACAAGGGTGATATTTCCTTTCTCTATGCTTTCTTTAAAATCAGTTTAGATTCTGTGCTCTCATATATAATCACAGATGTGTTTTTGTCACAATCTCTTTGTGAAAGATTTTTATTGCTAGAATGTAGGACCTCCAAACTACAGGCTTGGAATAACACCACTATACACAGTGTGACATTTGGAAACACTGAAATAAATCTCAAAGCTGATTAGCACATTTGTGGTTTAGTTCACATTAGAACTGTGGTTCTAAAATGAATCCTCCAATTGCCCCCACTTACCTCATTTTGGATTGCAAATTGGGCCAGCCTTTGAGTGTGTGAGCTGTTTTACTTATGGATGAAACAAATCTAAGAGATGTGTTCCAGCAGCAGAGTCTCCAGCTTCTAAAGGGCATGAAGTCCACAGGAACAGAGTAAAACTAGTGCTAAATAAATACCCTTTAAAACAGATACAGAGCAGGCACAGAGAACAGTGTCAACCATTTCAACTTTCAGATAGGCTGCTTTTGCCGAGTTGCTTATTAATGTGGTTTATTTAGTATTTCTTCCAACAGTGCTAGAAACAGAAACAATAAATACTGAAATATACTCCATTCTATTGTGACGAAACACCTACGAAGGATTATATTCTGAATCATCAATAGCAGGTAAAGAAGTTGAAGACAACACTGGAAGGTAAACCATGGGAATAGGCGCAATTTAAAACTACGAACTGAAATGACAGAAGCTAAAATTAGCTTTAAAGTAGATAATTTGCTCCTTAAAAACTCTCTATCATTTAGTATACAGTAAAAACTTATCTAAAAATTGTGAGTTGCATTTTTTTTGAAGAATATCTTCCAGCTACTTTCCACACAATGGGCATGTTGTGTGAAAGTAAAAACCTGTTTTACATAGATCAGTCTAATCCAAAGCAATAATACTACAGTAAGAAAGTGCTACTAAATTTGGTTACCTCATAACTTTGACTGGCCCATGTTTGAGATATAAGATTCAGATTTTTATAACACAGTTAAGGGTGACCCTTTAAACCTGATAATCACAATAATTGGTATAATAAATTAGGACCTATTGCAAAATCAAAGATTTTCCTTTGATGTAATTTAAACACTTTTCAGCAGAATGTTGTGTTGGACAAATGCATTAAAGAATTAAAACTAGCTCATGGGTATTATGAAGTAAGAAATTACAAATATATAATTATAAAATAATGTATATTAAAATAAAACATTTTAACCGTCCTTCTGTAATGACTTGATTATTACACCTGCTACTTAATACTGAGAAATACTATGTTAGACTTAAGAACAATATGATATTAAAAGATTCAAAGGATTATTAAGAGTGGTTCAAAATGCTGATATAACTGTATTTTTGAAAATCTGAAAGTAATCCCCTGGATGGAATAATATGTTCCTCTGTGATCCATACTTGCACAAGCAAAATATCATGACTTTTTCAAATGTCTGAAATATCTGGGCTTTCCCTTTTATATTCGAAACTGTATTTCACATTTTAAAAATATTTCTAAAATCAAATGCTACATTTATGTATAAACATGCATATGCAGAATTTTGGAATTAGATATTCATAATAGCACTGCTCTATCTTTTGCAATGAAGACTACAAACAAGCTAACTTTGAGGTTTCTAACTTAATCTTTTTTTGAACTGTGCCCATTCAAGTATGAATACTCACGCAAGTCAGAGCATTTATCTCCATATTTATTGGGTTTAAAAGGAGTCCTTGCAGGGACTTTATACTGGGGGAAAAAAAAGTAGGTGGCAAAAGAGAGTCCTCCCCATAGGATGCCAGTTGAAGAAAATGTTACTCCAAAATTAAATCACCTGATGAAACTGCAGGGCTCCAAAGTAAAACACTGAAACATAATAATCCATAGTGTGGATTTCTTGATAAATCAATCCCATTCCAGTGCCTGTAGATAGTCAACAGAATCTGATTATGAACAGCAGGAATTTCCTGCTCATCTAAGTAAGACAGTTCTGGGCCTTACTCCTGTTGCTCTTCTGAAACAGAACCTTCCCTTTTGAGTCATAGGGGCAATGACAAATTCCTCCTCTATCATCTTAAACTATTCAAATACAAATATGATAAAACATTTATTTGCTTATTGGTCTGCCATGTGGAGACACAAAATGTCTCAAAGTAAGGCAGAAAACTGTTGTGTTAATAAATTGTAGCCCAGTGATTGATGTCATTGAGACCTCAGAGCAATATGCATATACAGCTGATTGTATAGCCATGTTCCGGTGACATTAACTATTAGCTGATTCATCTCTTACCTCTGGCACTTACCTCTGAGCCATCCCATTGCAGCTTTCACTTTTTCCTATAACTGTATTTAGGGTAAATATATGCAAATACCCATTGGGGATCCCACCTGAAATCTGTATTTAAAAATAATATATAGCGACTGTAAGAACTTGTTCTTCATTGTACCTTAAGAGAAAGCATAATTTAGTTATATAGATACTTGCATGTTTTCCTAAAGCTCATTAAAGATTCTCTTTGGTATTTGCCAAAGAAATTACCTCCCTATTAAGACAAAACCCCACTGTTTTTCCTACGTAATTGTACGGAATCTTAAAAGGATTAATTGGAAAGTTTTACTAATTCTTATTTCGTTAGTGTTCCAGTGGAACTCTTTAATTAAATGCATTTTTCGAGGGAATTGTTAATAAGGCTTAATTTACAATTTAAGACAAATATTCTTTTTTACATTAGGGAGACATGGTGAGTCATATTTATTATTTAAGTGGAATGTTTGTAATATCATGCCATGGAAATAAGTGTATGAATCATGCTGTCTTACAAAACTTTTCATCCTTATGAGAAACTGAGAGAGGCAGTGGCAGGTCACACATTTTGGGGTTAAATTAATTATTGCTAGATACCATGAAAATATTAATTATTATAGACCTGGTTAAGAAAGGAATTTATTTATAATCTTTTATAGAAAATGAGCTTGAAAGCTGCATACAATTTGCTAACTTTCAAGTCAACATCTTCACTGTATCTGGCACACAAGTTATTTATGTAGTACACACAGCAAAGCTCCAGTAAATATGTGATAGACTGAAAACTAGATTGAGATGAGAGTTAGAGGGGCAGATTGAATAAGAAATAGAAGCCTGGCTTGATCAGCAGGTGCAAATCAATAAAATTTCACTGAAGTTGATGGATACATATTTATCAGTCCAAATGGAATTTTAATTATTAGCTTCTAGATTAATGTATAGTTTAGACTTTCATTTTATTGTTCTGTTCTTAATCTAGAGATGGGGAGAAAGGGGAAGGTTGGCAGGAGATGGAAAGAGTATATATATAAGGCAAATAGGACAGACAAATGGAGATACCTGGATATTAATGGATATGATTGCAGACTTAAGTCTTCTTGGTAAGACTGATTCATTACAAATACAGATCTAAAAAGCTCCACTACTAAGTATCAAGTCAACATCTGACAGTAGAAATCTAAATAATTTCTGAGGACCTGAAGTCACATGAAAAAAGTACTCAGAAACATTCTCTACCAGAGTAGGATTCATTCAGCATCATACCTGACTTTGGCTGGGATGGAGTTAATTTTCCTTATGGTAGATTACACAGGGCTATGATGTTTTTGTTATTGTTGAGCAGCACTTGCACAGAGTCAAGGCCTTTTCTGTTTCACACACGACCCCACTGGTGAAGGGTCTGGGGGTGTACAAAGAATTAGAAAGGGACACAGCTGGGACAGCCAATCCCTACTGACCAGAGAATATCCCATAGTATATGGTGCCATGCTCAACAATAAAAACTTTGGGGAAGAAGATTGGGGAAGGAAGGGATTTTCAGGGTGATGCCATTTGTCTTCCCAAGTCACTTACATGCAATGGAGACCTGCTTTCCTGGGGATGTCTGAACACTTGCCTGACAAGGGGAAGTGGTGAATCAATTCCTAGTTTTGCTTTGTTTGCATTATCAGCTTTTGCTTTACATGTTACACAGTCTGTACCTCAACTCAGAGGTTGAGTTGAAAAAACTCAGAGTTGAAAAAAAAGCAGAGAGGTTGAAAAAACTTTGTTTTACCTATCTGATTTTCTCCCCCCTCCCACTGTGGCTCAGTGAGTGACTGACTGTGTGGGACTGAGCTGCCAGCTGAGATCAAACAACCAGAGTACTCTATGTGGTTCACACAGCCAGTCCCTGTCTATTATGCTGCGGCTAGCCTTGCTTCGGTGTTTTTTACTGCTTCCAGAAGTCAGTTGTCATATGTAAGAGACTACTTCTCACCAGCACCTGAAGCTACCTGGAGGGTTTTTCTTGTTCTGTATACATGGGGTTTTACTTTTAGGAAACTGTTATCAGAATATTGTAAATGATGCAAAGTGATTGCTTTATGCTTTGGACAATATGTTAGAATACATTAAGGCTACAGTTTCTCCAAGAGGATAACTACAAATACAGAGAGTTCTTGACTATTATTTACATGAATAAGTTGTTGCCATGTGAAAACTTTTCCAGTTTCTACTTTAAAATTCATGTCTTATCATTTAAGTCCTACAGCACTTCTTCATAGTTAAGAAAAATATGTTAAAATGCAATATTTTTAGTGCCCATTTCCTGTAAAAAGTAAAGTATTTCTTTCAAAGGCCTGAGCTAGTGGAAAAAGTAATCAGATCCCTTTAAAGTCATAGCTAGGACAAAATTTAGTATCATTAAGTCAATAACGTTAAAATTACTTTCAATTTCTATATTTTAAATAGCCTTTAAAATAGTGTGCATATGCAAATTTTGACAGAGGTCTTCATTGTTAAATGGGAAGTATTCTTTTGCACAGGACAGTTTTTTAAATTACATTTCAGCTTTCTCAGTGTATTCTGCATCAGCCTACTAAACTGACGAGCCTCAAGTTTAGCTATTCTATTTTAAAACTGTCAAACATTATTAGCAAAGCAGAGAAGCAGTTCAAAAAGTAATTAATTCCAGGGCTTAGAGTAAACTGCTATTTTAATTAAAAGAACACTAAATACTAATGTCCTGATTCTTTGTACTTAGAACATGAAATAAAGTCTAAACCAATTACATGTAATACATTTTAAATACAAGTTGAAAAATGTTAAAGGCATACGTCCTGTTCCTGCTATTTATAAACTGACTCGAAAGAAAAAAAAAGTTAGACCATATGACATATTTGTTGGTTATATTGCACCATTTTTCACATGGATTCTCTTCCATGTTGAGTAGGAATATCAACTGGTACACAATAGATATTTTCACCATAATTATACTGCATAAGATGCCAGACCTCAATTGTGCAGTTATGACAATTGCCACCTACAGGTCCACAGGATGTGTAAGGTCCAAAACACTTTTCATTTGAATCTGTGAAGTGCTTTCTATCTTTTGTAAGTTTACAACTTCCAGCTTGTCTAAACTTTAGATTATACACAGGGAAGGCACTTTAAATGTGATGACGCACTGTTCAGAGCACTGGAAAGGCTGCCCAGAGTGGTTGTGAAGTCTCCTTCTTTGAAAACATTCAAATCCCACCTGTATGTAAACCTGTGCAATCTGCTCTAGGTGAACCTGCTTTACTAGTGGGCTTGAACTGGATGATCTTCAGAGGTCCCTTCCAACACTAATCATTGTCATTCCATGATTGCCTGATTCTGTGAAACAAGAATTTTAGACAGTTTGGTCTGTACGAAAATTTTACAATCTCACCTTTGATGATTCAGTCTCCTTATGAAGCAGTTAAAGTCTCAGCAGCAATGTCTGTAGTGTCCCACAGAACATAGCATGGTGGGTCTCAAACTAGTACTGATCCCCTCGCTGCCAAACAGAAATCTCCAAAAGCGTAATCACCAGGGTCTGAGGAAGCTTGAGCTAAAAGGCACCTATGAGAAGGAGGGTTTATTCTCTAGAACAGGAAGTTCTGTGTGCTACATGATTGTATCAGCACTGCTTGGGGCTAGCTCAGGTATCTATGTCCAGAGCTCTTTTGCACAACAGAGATCTGCTTTATTACCTATGCCTGTGATGCTTATCTCACCTCATAGTTGAACTGCAGTAATGCAGTGTCACCACAAAATTTCCCATGTGGACAAAATTCCAACTTGGGCAAGAAGAATTAAAAGGAACATATTTTTTGACAAAAACACAGACTAGGCTAGTCCTTCTCTCTCCATGAGACTTACTCTCCTTATATTTTCTAATTCAGTTGCTACTTTATGGCCAGGACCCAGGAAAACCAATCAATTCAAATTGTGTGGAGGAAAACAGACAGGAAAACAGACAACGGACTTAATCTTCTAGTAAAAAATAACAAAAAACCTCAACCAACCAAACAAAAACAATAAACCCCCCCACCACACTAACAAAAAAAGCCAAAAACAAACAAACAATACAAAAAAAACCCAAAAAAAACCAAAAAAACAAAGCAACCAATCCACCAAACAAAACCAAAATGAAAAGCCTTAAACATTTTCTTGCAGATTATATATCTAGCCTGTAAGAGTGTTAGGCAAAATTTAAGAAACTGACACAAGCTTTTATCATCCCTGTGAAGCAAAGGACAGAACAATACTCCCCTCTCTTCTAAGCTACAAAGTTCAACACTTTGACCCTGCCTTTTATAGAACTCTTTTAAAGAGCTGGACAGAAAACCTGCATCTGAAATCTGATGAATTCTGGTTCAAATATTGTTTTTTCTTGATTTAGACTGCAGACTAAAATAGAGGTGTTGCATCCCAAGTAATTATCAAGAAGTTAGCTATGGGCTTTTGTTTTATGTATTTAATTTTCCTGGAAAATCTAATGCTGGATATAAGAAACATTTTCCAAAAGGTGTTTTCATGAAACTAGCTCATTGCCAGAGTAAGTTTCATTTCAACAAGTTATTAAGTATTAATTAAAAAAAAAACAACCTAACCCAAACCAACCAACCAACCCTCTGCTGTCAGACTGCTGCACTAAAAAAAATCCTAGACTTTAAAAAATATAAGATAATATGTCTGTAAGCTGGAAAAAAGCAGAAAGCATTTCACTGTTTATTCAAGACAATGAGGTATCAAATGCTCAGCCTTAGTCAAATAGTCAAATTATATAAATCACATAAGTGGTGTTACACAAAAACTGTGTCAGATTTCTTCATCTCAGGTGTCAGGAAGGATCAGCTGCAGAATTAGAGACTGAAACTCCAAATATAAAGCATAAATATCCATTCTAAGAGTATTATTGAATTTGGCTTCTAAATTTCCATTACCAGCAGAGATACCTAGAGGGATGTTCAATCACTTATTCTCTGCTCAGAGAATGAGTTTAACCATCCAGCGAGTTGTACATTCACTGCTTCAGGATCAGTGAAACTTCCTTTTGATGCACTGCACACTTGAGTAACTGTTCTTTGCCTACACATAAAATTTTATGTCAGCATCTTTTTTATGGGAGAAAATTTTATCAGTATTACCATGGTATTATGTGCAAAAAAAAAAAAATAAAAAATTGCAGGCTGTCCCATGACATGCTAATGTTGGCCCAATATTACCAATATGAGCACAAATCCTGGAAGGTGTATCAACTATCAAGACTTATCTCAAGTTTTTCAGTATTTTTGATTTTTAAGGTCTGTTCACAGTCCCCTGTACTTTTCTAAGCTTCACCCATTTGTGTAGGCTTTTTCCTGCCAAGTATCTGATTCTATCTTCACACTTTGTAAAAATGTCAAGAATGGTTGAGCCATTTCTCAGTCTCACGTAAAGAAATAAAATTTTGCTAATTAATCCTTTGTGATTTTTTTTTCACTGAAAAGCTTTATAGAAACCTTACTTTAAATGGAAGAATATGAAATTAATTTAAAATTTTTGATAGGTCATGCTATTAATAAAAGTATTAAAATTCTATGCAAATTTGACCAAATTAAGAAACAGAAGCACATTAGGGCTATATTCCAGCCAGTAGAAACAAAGGGCGAAGGAAATATAGATTTGAAAAGACTAATACATAACTGAAAGTATGCTTCTTCTAGATGGTGCTATTGCTTTGCTCTTGTGGGAAAAAAAAATATTTTTAGAAAAAATAGATTGTGATTAATCAAGGTTTATACTATTGTAATACATATAAGACATATTATTAGGATGCAAAATAATCACATACATAGTGTATCTAACTTTTAAATGCATATAACA
>JAWWMP010000081.1:92816225-92845512 GCA_035047865.1 Dendrocincla tyrannina | reverse complement strand
TTACCTAGACTAACCTGAAGATGACCTATAGTAAACCAAATGAATAACGCCAAAATGACCTCTAGTAACCCAATTACCTATACTAAACCCAAAATGACCTAAAGTAACCCCAATGACATATAGTAACCTCCTCAGGTTGACTTAGAGTAACCTCCAAATGACCTCTAATAACCCAAATGACCTAGAGGTTGGTCATTGGGTTTAATGATCTATACTAACCCCAAAATGGCCTAGAGTAACCTCAAGATGACCTAGAGCAACTCCAATGACCTGTAGCAACCTCAAAATTACCTAAAGTAACCCTAAAATCCTCTGCAGGGAGTGAGTTTGACCTGCAGCAGTTCAAACGATCCATGGCAATCCGATGACCTAGAGTAACCTCAAAATTACTTTTGTGACCTTATTGTCTCATAGTTAGGAATGTCTACTGCACCTCTAAATGGTTTTAGAAAAGCAGAACTATTATCTTCCTATTAATAAATCCAGGTAGATAGGTCACCTGAAAATGAGTCATAAACCATCAAACATTATAGAAAGAAAAAACTATAAGTTAAGTTTTTTTCCAGAGACCATGCTTAAATGGACAAAACAAACAAGTCAATTCCTTAAATTGTAGGCAGACAGAAATTTCTTGGTTGGAAAGAGGAATGAGAAAAATTGTCTCAGTACTATGTAACATAGGTTTCTAATATCCAGAGAAGTCGTTTGCCTTGAGCATTCAAAGTTTTACCCAATATATTGGACGTATTGTTTAGTTCTATGGTATTTTCAATGCATTTCATTTCAGCAGATTTTCAGCCAGTAAAAATTCAGTATCCTATTTCCAGCTGTATTGCAGTAACTGCAAAAGTCATTTCCTTATATTGTACAGATGAGGTGAAATACACCAGAACTCCTTTATGTTCTGCTGTTCATGAACTACTGTAGAGTAGTTTTGCCATCTAAAAATCCTGCTCTTTCAATGACTAACATAGTGGTTAAGTTCTCAATGACAGTAAGTGAGGAGTCTATCTCAAGGATTCTACATCTTCTTTGCTTTAGATTGTTAGGCTTATTTCAATGTGAACTGCTAGCCTTTGGCTGCAAAGATCTCGCCATATCTTGTCATAATCTCATTTCAGAAAGGGATTTATTAGACCAACAAATATAAATCTAAAAAAGAGACATACTGGCAGACAATGTTTCATCTGTTGTTGTTCTTTTTTTCTCTTCAGGCCTTTGGCAACAAGTGTAAACTTGCAGTGGCTTTTTTCCACCTTGATCATTACAGGCAAATCAAAATAAAATTTTAATAAGTCTTGTTTGTATTTACAAAACCAGCATTTTTGATAATTATCTTTGATAATTATCCTTTCAGATTGTCACACATGTCAAAGAAAGATTTTTCAGTATCATAATCCATGATACGCAGTTTAAATTCTCCATGATATCAGACACTTAAGTGCTCTTTTTTTAAATTTTTTTAATACATATTTTTAACTCTGATATTTTTCTGTTCTTAGATGAGCTGCAATAGCACCTTACTGGAGCTATGGCACATATATGAGAGATATGCCTTTTTTTTTTCAATCAGATTCCAAAGAAATCTGGAAGTTTTATTAAAAACAAAAAAAAAACAAAAAAACAAACAAACAAAAAAAAAACAAAAAAACAAACAAAAAAAAGTGAGTAGAAAAATATGGTTTAAAATATATCCATTATCTTTTTTAAGATTGCTAAGATATTAACAATTAATAGGTTCTTGATTTATTTCTTCAGGTTGCTCTTAGTAATTTTCTAGGATATTACAGTTATTCAGCCTTTCGAATCCTTCCTGTCATCTTGATAATTTGATCAAGAGATTTCTTAACCTCAAGTAATTACTGTTATCTTACACAGCAGATCTCTGGTAGCTCCTCTAAGACTGCAGTAAACATGTCCTATGACAAATGAAATTATAAAAATGCATAGCTTGATTAAAATCTTGATTGTACTGGAATAGTAGGAAAAACATATTTTTGGTATTTGCCTTTTTTTTTCTAATCAATTAAAAGCAATATATTTTATAGGTAGATAGTTTAACTTGTCATGCAAATGATATTCTTTTATAAATGATGATAAATTTGTAATTATTCCTTCAGTCTAAGATTTATGTTTACTATCCATTTATACAAATGTGTGCGTGTTCATCAATACAGAGTTTGTCGTTGACATCAGAAAGTCTGATTTCCTTTTGCACAAGGAAACTGCTTTTAGACATAGGTAGACACAGACCACTGCCAAGAGGAAATATTACTTAACTAAAAATCATTTCCTTTGCCTAACCTTGTCTCTCCACGTGGAAACTCTAGGCCAACTTCTTCTAAATTGCTGTACTTGCAACTGTAGATTAGTAAAGGAGAAAAGCACATAGAAAAAAGATGTTCTGAATTGACATGGGAACTCTTGGTTCAGTGAGAGATGAAAAGAATATGACAAGGTGGGTTTAAGGGTACTCTTTGCTCCTGTTAACTACATGTGTTTCAGATGAGACTGAAATTACAGAGATGAAGAGATGTTAGTCATTTACACTTCAAAAGATTTTCAATTGTCTGTTCCAAGTGTTAGTGTCACACATAAGGATTATGCATGATTCAAAATGCTTTTTTTGCAAAATACGTATAAAAGCTGGTCTTTGCTTTCTTCTCATAGGCAGTCTGGTAGGACCTGGGTATTAGTGAGTGAAGAGAGGGTAGGAGAGTGTACTCCTTATTTCCTAGACAAAATATGTGGTGGTCTTGAGGCTTTAAATTATGTAAGAGCTAGTATTCACAACACAAATGACATCACTTCTTATTCAAACATCTTGGTATGCTAGTTGAAAAAAGATTATAATTCAAAAAAAGCAAGCATCAAGATAGCTGTCTGCAAGAAATGTCCTTGTTTTACTATTCAAGAACAAGAGTTCTATTTAAATATAAATTTTTTAAAATAAATTGAAAATATTCACTTTTTTTTTCATTATATAGAGTTAGTTAAATATGAGCAACAATCCAAATCCTTAAAATAGTTAATGGCCATTCAAACTCAATGAAAACAGGAAGAGGGTTTGTCATTCATTCTGTATAAATTAATAACCTAAATGCAACC
This sequence comes from Dendrocincla tyrannina, assembly GCA_035047865.1. Classification (NCBI taxonomy): domain Eukaryota; kingdom Metazoa; phylum Chordata; class Aves; order Passeriformes; family Dendrocolaptidae; genus Dendrocincla; species Dendrocincla tyrannina. The sequence continues at coordinate 92,842,404 of JAWWMP010000081.1, read as the reverse complement.
TCTTATTACATGTGTAGTAGATTTCATCAAGGCTTTAACGTTTTCAGCTTTCTCTGTGGTCACCTGTTTGAACATGCAAAGCCCTTAATGAGATATAATAAGATGTGATTTCATAGTACTTAGTGGAAGTCTGAAACAGGACTTAGGTTTGTGCCATCTGCTAACACTCCACAAAGTAATTCAATGTTTAAAAGAATTACCTACTGCCTTAAATCAAATGTCAGCCTGACTGTCCTGGACAATGACAAATGTGATTTTTAGTGCATCCTATGACAAGCAGATTCTATGGTAGTTGCATACAACTACCATATACATTCTTAACAGGACTGAAATCTTGCTTTGTTAGCAAATGATGGGGTGCAACACTGAAAGACTGTTACCACAAGGGAAATGGAGCTTTATGATTTCAAACAGCCATAAATGACTGACAATTAATTTTAAAATCAGAATTTAGAAAACAGATGGGCATAGTAGATGGTGATGGGAAGGGAAGGTGGGGGAAAGAACATAAGTGTAGGAAAGGACGAGGGAAGTCTTGTGCCTCCTATATTGCAGGTGAACTCCACAAGTGGATTGTAGATTGTGCTGGTAATGTCTTTTGAACCAAGAAATGCATTGCCAAGCTGTGAATGTCACAGGATTCTTAGTGTAGATGTAGCATCACAGAGTGATCAAATCTTGTCATATTGGTATTCAAATTTGGTGCTTTGGATATTCTGGAACCTCTGCAGCTATAAGGAGATTTTAAAGATCAAAACTTTTGATTTTGAAATCTAAAATGGCAATTATCAGTGAAAAGTCTTTGTCCCAGTAATCTTATGTCTATCTTAAGGCATCAAAAACTGTTCAAAATAAAAAAATTCTAGCACTCTTCTTTAGGGTACTGTGACCTTTGAAAATATTTTAACATATTCATTTGCATTGATTTCACCATCCTTTCAGGCATGAGAGGGTTCTAAATGGTGATCTGCATAATCATACTTAAAGTTTCCTTCACATGTTAGAAGTTTTCCTTACAAAGCTATTGTTGACTGCTGCTCTACAAAGTAGTAGTGTCAGTCACTGAGAAAGGCAAGAAAACATTTTAAAACTGGTTTTGCAAAGGTCTTTAAAAGCTGTGAAAAACCTGAAAACACAGATCAGTTAATCTAGCTCTTATTATATTGGATACATCCGCATTCAGTGAAGTATAAAAAACTAGCTTAAATTAAGGATATATGTTCAATAATTTGAAATAAAATATTCATGATTACACAGCTACATGAACTATCAAAGGAAACATCAATAAGTTGTATAAGTGTAGAAAGGATATTTGGAGATCCTGTGATTGTTTCACTTGATAAAGATGGTGGTCTAGGATGTCCTGCATGGTTTTTATTAACGAACAGCCACAATAAGTTACTGTTTCATGATATTTTGTTAGCAGTGCTATTGTTTTCAACTTTTTAACCCATGAGAAAATTCTCTTGTCTTCACTGATAAGTAGACAGAGTGGTCATAGCTTTACCACTGAAAATGTTGAGCTGCTGTAATAAGTGAATGGATTTGAAGAGCCTTGCAGTTTGAAGTGATTGTTGGGAGTTTAACAAAACAAAAGAGGAAAATTTGCCAGAGAAAAGCAAAAAGAACTAGCACAAAACTTCATTAAAATATTAGACAGAATGAGATATCACTGTTTCCATAAGAAGAAGTGTTGTTTTTCTTCAACCTAGTAACTCCTTTCTGCCTTTCTGGGACACTGAACCAGATGTAGGAAGTGATCTGGCTTTATTTTTTAATTTTTCTTCTTGATTTAGTTCACCAGTTAACTATCAACTTATGATGAAAGCTGGTTTAGGAAGGGACTGCCAAGGTGAAACTCAAAACAAAAAATGAAAAAAAAAATTGGTTTGATTGAAAATTGGCTTGGCTGGAAATTGACTTGACTTCTGTTTAGTAATTGATGAATATCTCACCTTTAGCAGATCAGTTTTTCCCAGCAGATACCACTTTTGCAGGCAAATATCTCAAACATGGTGAGGCCTTTATTATTAGTTTCTGAGACATTTCTGAGTCACTTTGGAAACAAGCTAGCATACGAGCAGCCAGGAAAGTTTTTCTGGATGAAGGCTATAATAAAATGGTCAACGGGTTATTAAACTGGTCAATGTCAGAAGAAGAAATGCCTCGGGCATACAAGCTTGCAGAATAATAACTGGAAATCTGTTATTTACAGTGTACACCTTTTGGCTCTCTAAAAGCTTTTTACAGGACAAATCTTGATAAGTTTATTGTCTGAGACCAACCAAAAAAGAAATTTAGGAGCCTGTTACAGTATTGGATGTAACTGTCAGGATTTTGATAGCAACTTCAAAATAATAAACAAACTTAGTTGTGGATTGTTTTTTTTCTCCCTAAAACTTCTGACAAAACAATTTCTCCTTATTCATCCCTGTGTGTGTATCTGTTTGTTGTAACTAATTACATTTTTTTTTTATTGCATTTGATGAGGTCCCTTGATAACTACTGGCTTAAACAATTTGACAAGTAGTTAAGCCACCTTCAACCTGTGTGTGGCACTTCTAGATATCTTACTGAATCAGTGAAAATGAAACAGTGATAGTGCTTACTCAGATCAATCACTATAACTTGACAGAGAACAGTGATCCACAATTCTTTGTTTTGTCATCTTTAATTGCAATTTAATTTGCTCAAAAGCTCTTGAAAAACTATGGAAATCAAGGTCCTACATCTGCAGTTGTATTTGTCATATGGAACAAAACTGTCAGCGCTGAGCTTCCTGTGTGAACAGACACCAACTAATTTCTGCTTGTACTCAAAGCACAAATTAAATACTTTGTAATTCTCTGATCTTATCTCAAAGATAATTTCTCATAATGATCAAATGCAATTCTTTATGAAGATTTTAGCTGTGACAGTACAGCAGGACACATTACCTTTTCTCTTGCCTCTTTTAACAAAGAGCACAAAATATTGTTCCTTCATTAGAGTATTGCTCTGTTAATACTGAATCTTTTGAGGAAATAAAATACTTCTTTTTCCTAAGCAACTTACTGGAAATTGGCAGCACATCACAAATCAGACTGCATGTTCATAAAATTGTAAATGATTTTACCATATTTCTTCTGTTTGTTATGTAATATTTCACTGCAGTTCCCATTTCACATAGATTTCTGGTCTGGATCCTGATCACTGTTCATCTAGGAGTTTAAACTGTGCAAAACATCACCAAAAAATAAAAACAAGGGTATTGTCTCAGTATTCTTCTTCTTTCTATTTCCCCTGGCAGAGATGGAAGGAAAACAGAGGAAATGAAAAAAATTCACAAGTGAAAACCAAGTTAAATATTTCTACCAGTTCATAAATTCCAATACCATAGAAATCAGCCCAAGCCCACACATGCTCAGAGCTGTAAGGGTGCACAAGACTGACATTCAGAAAGATATGGGTACAGACTTTGAGTTCAGCATGCTGTAAATATAAAGCTGTCTCTATCTGTGCTCTGATAGATTTTACACCATTGGAGAACACAAGCAAAGCAAAAAACCCAAAACCAACAACAAAAAAACCCTAAACCAAATGAACAAAAAACCCTATGAAAAACCCAAACCCCCCAACCAAAATAAAACAGCTCCAAGCCCTCAAAACCAATCCAATCCAAACACAAAACTCCCACCAAAAACCAAAACCAATTTCCCATTCCAATGAAAATTATAGACAGGATGTTGGAGCAATGATTTCATGCACTTCATTTCTAAAATTTAGGGATCTAAGACCAGGGAGTACACAGGCAAATTTTGCACAATGCTGTCAGTGAACATGAAACTTTTCATTAATTTTTATATATTCAAGAACCAGAATCTTATTTAACTTATTAACATAAGTTTTCACTTTCTGTTTTGTAAACTTCCTCAGTTATCTCTGTTAACTAAAACCTGCAGGCAAATATGTGTTTTCAAAAGTTAGCAGCATACACCCTATTTTCTTCATAAATATTTTAAGGAAATCAATTGTATGAATCAATAACAAAAGATGCAAGATGTTACTAGATTAATATTTTGGAATACTGACATTCAAAGAACATCAAAGAAAATTACAAGAATGATGGTCTATTCCTTGGAACTGGAAGAGAAAATAAATCTGTTGGCAACCAGTTTGATAAGAGTGCAAATTAACTAGGAATCAGGAGCACAAAGAGTTTTGAAATTCTTGAAATATTTAAAATAAGGTTTAGTCCAATTCTCTTTGTTCAGGTTGTTTGTTTGATATTATTACACCTGAAGAAAAAATAGGATGACACTTTAAATTGAAATCCTATACCTAATGAGGTTTGACCTTTATTCAAGAAAGCACTTCATAGGTGGTCTTAAATAAGAGGATCACTCTTTCCTATTCCATAACACTCCTCACTTATTATTAGGAATCCCTTCAATTTTGGTGACCTTTATCTGCTCTGCTTCTTCTCTCCAGCACTCTTTTTAACAGTGGAAATTCTTTTCATATTTACAAAGAACTTGGGAATATTATCTGTGCCTAGTAGTGTGGATAGGTGGGAAAGAATGAGGTATATCAACTGAAGCCCAACAGGTCCTTCAGGTGACAAACCACTAAAGGAACTGCTTTGTAAAATCTCTCTAAATATAACAGCCCATTACTAGATCTAGGAACAGAACAAATCCTTTCAATACTCCCTTTAAAGCCTGTATAAAAATTCAGAAACATTGATCTACAGTTAAGGACTCTACAGAGACCATTTGAGAGAAAGAGCATCCTGGGCATCTGTTCAGGCACAAAGGGATTCCAATTTTAACAGCAAATGAATCTCATGACAGACAGATGTGTTTAAAAGGTTTAAGGAAGGACACCTTTCTTCTTTGTCTTTTTCTTTTTATTTTTTTTGTCATTTTCTTTTTGTTTTGTTTTAAATACAAGAAATTGTACTAAACAAAGTTTTCAGAGAAAAAAGGCTTGGCACATTTTCACAGCAAGATATAAAGACTGCAGTTTTTATGTCCCTTTGGGATACACTTCTGCCTAAAGGATTCACTCTAAGTTATTCCTTTGCCCTACTACAGGTAACTGAGCCTTTTGGTAGCTTAAAAAAGAAAAGGAACATTATTAAATTTTAGACCATATTGGCTGGAAAAGGGTATGAACAATTGGTGTCAAAAGATCTGAGTTCTATCTGGCATTTTTAAATTAAAAGGTAAGCAAAAGTGAGAAACTTCAGTTAGTTCTGCCCATCCCAATTACATAGTGTTGTATATATATTTTGCAGTGCTTTGAACAAGATTTGATCCTTCTGAGTTCAATATGAGGAGAATTATAGACTACGCATGAATACTTTGTTCATTTTTTAATTTCCTTTTTCTGACTGAGAAGACTGAAAAGCAAATAAAACAAAAATATTAGGAAGACTAAAGCTATGATGAAGCAAAACAATAGATCTACTTCCACAAATTTGCAAGGAATGAGGGGTTTTTTGCCACTGCTTGTCATGCTTTGTACTTTGAAAGGACTTGGGCACATGACCAAATTTCTCTAGGAATAACAATATAGATCAGCTGATCTCTGCTAAAATTAACATCCTCCACTCTGTCATGTTCAGCAAAGCTAGCAAAGCTGAACAAAACATATCTAAATGTTTCCACAATTCATGTGATTATAATAATGATATTATTTGGAAAATTAACAAGCTATATACACATATTATAGAAAATTCAGACTCAGAAAGGAATAGCCATTCTAAGTGCAGAGGATTTTTTTTAATTTAATTTTATTTTTTTTTTAAATGCCACAAATAGGAACTGTTTCAATTGTAGCAGCTGCTGTATATTATCTTGTAAAAATCATACTTATCCATAGAGAATATTGCAATATTATCACCGTTATGAGAAGGACAGATCTGACAAGGCAAATACTAAGGGAAAAAAAAAAATAATCAGAAACTGACAAAAGAAATTAGGAATTCAAGGAATGTAGTTGCTACCCACTGCAAATACACAGTGATGTACTCTCATACTTCTGCTCATTCCTCTAACTCTAGCACATACTAGTTGCTCATGCCAGGGATGGCAAGTGTGAAGAAAAACAGTCAATTATTTGTACAACTTGCTTAAAGCATGCACTCCTATAAACTTGTATCTGGTTTCAATGTTAAGCAGGTGAGATCAGTCCCAGCCTGTCAATGAATTGAGTTCTAGCCAGGAGATGCTTCACCCCAACATGAAGTTGCAATATCCATGTGCTTTGCCCTCTTGCTGTGTTTCCACTAAAAATGACATTTTCAAAGGAGGGACAAACTACAGTGAGGGATCACACAGCCCAGATACCAGCTTCTTGTGGTTATCTCCAGTTAACATTTAAAGAGAAATGTGATAATCTACATGGAAACAGAGAAAGGGTCTGAGTTTTGTTTTGTCTCTGACCCAAAACCTTCCTATAACCAAGCCGTAAGTTAAATGTGTAAAATATTTCTGAGAATATGACAGGTTCTTCATAGACTCACAAGCCCCAAATAACAGAAATTGATGAAGTATGGTTGCTCTGGGCTTGTGCTTTCAAATATTTTCCCAAGTGACTTGGCAAGCAGAGGCTGGCAAAGGACTGTTTAATGTGCCTGAAAGCATCTGCTGTATCTGAACTAGGAGTCTGGACTTCTAAGGTCAGTCATGTCTCAGAACCTTAGAAAAGAACTTCCCATTTTATATGAAATGCAATGCAGTCATATAGTGAAAGTTTGATGAGAGGACATTTATATGTTATCATTGATACATCTTAAATATAAGATTATACATCTTAAATATAAGATTATAGGCATTTCATCCACTGCTTATAAAAATACACAAAATTGAAAGGCACCTACACACCATATAGCCAGGACTAATTTGACTAAAATTATGTAGATCCCTGCAAGAGGTACTAGTGCAGTCTCCTTACCTTCTGCTGTGGTCCTTGTGGTGTGGCTGTGTTATTCACTCAGCAATGACTGTGATGACACATTAATTCAACTTGTTAAAAAAGCCTGCAAATGAAAAATATTTAAAGAAAGCAAGACAAACTCTAAAACTCAACAGAAGCTGGCAAGTCTGACAGGAAATTATACAGGTCCAGTTCCACACTAGAAATACTCAAAGAATAAGATGCACAGGCCATTTTTCTGAAAGAACTGTTTAATTGAATATTTCTGCTGTGTTTCTCTGATCAAATGCAGCCTGACAGGCCCAGAAAAACAATTGCTTTTCCTCTGCAGTATTGATACTCATAAGCAGCTGCTGCAGCCCAGATTGCATCATATCTCTGATTACTTGAAGGCTGTGGTTTAGCACTGAGGCACCTCCAGCATACCAAAAGCATCCCAAATAGTAACTGTCTCTTATACAGTATAGTAGAATACTGTATGACTAAATTGTGTCAAACAGTTGGAATTATCTAGTTTTCAGTCTGTATCTTGTCTTACATAACCTGCATTAGGCTTGTGAGTTCAGAAAGTCATATTGGCAGCTTGCCAATCCGCAAGAATTCATTGGGATTTTAAAGCTCCTAATGATCTTAGCTGATATCACTGCCAAATATTTGTACAAGTGACTTTGGTTTGTTGCTCTTCAAATGAAAAGATAATCAGATGAGAGATTCTCCTAGGCTTTTTAAAGTGGTTTGTTTTGTGTTGTTTTGGGGGGTTTTTTCCCCCTAAAATTAACTAGCAAGTAAAACTATCTTACTCATTTAAACCATTATTTCTCAAGGAGAGTATATTGAAGTCATAAAAGAAACTAGTCATGATTCAATACCTGTAGATTTTGGAAATGGAGGCAATTCTCACCCTTGTGCAACATTCATATCCTCTGCACTACAATGGAGAAAGTTGTTCTCCAGGCATTTACATGTAGTGCTAGAGGCAAAAAGTCTAAACTACTGCTTCATATCAGCATAAATGGCATTTCCTACTAAACAGCCTGTTTTACACCCAGCAGTACTCTGGTATAAACTAACAGAAATTCCAGTGGCAGATGAAAGACTTCAGTCTGCCGTTATCTAATCTGAAGATTAGATTTCAAGGTAATTACACATTTCAAATAGAAATTAGATTAAAAAATTGATTAATAGTCTAATCGAATTAAAATTCAGTTTGGCAATTCTTTCTTATTGCAACATATGGAAAGAGTGGTAGATGTAAATGAAGACTGTAATAGTATAGCTGGAATACTTCAGTCCCCTGCATATCTGTAATCACTGATTTATTTCAATTCAAGGAGATGGCTCATCCTTAAGGAGGTTAAGCTACTCAGTAAGGCTTCAAGACCTTGCAAAGATTTTCTCTAAACTGACTCATCAACCTCTGTTTTACATATTTAAGTGATCACATTTAAATATCTCTATGCTTTTTCAGCTCAGTTTGAGCAATTGCTTCTCAAATGAGGTATTTGAATGTTTATGTATTCTACTTAGATATAATTTTTCCTCATCTGACACCCACTGCACAGGATGGAGCTAGCCACAAGTACAAAGGATGTTTATCTGGGCTGGGATTACATCATTAGGTTCTCGAAGTACAGTGAGATGAGGTGCTAAGGAAAGTATGATCTTACTTGTATTGTAGTTGTGTATTAGTTAATTTGTACTCACAATAAAGTTTGGCAAACTAGCTCAGCTGTACGGTATACAGTTTTCTGGCAGCAACCTCACAATTTTGTATCCTGATGATTATTATGGACACTACATTTCACTTTTCCTCCTCTCATTAAAGTCAGGTTGTGATTCCACTGAGTGAGTTTGATTGATTATTCATACTCTGGAATTATGCCTCTTTCCCCAGCATCCTTTCCCACTAGTAACTGAAAGGGAATAGTTTTGTTCCTAAGTATCTCTACTCACACTCATGGTAGTCAGAAGTATTTTACTAAGTATGGGTTAAATACTGAAGCGGCAACAACCATATGGAGAAATAAAGCAGTCACTATGCTTTCAGCAAATGCTGGACAACATCCAAAGACACAGGCTTGGTTTAGTGAAAGGAGGTGTTGGCTAGAATCCTGGTGGCCTGATAAGGAAAAAGAACAAATATAGAAATCAAATCAGATTCTCTCAGGCAGACAGTGAAGAGTATTACTAGTAGCACTTTATTAACATTGACTTTCTAAAGGTTTGCCATTTATGATGTTTTGGGTCCTCAATTCACTGAAAGGTTTTTTATTTTTTTTATCACTCCTTCAGCATTTTCACTGATATGAACAAATTAATTCTTATTCAACACAAGAAGGATCTCTATTCATTCTTTTACTTCTTAGCGTAGAAATGGAATCATAGAATAGTTCGAGTTGGAAGGAAACTTTAAAGGTCAGCTAGTCCAGTCTTCCCTGTCATGACCTGCAGCAGCTTCAACTAGATCAGATTGTCTCAGGTCAAGGTCCAGCCTGACCATGAATGGGTCCAGCGATAGGGCATCTACCACCTCTCTGGACAATCTGTGCCAGTGTTTCGTTGTACAAAACTCCTTTTTATATTTAATCTAATGTAATCTAAATTGGGTTTTTGGAGCCCCATGAGGTTTATGTGGGATCACTTGTCCACAAACTTGTCCTCTGGGTGGCAACTCATCTCTCAGGCATGTCAACCACACCACTTGGAAACTTCTGTAAACTTAGTGCAAACTTGGTACATTCCTTCCCACTGTCTGTGACACAGATGGAGATATTAAACAGTACCTGTTTCAATACAAACTCATGAAGGACACCTCTTGTGATTGATCTTCATCTGGACATTGAGACTGATCACTATCCAACCAATTTCTCATCCATGTGGTTATTCCCTCTACAAAAAAAAATCCTTTACATTTCCCAAATTTGCTACCTGTCACTCTGAATGGATAGTCTTTCATTTATATATTCATATTTTCAGGGGTTTTTAACTCTTTGAAATCCTATACATTTTTCAAGGATTGTGTTAATTTGGGGCAAAAGGTGGTTTGTGACTCATGAGGAGAGTTATTTAAATGTGTTTAACATTCTGTATGCTTTTCCATTAATAAATAATTATTTATTGTAGTTCAATACACTAGAAAGTTATACTCAAACAGCATAATGTGCTATCATTCAGGAACAATACTAGGATTGTTAAGGAATATTTATTTCAAATATTAATTAGTTTTTAATTTTTAATTTTAGCTACAATAGAGTTCATGTTTTATTGCAGTGACTCAAATATGAGAAAGCAATGACAAACAGTGCAGAATGGTATCAAAGGTTTCTGACATGACCAAGACACACTGTGAGTGCTATTGTCTATTGCAGTTTAATGAGCCACAATGACTATTGTTAGTAGGTCATATTGTGCAAAGAAAAAAAAAGAAAAAGCAAAATTAAATGCTATTTCTATATAATTACATCATCCATTATTCAATACTAAAATTTAGAAAATCTTAAAAGCCTTATATCACAAAAATTAATAGAGAAAAATAAAGATCATTTGAGGTGAAACCTCGCTTTTATGCTTTGTTAAATTATTTGTCTGAGAGTCTTCAGCCTATCCCAAAAATGGAACACATTGACTTCCTGAAAGGAGAAAGTCATAAAAGCACACCAAGCCATCATTATCCAGAATCCGAATGCCATTCATAGTTTGTTTCCTGTCAATAGCAGCAGGGCCAGCAGATTGAGGGAGGTGTATCTCCCTCTCTACTCTGCTCTGGTGACACCCCATCTGGACTGCTACATTCAGTTCTAGGGTCTCCAGCACAGGAAGGCTTGTTGCAGCAAGTCCAGAGGAGGGCCACTAAGATGATGGGAGGGATGGAGCACCTCTCCTATGAGGAAGGGCTGAAAGAGTTGGGTTTGTTCAGGCTGGAGAAGGCTTCAGACTGGCATAATTGTGGCCTTTGAGTGTCTGAAGGGAGCCAAAAATAATGATGGAAAGGGACTATTTACAAGAGCATGTTGTGACAGGACAAAGGGGAGTGGATTCAAACGGACACAGAGTAGGTTTATATTAAATGTTAGGAAGAAATTCTTTAATGGTGGTGAGGTACTGGAACAGGTTGCATAGAGAAGTTGTGGATACTCTATCTCTGGAATTGTTCAAGTCAGGCTGGATGGATCTCTCAGCAACCTGGTCTAGTGAAAGGTGCACCATGGCAGGGTGTTTGGAATCAGATGATCTTTAAGGTCCTTTCCAACTAAACCATTTTATGATTCTATATTCAGATGCTGAAGACAGGAGTAATGAAAGAGGAAGAGACATGCCCTTTGCCATGCTGGCTGGCAGCTAACAAATAAGTGAATCAGGCTGTTCAAGATATTCTTGGGGGAAAAAATAAATACTGCTCAATTTATTGATCTATTGTTGTAGTGCAGCTTTCTATGAAAATCTCGGCACTTGAAAGACAGATTCCAGAACAGGAACCAAGGAGACTCTCAAGACAGGGCAGACAGCACATGGGCAGTCTAAAGATGGTGGTATATTTCTTGTCACAGTAATACTGAGATTATTTTGACTCTTAGAAAAAGTTGAATATAAAATATCATGGAATTAGAATACCAAAATATTTTTCAGTAAGTGCCAGTGGAGAAAATTAACTGAATTATACACTGATACCAGAAGAAGAAATAGGCACTTATAACAACAAATTATGTGAAACAGATAAAATTAAAGAAATGAGTCAAGGCAGTTACTAATTGGAAGATGGCTTATATCTAAAGGGAAATTTAATGAGCCAGAGTCATAAACTGAAGAAGATGCTATGGCATATATAAATTCTGCGATCAGACCTGATTTGCATGGTGGATATTATATATGTTAGAAGACAGGAAAAATCCTGACAAAAAACGTTGGGCAACTATTCAATGAAAAAGATGTTTTCCAGGCTGATAAACAAAAAATTCTCAAACTGAAAGGGAATACAAAACTAATAATTTCCTGTAAAGGGAAAACCAGTAATAAACTATGTAACATTTTAGAAGATATATAAAATAAAACACATTCTAAACACAGGAGAGGCAATGAAGAGAGAAATACTTTACATAGTTTAAATGGAGTTTGATCTTGGTTTCAATATTAGCCAGAGGTTAATGAGACAGAAGCTTGAATCAGATAGAAACTGCCCCACAGTAACATTACAGGGAACCATAATTTGAATCCAATGTAGTAGATTCATAAAATAGTTCAGATTTTAGTTTATTTGGTTTTAATTTTCCAGATACATAAGGATATTTTGAAACTCAGTAATATAAAGAATTAAAGTTCTGCCAAGACAAGATTGCTGCACCTTGTAAAACATTATTAGCAACTGATAATTTAAATAAAGGTCAGTGTGGGAAACATATTTCAATCTGTTTTGAGGTATCTTCTACTGAGTAGTCCTTTATTTCTAATAGCTTTTATTGCATATAGATTGACAACAATTACAATATTTAAACTCAGAAAAAAATTTCACAATCAGTGTTGCTATATCAAAATATTCCATTTTACTGGCTAATATGAGAAATGTGATCACAAGAAAAAGAAGAGGCACAGAAAGTTACAGAGAATGGCACATTTAGAATTTATTGGCTCAATAAAAATTGCATTAAAGGTCCATAAAATTATGCAGAAAATATAGTAAAAAAAAACCAAAACAAAACAAAACAAAAGCAAACAAAAAAAACCAAACAGTAAACAAAAAAAAAAAAAAAAAAAAAAAAACCACCCAAAACTCTAGTTAAACTCTACAGTATAGTTCACAAGTAAAGATAAAATCAAAGGAAAGCATTAGTTGCAGTTATGCTCAGGTGTACTCTGCGCTTTCTGACTGAAACCAAAACAAGGCATGGGATGCACAATAAGGGAAAGGGATCTTGTCCTCTCACCTTACATACTGTCACCTATCATTACCTAGAAACATAATAATGCCACCATCTGGCCTTAGATGAGACTTTTACTACAAAATTAGCTTAATTGCCAGTGGAAGTCAAGATGTAATAGCAATCTTGTGTGGCAAATTTCCCTTATACACTGGTCAAAATGTCCTCTTTCCTACAGAACACGGGGCAAGCCTTCTCATTATCTACTATATAGTTCCTGCAAAATAAGTCTCTTGCTGTGCTATTTCTTAAATACTTCCAAAATGTGATGCCCACAAGTGGTCTGAGTAAATTCTTGCAAAGCTGCAAATTACTTCAAGGACTGACAGAGAGAAAAAAAGCAACGAAATTGTTGCTACATGACCACAGACCTGAAGAGACTGATAATCAAAGTGATGAGTCATTCTCTGGGTAATCTCAATTAAGTAGTTTCTAGTGTTCAGCAAATTCTTCTTAAATGTCACAGAAGTGGACAAACAGCAATATAACATTGTTTTAACCTTGTAGGAAAATGTCCGGCTTCATTAGTAGTTTTATGAAGATTTACATCTTCAGTTAATGACACCATCTGCCTAAGAATATTTTTCCCAAATCATCATTAGAAAAGCACTGGTTTAAAATTTAGATAGTTAAGGGTGCCTTAAACTATCTTCATTCAAAACAACTATCCAGTATTAGAAAACTTGTCAAATATATTTATAAAGAAAAAGCAAATTCCTTTCTCAATATTTTTTCTGTGTGCTAGAAATATTGCAGCCCCTTTTAAAACTTCCATTTTAAAGCAGTATTTTCAGTTCTCCATTTGTCCTTGAAAATTTACCTAAACTGTATTAAATTCTTAAATTACATGAGACTGAAAACAAATTATGTAATTCAGAACAAAATTATCCAAATCTGATATAGGCTGCAAGAAACTACAAGTATTACTGAAGTTTGAAGGGTTTAAGTTTTAATGTCTCATTTAATTTCATGCTCTGACTGGCTGCTTCTCAGATTTAAAAAAAAAAAAAAAAAAAAAAAAGACTGATGCATAGAAGCGGAAAGAAAATATTTTCTACCCCTTTTTCTGGTCCAAGAGCAAAAAGGCATCAAACAAACTAGCAGGAACAAAACGAACTAAAGAAAATGTGTCCATATACCATGCATAGAGGATTTGTGGAACTCCTTGCCACAAAACTGCAGTGCTAAAGGGGTTAATGGTTTCACAGAAGAGGATACATGTCCTTTTATGTACACCATGAAATATTCGGCTTCTGTCACCAAGGAGCCTCCGTGATTTACTGGGAATTTATCATGAGAGCATCTCTACTTACTTGCACCAATTTGTGGTTTTTCCTGGGGTATTTGCATTGATAGAAGGGGTGTTTATCTGGGGCTTTGGTGCCTGTAGTGTGTGTCTTATATTCTTAGAAAATATATATTATTGTTTTTCCAAATAACAGGTAATAGAATTATTTTACATTGTAGGGTGAAGCTCTGATCTAAATTTGCTCATATTGCTAGAGTCAGGGTCTTGAACTTATCACCTAACCAATTATATAGCAGTCTCATCTATTAACTATTTAATTGCTTGGAGAAGGCATTCCTGCAATGGCTGGTTAAAAGCCATCATGAGTTCTAGGAAGTATTTTGTATTTATCCTGAAAAGGTGTAGTTTCCTGAAACATACTTAGATTACCTGGCCAGAGACTAAGGGTTAAATTTCAGAATGGAAATAATCTTCACCAAAATGTACCTTTGAGTGGTCCACCATAAACTGGTGGGTTTGGAAGATGTTTATACTGAGTACTGACTGTCCAATATATTATGCAGCCTTCTGATTACTGCAATTACCAACCATGAATTTTGGCTTTGCGGTAATTATACACATTACCATCTAACTCAGATTAAATGTGTTCCTAACCTGACTTCTACTGTCCACTGCAACACTCAGAATTTGTTTGCAGACTTGACTTGAGGACATGGAGTCTAGATAACAGGATTTTTCCTCTAAACTGAGATGCAGTAGTCCCAGAGATCTGTAAGCCAATATTCCAGTTCTACTCTAGCATGTTTGTGGTTTTTTTTTTAAATTGCTATGAGACAACAGACAAGTTATTTGGGGTCCCTGTGTTCCCCCTTTCCAGGGGCCTAATATTTATGGCACTGCTGGTAGTAATGTTGGATAAATATGTTTGCTTAACCATTGAGAAGACACAACCCCAAAATGATTTATTATCAGTACTTGGCCTCCAGAGTATAAAGTAACAGCACAGGATCATACTGTAGAGGACAGAAGTTCTTTCCCATATACGAGTCTTCTCCAAGGGAAGATCATCTCAGAGCACATAAATAATTGCAGATTGACACCTTTTTCTTCCCTTCCGTTTCTTTTCTTTTTTTTTTTTTTCTTTTTTCTTTTTTTTCTTTTTTTTCATGACGAATCACAGGCAAAACACAAAAGAGTAAAATTAAGCTTTAAGAGGCTGTTGGAAGAATAGCTTTGGTTTGAGTATTTGCTATAGCAGGTTCAGGTTTTATTAGGTAAAAGCTATATTGCACCACTCCAGGGAGGAACAGGCAGTTATGAGTGATGAAGTGGTGACTGTGATTTTCAAAGCCTCTTTCAGACAAAAACCTCTTTCAAAAGTACAATGAATCTTGCATACTGTTGGGTGGGGGCAAGGGGGAAGAAAGATGTATGATATCCTCTTGTCTTGCCCTTGTGCAAAATGCTAGCCACAGGATCCGTGATCTATGCATATTATCTGTCAATCAGTTAGACCAAAATGATGACATAACCACCTCAAAAAAAAAAAGGCCAGCAACACACAGGAAGTTTCTTGAAATGTGTTGTCACAGACTTTTAGAATGCAAAGGCAGTGCAATTTGAGCACTGTTACAAGCAACAAACATTCCTTGAGATAAATGGTCATTACTTTTAAAGTCAACAACTACTGTATTTTAAAAGCAATACAATGTCTGTAGAACATTTACAAGAAAATGTAATCATCGTGTTTTGTATTCAGTGATCATGCAAATTTATCATCCATGATTTTTTATGAACTCCAGAAAATTCTGAGCATCTACTCTCTGCTCAAGGCAGGCCTCAGGGATCCACATCCAAAAGTATAATTTTGAGCTTTTATTATACAGGTTTTAGTACTTGGATCTCAGATTTTGGATATGAAGCTAAAAAAAAAAAAAATCGAACAAACTTCTATAAAATGTATCTGAATTCTACAACATAAAAATAAACCATTTTATGATTGTTCTACATAATTCTGTAGGAAATTAAAGTAAATAAATTCCACCAACTCCCACAGTACCACAGTATAAGTACTTGCAGGAGTAGGATATTTTCACTCTTCATGGCTATTCAATATTAAATACCTAGAAGACCTTAGACACATTGAGTACATCACTTTTGAGAGAGAAAGAAGATGAGATAGAAAGACAGATTTTGCAAAGTTTAGACAGAGTAAGTAAATTCCTCATATAGTACTTTTATTTTTAAGGAAATGGATTAATTTTTTCAAAGAATTTAGTGGCAACTGGAGAGGGTAATACTCGTGAAAAAAGAAGTGGCAAGAGGGAGCCAAAGCAAGAGTGAGAGAAGCAAGACAACAAACATGATAACAGCAAAGGAGAAAAACCTTTGCAAAATATAAGTGAGGGTGGAGAGCTAGTTCACATCCTTACATGAAAGTTAATCTTAAATTTAATGCATCAGTAATGGATTTGCTTTATTATTTCACAATTAATAATACTTGAAGTATACTGTTTATACCAATAATGATCAATTCAAATCTCATGTTCTTAAAACATTATCTCCTCTTCTTAAAAACATGATGTGCAAGATGATAAACATGCAAATCAAAGAGCACAAGATATTTTTCACCCAAGGCTTGGAAACTACTATGGGAATAATTTCTTTAGAGTATAAATAACTCTCTACAAGTATGGTGTAGGAATCTTTACTTTCAGTGGATCAAAAAAACAAAACAAACAAACAAAAAAAAACCACACCAAAACCCCTTAAAAATAACTTTACAGTATAATGGAAAATCAGAAGCCAAACCATTAAAATGAATACAGTTTGAAATAGAATAAAGAAAGTTTAAAAAATAGGAAGCAATATGCTTATTTAAACACAACAAAGCAGACATGCTGCTCAGTCTTTCCTTCCACTGCTCAATTCCTTTTCCATCTGATATTTCTGTTTAGGGTTTTTTGTTTGTTTGTTTTGGTGTGTTTTTTTTAGTATCTTCTGTCTTCATATTCCATCTTTAAATTTTGTTTTGAAAAGACAGGTTAGTTTTATAATAGAATAATTAAATAAATAAATATAATAATTAAACTTAGAATAATCCACTCAGGGTGTTGGAAACTGGTTCTGTTCTCTTCTATTTTCCTGGAGAATTAGTTGATCACATGACAGTAGGAAATATCTGTCTATTTTTATTTTTGATGATGTACACTCTACAAAAGAGAACCACAAGTTCCTTGGATCAAGTTTTGCGAAAAAGAGAATCTTTTTTCACTATGTATGTTTCACTACCTACTCATCTGAGAAGGAAATCTAATTTCTAATGGCTGCTTCAATAGCTTAGTATTTTATTCCAGTTATGTATTAAACCATTATAATGCTCATTAATTTCACTTTAATATTTTATTTATCCCCAAGAAATTAATTTGATACACTGATTTAACACAGTTTTGACATCACCAGGGTCAGACTGTAGTTGAAGGAAGAGTTCAGAACCTACATTTTGGATTTGTGCTCCCAAATTCCAAGTAAATGTTACGCCAGACAGAGAAAGTCTTTTATGGATTAAGGCTTTAAACTTTTATACCTCAAGTCATAAAACAGAGATAAATTTCAATATCTCACAACATTGCTGAAAGGTTTATTTCACTGACATTGACGGAAAATTGCTTGGAAAAAAACTTGAATGAAAGATGTAGAAGTGCAAATGTAGCTATCTTTGCAGTGGAACTGTGGAAAGGAGCCTTGTCAAGCTTGACCATACAATATTCATTGTTTGCTAGGGATGTGTGCTTAACAGTTGAATGAAAACAATATCTACTTCCTCCCCATTTTTCCCTGTTTTAATGAACAACTTGATTGGGCACTCTCTCATTTCACAAAGACAACAGATAGTTTCTATTTCTTTTGCCTGACAGAATCTCCTTTAAATTGTTCACTTTGTTTCTCCATCCTCAGGAACAAAAGATTTCTCTGGATGAAAGAATAACGAAGTTTAGTTATCCCTTTGCACTTATATTTAGGAAAAAAACCCCATCCAAACTAGAAGCTAGGTTCTTCTGAGCATATCCAAGTAAAAAGGGAACAGTCCTCTCTCTTGATTGATAGCACATTTATGTGTCCATGGGATGAAATCCCATATAATCCTTGTTGAAAAAATCTAAAATTAAATAAGCAGTGAAATTAACACATTCAGCTGAGGAGATTTAAAATTAACTTGTTTTAATTCATACTGCAAATAATAATAAATTATGCCCCTTCCCATCTACCTTCCTTGGAGAATGACATTTTAAAATAATAAAAATATTTTAAAATTTAAACGAGGCAGTATCTGTGACTTATTAAATGTAGTTGTACCTTTAGATTCCTTAATATGTGTTCTCTAATGTATCATATTGACTTTGAAAGAACTAATAGCTAAAGAGGCTTCCAAGCTTTACTAGTCATAAATTCATTAATTTTATTATCTTTCAACATGTTAAGTTTATATTTTTAATATTTTTATGCTATGTTTTTGTGAAATATTGAGAATGGCCAAAACCTTAGATGGATAATTTGTGACCAGGAATGAAAAGTCTTTCTTTAGATTAAAAAGCTTAAAAAATGGTGTAATATAGCTACAGTATCATGACAAAATGCCAGATTTCTGGGGATGATAATTATGTTGACTTTAAATGATCACAACTTCTAAGACAGCAACTAGACTGATGGCTGAAATTAGTTGCAGAGATTGAATACAAAAGCAAACAAACATTTTCTCCCCATTTCTGATGAACAGCATTTTTTACTGTACTCCATATTTTCGGAGTTGCAGACTGTGTCTTAACAAATGCAGCAGGAGTTGTTTATTTTCAAAATTCAAAACACATAAATCTTTTTCATGAGACTTCCTTAAACATCAATATTTTATTTTTAAATTGAATTTATTGAATAAGTAACTCATACAATGCACAAAGTAACAGCAAATGAAAAATTAACCTTTAGGGGTTTTTTTTCGGATTGGGGGAGGAGGGCTGTGATGTTCTGCAAAAGCAAATTGAAGCTAAAGCATAAGCAGTGGATTGGATATTTGAAATGTCAGATTGTCATTATTTAATTAGGGTTTTAGTATGTCCTATAAAAATCAATCCCATCTTTCTAATACTTTCCATGTTACTGTACAATTACTGTCATTTATGTCACCTGAGTGCACATGTTGGAGTTTAGCAGTGCAAAATTCAGTCTGAGAATATTTGCATGGTTTTTTAGGTTTTATTTCCATTATTTGCTTTTGTCTCTTTCAATGCTCTTAATACATTTGTTTGAATTGCACTGTGCCTACTTGAGGAAAAATTTCCTCTTTTTATAGTTGTGTGCAATAAGGTGGTCTCTGACCACACAATGAACTTGTTCAATTTCCAAAAATGAACTTGTTCAACTGTGGGAAGTAATGGAGTTTAGGAACAATGCGGGACGTAATAGGAAAACATGCACCAAAAAATCCTTAGGTGCAATATCCCCCTAACATTACGCATATAAAACTACCTATATTCCTGACTAATTAGTCATAAAAGATAAACACATTCAAAGACAAAACTGCCTGTCTATCTTAATAGCAAGGTGAGATAGAAGAAAAGCTTTCTATCTTTAGATGACTCTCAGCCTTTATATCCATAATTTAAGCAAGAAACCCACATGATAACAAATAATAACTGAGATTAATCTGCAGTGGATCAATTAATCTTCCCAACATCTGTATGATTATTAAGTAACTGAACTTTGGTTTAAAGTGTCACTACACCAGTGAAAAAACAAGGAGGCTGAAGAAGGCAAAAGCCTTATATAACCAATGCTCAAAACTTGACCAGAAATGTTGGTATACTACTCTATTTACCAAGTAAATGCAATGGAAAAATGAGTTTATGTTTAACATATGCATAAGCAATTTAAAATAGTCTTTGAAAGTGAAAGTGATAAACCACTAGAATTTAATTTATGAACCTTCAGAAAACATTTAAATGGTCTCCTGAGATTCACAAAGTTTTAAATCTTAAAAGGATAAACTTGAAGAAATAATAAACTATTAAACATATCTGATGTATTTATTTGCTTCAACTTTTTATTTCAAGAGCATTTAGCAGTTTTAAATATAATCTCTCATTTACAGTAGGTCTTCGAGACAACTAATCTCATTGTTTTCTAAATAAAATAAAAGCAGTAAAACTACAGAAACCAACGTATTATCACAGAAATTGGAGAGAAGTGCCAAACAAATTCTTTAAAATTACTGTTTCTCAGTTATACAGAAGCTGAAAAATAACACGGCTGATGGGAATGCTCTCCCTCTCCTGCCCCTCCCTCAGGACCATGCGGTCAGCCACGCAGTCTCCAGGGGTCCCAGTAAACAGGTCTAAACACAGCCAGGACAGGAAGCAGAAAGAGGACTTTATTCCTGTGACCAGGTCTTTTATAAACTTCCCGGCAGGGCGGGATCAAGGGAGGAGATACAAAAGGACCAACCAGGGAAGGTTTCACACACCTGGGGTGGGGTTTACATGCTAATCAGGTAAGGCAAGGTGTTGCCTTTCAGGGGCGTGGGAAAAAGGAGCTTTCGGTTTGCAACACAGTAAAAAAACCTCAGGTTATAATACAGTTTTACAAAATGCGTTCATTGGCTTCTCCAGTGGTCCATCTCCTGCAGGATCTGTTCCACTCTTGATATGGCAAGTCTACTCCCACAGAAAAATGAGTGATTAACGACAAGAAGGCAGTAAATTGTGCTGTGATCATTTTCAAAATGTTATAATTACCCTGGCTGAGTAAGAACACACAAGCATCAAAAGGATATATTTACTTTGGAGTAAAGTCAGCTTTCTGTGCCTTGACCTTAAAAAGGACAGTACAAGAATAAAAGTTACAATAAAAAATAACCTTGGCCATAAGCCAAGTGGGACCTGCTGATACATGCATTAAAATCAACAACAGTTGTCCAAATGCATTTAAGATAAGCTTTGTTATTAAATTATTCAAGAGGGAAATCCCTCCTTATGAAAGTTTAACAAACTACACACATGATCTCAGACTGATAACCTGTAAGTCAAGGAAATTTTAAGCTTCCTGACTATTTAAAAGCAAGATATTTTGAAAAGTTAAGCAGCATTACTCATTTTTGTGAGAAAACATAAAAATAATAGAAATGGAGCAAGTTCTGAAGTTGCATCAGCCCCACATGGCCTGGGTTCCTGAAGTCAGAAAACATAATTTTCAGTGGAAAGTCCTTTCTCCCATATTTGAACAGAGATCCTCCATCTCCCAGTTATGCTGTATTGGTTTTCATTTTCTAGAGCTTGGTTTCATAGCCTGAGGTTAGGGAAGAAAGTGATGTGTAAGTTTACCAAAGGATTTAATTATGACCTTGAAAATTGGTCCTGTTTGTGTGTTTGAGACATATGCATATCAATTAACAGTCAGAAGAGGTTAACAAGGACCTGCCTACACTGAAAACATTATTTAATGTAAGGTTCTAGCAAAGTTGGGCCTGTAACTGCTGATGCTGAGCATGATTTTCAGTGAGTTATGTCTACCATCTTCCAATCAACATCATATCTTCTAATTCGTGATCTTAGCACAAGAAACAAAGTGAATAAGGATTGGCCTGTGGGACAAACTTCACAAGATGTGCAGAGACGCAGCACCCCACTTTTTCTAATCTAATCATTGGTCTGGCAAATGCAGAATGAAAAACACATGACCATCACAACTGCCTTCCCTCTATACCAGAGTGGCAGTGAAGGGAGAGAAACTGATTAAAAACTTTACTAAGCTTTTAAGTTTTTTACTTTTTAAAATCTTTTTTTGCAGGACTAACTTTTTTGAGGGGGCAGAGGACGCTAAAAGAGTAATGAGGATAATTACCTCTGTTAATATCTAAACTATAAAATTCAAGAATTAAGAATGGATGTTTAAAACGTACTCATGTCACCTATAGCTAGATCCATCAGCTCAGTTACACAACACTAAGGATACAAAAAATATGTTTTCCTTTCAAGAAAATAAAAGTAAGTTGTCAATCGTTTGTGGAATCCAAGGTAATTAACTAAGGGCAAAGAATCTAATCTGTCTTTAAAAGTAGAAAACCAATACACCATAACCTTATTGTGAATTAACACATAAAACTCTTACCAGGAAGGTCTGATGTTAACACATTATTATTAATGGATTCCTTCTAAAAGATTCGAGCAGACTGGAGACTATGCAATAAAAGACATGGGGGCCTACAAGTTAGTGCTGCTTTGCCAGCAGTTTTCTTGCCAGATCCTTGGGCTGGAGTACAAATTTTGAAATGGTTCCTTGATTAGAGGCTTCAGAAGGATAAGCAAAAATGAAAATTATATTTAGCATTGGTCTGTATGATGGTAGAGTGGAGACTGAATTGTTATGTCTCCCTAATTTTTAGTAAAAGAAAAACCAAACAAAGAAAAAAAAATCCAAACCAACAAAAAACTCTGCAAAAAAAAAGTTGAAGTCTCAAAAATTGCACATTTTGCATGTGCAAATGTCCAGTTGAGGGGACCTGACCATTTTGAGAGGCCCTACAAATCACTCCAGGGTACCTCTGGCTCAGATTAGCAGTGAGAAGTTAGAGAGCTGGGAAACTTCTTCCAGGAATCAACAAGTGTGGTATTTTTGGATCACAGTTTCAGAGCTGGATGCATCTACTCTTTTCTGTGTAAACTTCTTCTCATTCTTTGAAACCAATGTTAGAGTTGGGGGTCATAACTCTACAGTATGGTTTTCCTTACTTTTCCAGCTGTATCAAGGGTGACCATGCTTTGAGATGTTGCAAGAAGAATGAGCCCTGTGGACCTCTGTGCTAGCCAGTCTCTATAGTTTGCTGTTAAATAAATGCCGGGACAGAGAACTGATCAGAGGTTGGTCAGTGCAGCTACAAACAGTGACCAGTTTCCTGAAGTGTTCCGTGGACCTTCAAGGAGATCAATCAGTAGGGAAGGTAAGCTATTTACAGTCAAATAAGATGCATTTTATTTCAGAAAGTTTTGGATAAAGTTGTAGCTTTATCCTATAAATAGCCTATAGCAAAGATTATGCTTTTTTTCTGGGTCATTTGAGACAGAGGATACTAGCTCTCAATACACCTGTATCAATACTTCTAGGTGGGATTTTTAATACTTAGTCACCAAGGAATGTATTTAATGTCTTAACACATTCCCTGAAGAGAGTTGCCACTGAATGCTACCAAAGCTCTTCTGAAAGCTCTGTTTGCTGCTATTCTGGGCTTTCCTTATGTCCAGAAGTTTAAATTAGCTGCCTTTTCTAATACAATGAATACATAGAGAAAAGGGATTATCAGTGTATCCCTCCATGTATGTTCAAGAACTTCCCCGAAAATTTCAGTATTTTATCAAGTCCTTCTATAAACAATGATATTAAGCACTTATTTGGGATTAAGCAGTAATTACAGGCAATAATCAAAAAGGTGTCTTCATTATATGAGAAGGAAAGACAGATATTGTCAGTTCTGCTAGCTTAACAATATATGAACTTTTGTTGTTACTTGCAGTGTTCTGACACACAGAAGTCAAGATCAAGTATTACAATTTTCCAGTAATTCACTTGTGTGATCATAGTTTAGACTTTTTTTTGTTAATTTTGTTAATTTGCTTTCTTGTATATGCAAAGGCTAATTTTTCAATGTATGTGCTTTAATACTGTATCTTTTCAGTTGAGGAATATGCATATTATTAGTAAATTTTGAATAACTTGGCATTCAGAAACAGTTTTTCTTTCTGATTCACAAAAAATTCTTTTGTCTCAGGGTTAAATATCAGACTACTTCTGGTTTGGTGGAGTAAAAATATTTATCTACAGAGTGGACATAATGAGAGTTCCTGTGTCAGTATTTAGAACTAGCTGCAAAGATGTTCAAAAGAAACAAATCCTAGTATTCTATGAGTCTTTAGCTCTAAGAACACTCCTGTCCCCCAACTACTTTTCAATGAATGATTAAGTTAGAATGCAGAGATACTGCTGTAAAGGAAGAATCATTTTACATTCTTGTTTTGTGTTTCAGCTTGCGTTTTTAAAGGCTTTGGATATAAAGAAAACAATTTTACTAAAATTTTGTGACAAATAAGTCAGTGCATTGAAGAGGTAAAATAGTAATAAAACATTCTAAGAGCTACAGTGAAGCAAGGAAGTGCATCCTGGAGGGGCAGTGAGCTCCATTTGTCATTAATTTACTGGCACAACTTTGTGAATATTCCATTATAGAAACAATCTAAACGGCTCCTATATGTCTGCCAATTGGTGATTTTCTGTTGGAACTGTCAGCACTTTTCACTGTACATAAGGCAACTTACTGCGAAGGATGAAAGAATAAACAAAATCAATAGCCAAACTTTTTTTTTTTTTTTTTTTTTTTAATGCTGAAATGCAGGTGGAGTAAATAATCTAATCAAAACTAGAGCACAAGTTAATTGAATCACATGAAGACACTGTCATGTATTCTGGAAACTCAGTATAGTTTAATGCTACTTTTTATTTTTAAAGCAACAGCCATGTTGCTCTTCCTATGAATTTCCTTTGGCTATACATTGAAGAAGTCAAATTACTGACATATCATAAGAACAAACCAATAAAATCCTATTTAACATTTTTGTTCATTATAAACCTGTAGTGGAGATCTTTACTTAGATACTTTGATGAAGGTTTTTCTACTATCCAAAATTCATGAGCACAACCAGAACATGTGGAACAGTTTGACATTTTGATAATATCAAGTCCCTCTCTAGCCTGCCTCCTCTACTCATTGATTTCCAGACCTATATTCTACATCCACTGCTTACAGCAATAGCAATAGCAATAGCTTAACAGCAAAAGTCTTTCATTATGATTGAATAATACATATTAAAAAAAATAAAAATAATTATATTTTTAAAAAAAATCCTAAAATGGAAGTGCTCCTTTTTACAAGAAATGGCTCAACAGCTGATGTCTTGAAACGCAGTACAGGTCTGCAGTTGCAGTCTTTTCATCCCTCAGACAGCTTCCCATAACTTTGGTCTTTTGCTTGAAACTACTAGAAACAGGGGTTTGGTAATTTCAGACTTTTATTCTTCTTAGACTACTTGTGCTTGTTTTCTTTGGCACACAGACTGACAGTCTTTCACTAAGGCTGAGGAAGGAAAGAGGGATGGGTGGTAGGGCGGTATAGAAGTTGTTTGTTACATTTATGTTGTTTGTTCACATTCTTACTTGTGAAGAAAGGTGAAAACAATTGCACTATGGTGTAGTATGAATATCATTATTTTTGCATTTAGTATATCTCAGCACGTGAACTTACATTTTCTTTCTCCAGAACAAAACAATGACTTTGGCTTTTCTGAGACCACGATTCTATCACAGACACTTTTTGATAATATATTCGAAGTAGACACAGTTCCATGAGTTGTCTGAGGTGCCAGCTTTATCCATCACAAACACTCTTTACAGCTCTTGCAGTGATGGAATCAGGTTTAATATGTATACATCACAGAAAGACATACATGAATCTGTATTTATATATATAAATAAAGATAGAAAGAAATACATATTTCACAGTTATATTAGTATTGCATTTGTATCTGAAACAAGTGTTTGAGCTATATATTTTTGTTTTCAGTAACAAAATGGCTAGCTAAATCTGTCAGTCCCTTGAGTTTCAAACTGAACAAGCTCTTTCTGGCTGTACCCATAAATCTTGTTCACAGATATTTTTCTCACATCTCATCCTGTATCACGTTCTGTCCCTTTGTTTCCTTTTTTCCTATTGCTTACATTCAATAATACTCTTCCTTAGAATCCTCCAGTAAGGCATACTGACTTTCTTTCAGCAAAGCAGATGTGTACCATAAAAGCAGCTTTGGCAAAATTCAAACATGCTAAAAGAAATATGCTGTTAGAAAAAGTAACAAATTATCAACAAGGAAAATAAAAATGTATCTTTTTTACTTCAAACATTTGTTTGACCTTAATAATTAAAAATGGTATTGATGCCTTAGGGTTTTCATGAATTTGTAGATTTTTATACTTCTAGGTAGTTTCTCACATATAGAGTAGC
>JAWWMP010000081.1:92741239-92816125 GCA_035047865.1 Dendrocincla tyrannina | reverse complement strand
AGCTGGAACACCATGCCTAGAAAACATGTACTAAAGCTAAGGCAATTAGATACCATGTTAGTCAAAACAAGAAAGCAGAGCCCAGCAACCTTGGAGAAGCTCCAATAAGGGAAAGTGGCATGAAGTAAGGGGTCTTTGGAGCTCCAACTCAATTCTAGGAGAGGTGTGCCATGAGGCAAAACCAAGGGAAGTTCTGGGTATGGACATATCTTAGATTGGATACAACCTTTAGATATGAAAATTGAGTAGAGTTATAAAATTAGTATGCTGCCACGTAGATTAGGCTTTTCTGCTTTTCCCAGCTCCTATACTTTGTTGACATTTCTCTCTCTCACACACACACACACACACACACTCTCTGCTGCCCAGCCTGGTGTGTTGCCTGGTGTTCCCCAATCCGAAAGGGGGGGTGGGGGGAAGAGCTCAGAAGAGCTCTGCTTCCAATGGGGGGTTTCCCTCTCTTGCTCTCCTGAGGTGGGGGGAGAAGATGTTTCCCCTTCCTTGTTGTCCCGGACCAGACCAAACCTCAAGTCCTGCTTGAAGGAAGACGAGACTGGTAATGGGCACTGGGTACCAGCAGGAGCTGCTCGGGTAGCTGAGGTGCAGGGAAGTAGCTGTAAAAGGGAGTTTCTCCCTGGTTTATAGTGGGTTGGGAGGTGAAATGACTTAGGCCCAGAAACTAGTCCTTATGCTTCTAGCAGTGAAGAACCTGAGACAGAAGTCAAGGGGAGCTTTGGCCTCTGTCCCCTATACTGATTGCTTCTAACAGGCTGGAGCCAGTTAAACTCATCAGCTTAACATTGTCTAGAAAATTGTATAACATTTCCCACAGGTGGAGGAACTTAGTTTAGTTGCCAAGAAAAGCTGGTTCAATAGGCAGCATCTATCCTACTCATGAGTCAAATAATTGAAATTTCCCTAGAGAGCTTGGGAATTATATGTTACCTGGAGGAAAATCTGTAATACTGTAAAGTCTGCAGTAAGCTCTGCTAAAAAATGTTGTATTTCTACTGAAGATAGATTCATAATAGAGACATTTATGTAGTCAGATGAGTTGAACATTTTGTTTCTCCTGATTTTTGTCTGAAGTACATATTCCTGTCTTGAATTTTGCCTTTGGACCAACCTTATCATTTCTGCAATTATTTTTCTTCCATTAAAGCGAAAAATGTTTGAAGTCTGAGCAACGTCTTTCATAAGAAAAAGCTTCATATCTCTGTGGAAACCCTCTTCAAAGCTTCATGTCTCAGTGGGAAGAAAAGCCTTTTATAAAAGCTCACATTGTTTAAAGCAATTATCTTAATCTCTCTCCACTGAGTGCATATATAATTTTGAAGATGTCTGTGTAAGTGAGCTTTTTTCAATCTGCTCAGGCAATTTGTTTATTTAAGTTTCTTTCACTATTGTTAGTGTTAGTATGTTAAGCAAATGTATGTCATTAAGCAGATAAATGTGTATTTTGCATAGTAAAAATAATACATTCACTTTACAATAGTCAATTCAGACTTTAGAAAACAATGTAATGAAAATTTATAATGATTTGGACATTTTTTTAAAACATCAAAGCAGCACTGATTAGCAATATAAAATCCAATAGCAAGGAGAAAAAGGTTTTAAAAAATGAAGCCAGCTGTTTTGTGTATATATGCACATATGTACCAAAGGTACCTGTGCTTAATGTGGTTACTGTAACTAAACTACATTAAAATATTGTTAAAAAATAAAGTTTTGCTTGCTATCCTGAAGCAGCATATTTGGACTTTACTTGGAATTAATTGTGGAAGCATGTTACATTCAGATGTATCTGAAATATCAGTTCAAATAAATAGCTTTTGTAATATTTGAAATAAAAACCTACAAAGAAGCAAAGTACTCAGATCACCTGCAGCTAAAGCAATTTCCCAATTTTAAATTAGAATAATAGTCACTTTTATCACAATATTGTTTAATGTTTATTATAAATTGTTTTTTCACTCAATATTGTTTAATGTTTATTATAAATTGTTTTTTCACTATCTCACTCTAAAAGAATACTGAACAGCAACTTTCATGTTGAGAGAGCTGACATTCTTACTTGATTTTCAATTTTCAAATGAATTTTCAAGTTCTCAAACTTCTGGAATCTTTAGTTCATAACTTCTTAGCTTTAAAAAGTGATCTCAAAGACATATATCTGTACTTTAGTGTTATGCTTTAAATATTTCATCAGCGGTGTAACTAAAGATATGCATACAGCAAAGGACATGCAAGAAAGTACTTTATAACCACAAATATTACTGCAATCACTGGAATTTCCTTGAGTTTCTCAAATTGTCACTGATTTCCTCTGTCATTTGTTGACTCTTTATTCTTTATCCACTCATTGTCCATTGATTAAAAATGCAGACATAGTGAGAAATATTAATTTCTCATGCTAAATTGCCAGACAAATCACAGTAGAGAAATGAAGCAGGTATTTCAAGAAGCAGCATTCACAATGTTGCCTTGAATAACACATAAATAACTATCCATAGAGCTCAGACTCATTAGGGCTTTGTGGAGGGAGGATTTATTTTAAATGTTAATCACTCAATTTATCACTTAATTTATCATTTCATTTAGAAGACAATATTTTCATAATTTTATTTTTTCAGTTTTTTACCTTCAGCCTAAATCCAGGCATGTTAAAAACATATGTCCCTCCTCTGTCCCCCCCAAAAAAAGATGTCTTTAACCTAGCTTTGAATCATGTCCTCTGTATAAGAAAAAGCATTTCCTACTGTACTAAAAACCTCAGCTCTAGAATTGTTTTGGGTTTTATTGATCTCTTGGAGAAATTTAGTTCATGTCCAAGCAGTACTGTAATTTTCCCCACTCAAAACCTATTTCACAGTGTAATAAGCATTTGTATTTTGAGTCCAAATATTGGTATTTTGAGCTAGAAATTAACAGTGGGACTTAATTAGAAAATAAAAATATCTTCAGAGACAAAAACATGATCAGATCTTAGACTTACTATTATATCAATACATTATCTGAGTGCAGTTATTATAAGTTTTAATGCAATATGTTTTGTATTTGTTCTTTTCTGTGTGCACCTTCTAATTTTGTTATCGAAAGCAACACTTACTAAGCATAGACATAGGAATAGAGTCCTGCCACCATATGCATCAATATTATCCAGTATTTTTCATAAAGTGAGCAAGCTCCACTAAAAATTAGTGGATGTTTTTGCATGGATTTTGTTACTCTTCCCCTGTTCCTTTAGAAAGATACTTAGCTCTTTACTTCACAGAGCTTAGATGCCTTTTGTATTCATAAGGGCTGTCCTAGTGGACCTGCAGCTCTACCATCTGCCTTCTGTTTGCCGCTCTGTGCCCTCATCTTCTTGCAAAATATTCCAATCCTCTTCTGTGCTGATTTTGCCTCTCAACATTACGTCATCTGCAAGTTTCATTAGCATGATCCTGCTGTTTGCACCAGTGTCATTAGTAGCAAGAGACTGCCCCTAAGTCTAAGCCTCAAGGAACTCCATTAACAAATACATCCAGCAAAATCATTGTGCTCTCTGCAAAGGTGTTTCCACTCACTAATACTCTCTTTTTGGTAGAAATTGGGCTACCTAAATTTAGTAGTGAACCCTTCTACACTAACTGATCCATGTAGTTATGAATGCTGAGTATTCAAATTATTTGAGTATTGAAGACGTCCTGAATTATTTTGTGCCATTAGAAATGACACTGCTCAAAACTGTCAAAACTGAGAGCCTTTCTTTGCTGAAAAATTCAGGGCCCCTTCTGTTATACGTCATTTTAAGCAGTCAGATTAGTTAGCCTGGACGGTTTGCTCATTGTGTATTCTTCGCTGAATACACCAATAAAATAAACTTTGTGAGAATTTAAGTAATGTGTACAAGCACATTTTCACAAATACAAGCTTATACAAGTTTATACTTTATATTTATTTTCACAAATACAAGCTTCACAAATACTAACTTATCAATTGAACACAAAATAAAGTGGTTATAAATTCACTTACTTCATGTTAGTTGGAACTTATTAATAAACACTATCTTCACTAACATTGATAATGTAATCCATGTTTACCTGCCATCTCCTACATTGACAAAATACTTACAATAATTATAGAAGATTTTTAAAGTACAAGCATTCATCAAAAAAATATGTTAAGTAAGCATGGGACGCGCCACTGAGCACAAAAATACAGTCGTTACTTTTTCTCCTGAGGCAATTTCTAACCATGAGGCAGCCATTCAGAGAAATTGCATCCCTCTCTCCTTAGGGCTAAGCATCTTTCTATTGCAGGAAATTCAATCTAATTACACTGGCAAATAAGCAGTCTTCTCAAATTGAACTCCATGTGACAGTAACATGTGATGGCATTTAGCAATGTTTATTTCTTTGGAGTTTCTTTGTATTCAAAGAACAGTCTAACCTGCACAAAATATGTTACTCTAACTCCATCTGCTCTCATGTTGCCTGAAAAAGCCATTTAGGCCTCATGGAAACTATTTGGGTTCAGTAGAGGTGTTTATGGGATTTAAGTAACACTAATTATACTGGAATAGGAGAGGAGAGGGGAGGGGAGGGAGGGGGAAAGGGAAAGGGAAAGGGAAAGGGAAAGGGAAAGGGAAAGGGAAAGGGAAAGGGAAAGGGAAAGGGAAAGGGAAAGGACCCCTTAGTCTCTTGATTTGTAAACCCTTGCAAGTAGGGGCCTAATACCAGAGATAATCTCCCAAATCTAAAAATCAAACATGCTTAAATAGAATAGGCTAGAACAGCAGGGGAAAAAAAATCTCTAGAAACATTTACGTTTGTTGACACTTAAAACAATCAGAGACACAAATACTTAATATGTGGTGATATCACCAACAACTACTTTTTATTCTGCTTTCTAAATAAAGCAGTGACTTCAGGGAAATATCCACTAATGTTGATTTTAGTGTATACTGCCTTTAGTGTATAATGTATAAGCTTGAAATTGAAGAAGAAATTTCTAAGGAAGAATAATTATTCCAGTCAGATAGCTTCAGATATTTCATGGTTATTGCAATGAATTTAAGATATCTTTATTGCCACAGAGGTAGGCTATATCCATATTTCAGATGGCACGGCAGCATACTGGTACCTTAGACAGTTTAAATGGTCTAGTTCAGGTACCAGAAGCAGCCTAACAGCAGCTGCACAGGGCTCTCGCAGCTGCACGAATGTGCACTAATTTACCTTGCTGAGAAGGCTTGATAATTCCCTCCAGCTGAGCTCTGCATCAGCACGGTGAGCCTGCCTGCTTTTTTCAAGTTAGGTTGAGTAACTTCACAGTGCAGGGAAATATAGTGTAAAAGAAATCACTGAGGCTTGAAAGCTGTGAATATGGTGAATGGTCTCACTGGGAGGCATGTTTACTAGCAGTAACAGATCATCCATCA
The DNA here is from genome assembly GCA_035047865.1 of Dendrocincla tyrannina. Lineage (NCBI taxonomy): Eukaryota > Metazoa > Chordata > Aves > Passeriformes > Dendrocolaptidae > Dendrocincla > Dendrocincla tyrannina. Next base: position 92,810,700 of record JAWWMP010000081.1, on the reverse strand, counting down.
CTGCGGAGGCGATATAAAAACATGCAATGCAGACTCTTCCTCTGTATCATGATATCATGTAAGAATGCAAGTTCTCTGTGTTATTTATGTTTTAAAAATACACCAGTCTATTGTAGTTAGTCTGGATTTCATCTTTTCTACTCAATAGGAATGGCAGAAATAGGGCTGAAGTAGAGACTCAAGACTCAACATAAGTAATTTGTTTCTCTGTTTTCTTCCTCTGTTTTGTCTGTAGCAGTATCTTTGATTTCTTTGATTTCTGCAATTATAATTGTTCATCTGATCCTCAGTGCCATTTCAGCATTGCTCTCAGTGCTTTCTCTGTTCAATAACATTTGTGTGACAGATGGTGCAAATGACCATGACACTGATGTTGGAATAGTGTGAAATGATATTGCTTACTGCTTGATGTTTTACCAGCTGACAGTAGTGAATTACTGGCAAGGATAAGTCTGGGGAAAAAAAAAATCCATGTACAGATTTATTTGATTTTTGGAACTAAATTTTAAGTCTAACTTCTCTTCATTTTTTTCTAAATGTTTTATTCTTATATAGTTCTCACAAATGCTCTTAATCTGTAAGGACATTTGCAAAGCGAATACCTTTCCATTGGAGGTAGATCTCACTATCTTATTCTTTCTTCTTAAGCAATCAATTGATTAAACTCTTCTATTCTTTGTGATACAAACATGTTTTCAGTGAATGTGTGCAGAATATATCACTCCACCCGGACACCTCCAGGTTTCTTAGTGTTTGGGTTGATGGGCGGTTTGGTCCACCATGCACATCAAGAATTCATTTGCCTGGAACAAGGAAGTTTAAATGAGAGAAAATGTAATATTTATCATCTCTGATCTTCTTCCTAGTATGTACATCTTGAGTCCTTGTTTTGTACCTCTGAACTAGAATACAGCATAAAAAAATATGCAGATTTTCAGCTTCAAGTTGACTGGATTTTTCTTGTCCGGCAAAGAAATAATTTTCCTATTTCTGTTTGCACTGCATGTCTCTACTCATTACATCTTCATTAAACTCCCTTCTCACATGGCCCACAGCCCTGCTTGTTTGCTGCTCTAAGTTCAGTAATTCCCGTTTACTGCTCCATCAAGACCGATGATCTCTCAAGTAATTTTCATCCATAATTTCCAAAGTGTTGGTGTAAGGACTGATGCCAGGTCTTCTGAACTTCCTAATAAGATGTGTTATGTTCTCTTTTTATTATTTCATTTAAAAGACACCATCTCTCTAAGGTATATGAGAGTCTACAACACTTAAAGAACATGCATGTGATAGAATTGGAAAGTTCCTTTTTATTCCAAAAGAAAGACAACATCATGCAAGATCATTCCTAATTACTTTTGGTGAATAATAGCTTTGAGCAACTTACTTGGTAAAATAAATTTTGGTTAATAAAGCAACATTTGGCTTCTGTAATTCTGAAACCCACCTGAAGCTTGTGTTTGGTTATATTCTGTTTCCAATGGTACAGAGATCTGAGAATGCTTTGCAGTGATTTATGACAGTTGCCTATTCTTGAATGTAGCTATTAGTAAAACCATCTGAAACAACTGCAAAAAGAGTCAAGAATCTTAGCAGTGATGGAAGTTATCATATTTTCAGAATTAGTCAGCAGAAGATGTATGACACATATTCCTTTTCATTCATACAACTGAATTTCTCACTCACCTGTCATTTTATGCTCCATTTAATACAAAAGCTTTTCTCTGAACAAGACTGGGGTTCTGTTGCTAACCATTCTGATTTTTGTCTGGCAAATTAGATCCCTGATTTGTCTCTTTGGCCATATGATTTATATCTCTGAATGCTTTTATCACTTTTTTCCTTTTACTGTAATATTAAACTTCTACAACTGGGTTTCAACTCCACGTCGCTTCTAAACATTTCCTACAGTATATATGAAATATCAGTTTCAATTCTGACTGCTTCATTGTGACAGCTGTCATTGCCCTCTTTTTGTATGTGTTTGGTTTTGGTCACTCCCTTATGCTGACACTCAGAATTTGAAAAATCAGGACCACAATACTTTCTGCAAAGCTCCCAGTTCATGAAACCCTCTTAAGGAACAGTAATAAAGCTGAAAATGTGCAGCGATGACTGCCTGTCATATCCACTACTCTGTAATTTACTTTGCTTTTTCTTCATGATCATAAATCATCCCCTCCATGTCTATCTCATGCAATAAACTGCAAGCACAGATTACTGAGCACTTTTTTGAGCTGCATTTGTATAGTAGCTAAAACAGCTAAACATCAGTAACAGTAGCTAAACATCATCCATTAGCACACTTAAATATTAGAGAAATACAAACAATAGTTAATCAAGACTCCAATTATTTTGAAAGGAAATATTTCAGCTTGGTTTGTGTATTGTGTATTAACACCAAAGTGTCTTGTTAGAACAAATTGAAACATAACTGTTATTATGATCTGGAAGAGCTACAGAATGTAAACATTATTGTGTTGCATATTCAGCCTTAAATCATGAAACCATACTCACTGCACAGTAAAAGGAAAATGAAAAGTATTTGTTTAAAATGAATTCATAAAGGAAAACATATTATATAATTTTATTACTTTTGAACAACTAGATCACATTCAGAATGCTCCATTTACTGTATAGTAAGGTTTAAATTCACATAGTTAGGTGAACTAGATAAAATGTGTTAGTGTAAAAAGATAAGATATATTCCTCTCTAATGCATTTGTCCCATCCCTTCAGATCATGCTCATGTACCTCTCAATGCTTCAAAAGGACAGACACTCTGCAAAATCTGCCCTTTAAGTGGATTCTACTGAGATGGAAAAATTCATATCCTACTGATTATATACTAGATCAACTATTGGAAGTTGCAAGTTTCCATATAGAATTAATAATAATAATCAAAAAAAAAAACAGCTTTCTAAAAAGGGGATTTTAGTTTGAAACTTTATTTTTTACACAATCTACCTTTTAAAAACCTTATAAATATTTTTACTATAATGTATATATATTCTAAGGACAACAATTACTATAACCCAAAGTATGGATATAGTCTAATATTTTTTTTCCTCAGACCCTTAGTAGCTTTTTTAGTCCTTTAGCAGGCAAGAAAATGAAAAAAGTTTGGTTATCAGGAAATGTTATCAAAAAGTAAACAAGAATCTCTATGACATAGGAAAGAAAGATATTCTTGTTCTCTTACAGGAATAATGATGCTGATGTTCACATATTTGTTTTTCTGTTTTGTCTCTGCTTAACCTTCACTCTCCCCAGAGGAACAACACTTGCCACAGACAAATTATTCACATTGTGTCAAATGACACTAATCAAGTAATTTATTAGCATAAGTTTTCAACTGTTCCTCAGAACAACAACACTAAATGAGCAATTAATTCTGAAGTCATAGTGAGGGTATTAATAGCAGTTGAAATGGAGAAGGACAGTGTAGTAGGAACAATTTGGTCAACTGGGTAAACAACATATATAACCCCAAGTAACTTGATTTATTATCTAACATCCAGCTTGATCTATGTAGTCCATAGGAATAATAATAAAAAAAAGTTTGCCTGGGGATCAGCAGGGATAAAATGAGATTGTGATGATATTTGTGAGAATTCTATTTGAAAAATAAAAAAGAGGCAAAATAAGTGGTACCTCAGCTATTGCAGGAGCAAGTTGGCAATCTCATATTTGAAACTTTATAAAAAATATCAACAAACATGAAGTACAAAAATCTTTCTCACTTCACAATTTCCTTTTCTCATATAAACAAATTTTAAGATTGGGTTTAGGCTTAACATTTGCCACAACTTTTGGAGGAACAAAACTATCACAGGAAATGAGCAGCTTAAAGGCATGTGTCCATAACTGAAATGCAGCATGTTTTGCCATCCTCTATCTACTATCAGTAATGCTTTGATTCAGTACTATCTATATTTTTTATTTCTATGTACATTGTTTTAAACTTAGGAACAGATCATATTTCCTACAAAATGCCAATCTCTGCAGCTGTCTATGAGCAAAGAACATGCAATCAGACAAGTTCATCACAGTTCCTATTGGCTCTCTTTCCCTCTGACTCATCTGGTTAAATTGAGTTTATGTGATTTAATGGTAATGAGATAGTCAGCACTACAGGAAATGAGTGGATGTTCTGCTAATAAGTAAAGTTTTGCTCTTGTCATTTGCCCCTACTTGGCAGAAATCAGGTTGAGAAAAAGTTGAAAACAAATCAGGTTGAGAAGAAATCAGCCCACTCCCAAGGGCTAAACAAGTTTGACTCTGTCTTATAATGTAGCAGCTAAGTAAAATTAGCTAATGTGAAACAAAATTATGAAGATAAAACAGGAATCTTAACCATATGTTGATCATGCTATGTAATATTAATGTAATCGAACAGTAAGAAATATCTGGCATTAGTAGGCAGATTGTATTTTTATTAATACAATTAATACAATTTTAATTAATTAATTAATATAATTTTAATTAATACAATTAGTACATTGTATTTTTATTAATATTACTTCTGGTTTACTTTTTAAAGAATCCTCCAATACTTCTATGTATTCAGTAGGGAGAAACCCTACTGAAAATAAAGTGTGGTGTTTATTTTGTATTTTTTTTCTTTTGATAAGGACATAAATTGCCTGACTATCTGTCAGGACTTCTGGCCCAGAAGCATGCAGAGAGTTGCTACTGAGAATACCTCTGAAAATTAGGTGCTTCTGTATTGAATTATTTGTACAACCAATTCTTCAGGACAAGTACAAACATCTTGCAGAAAAAGAGTCTCAAGGCCTCTGCCAAGCTATGCATTTTAGCAGCATTCAGCTGTCTGAATTATGTTTGAAGCTCTGATATCTCTATGCTGATGAATATACTTTCTGCCATAAATTGAGAACAGCAGTAGTTGTGCTGTTCCCTTGTGTGGTATCTTCATCCTGGCTGACAACTGCTTCTCTTCACTTCTCCTCCTCCAAGGCTGGGAGGAAAATAGATGCTGAGAAAAGGTTGGGTTCACTCTGTTTCAATCAGGCTGAACATGTTACTTCTTCCTTCCCTGTTCACATTATATCTTCCCACTAACTGCTGTTCTGCTCATTTCTGTGTTTCCACACAGGTTACCATAGGCTAGAAGAAACCTGAAAAACCCAGGTGAGCAGCAGGCCAGATCTGCATATATCACCTGTCGAGCTGTTGTGCATCTTATTCCTCCTCCTTATCCACTTCTGGCATTCTATTTTAAAACCAAGTACAATTTAATTTTTGTTAATTTAAATTACTTTGAGTATATTTCATAACAGTATTTGCCTACTGCTGTGTTGATTGAACAGATGAGTTACAATTTTTATTGTTGGAGCTCCTTTAGAAGGACAGTTGTATCTGTGTATGGTGGTAACTGAGTCTTTGTTTTTATAGGTATTTTAAATTCAGGTAGCAGTTTGATGTGCTACTATAACACTTAGTATCACATCTAATGTGATTACATGGAGACATTCAATGAAGCTGCAGTCAGTTCTCTGTACCATGCAACATTTATCGTAAAATTATGATATTTTTCTTCTGAGAAGCTAAAAAAATGTTCATAAGTCAATGAAACTGTCAGGAAATCTTAAGAGGAGACAGAAGCACTACAATGATTGCTAATTACTACAAGTGCTCGGAATCTATGAAAGACAGATCCCTTCCCTTGTTTTCAATACTTGTCCTCAATATTTTGCAAGGTTTTTAATAGATATTTCGGGGAGAGAAAGAGTAATACTTGAGGAAAATAAGTAGACATAAAATGCTACAAAGTCTACTGCAACAAACTGCATATCACTTTTTTAAACAAGTAGTACTCCACTCTTATGCAAGGAGGATTTAAAAGTCATCCTTGAGAGGGAAATATCAACTGTCAGCTTTTTTGTGGACCTATAAAGCAATTTATTCACAACAATTCATTATCCAGAAAAATCCCAGACTAAGTTCTCTCTTTAACACGGCCTGTTGGTGAGGAGATGTGTCTCATAGAGGTTGTACTTGAGGTCTTCACCTGCAAGCAAGTAATTTTTAAAATCTGTAGTCCAGCGAATACTACATATTTTAGCATAATTCCTCAATTAAAAAACAGAAGGAGTATCACTGGGCTCAGATTCTTTAAAGAGTTATGAGCTTTTGTATATATTTCTGGAGATAAGTTGTGACTTACACAGAAATGATTTAGACAGGTAAAAATTGTTTCTTTCAGTGCTGACTTGTGAATAAGGGAATGTATAAATCATTAAGCTTCATTCTGGGTTCATCTAGACAGCTCAGCAGACCAGCACATTGAGCCCTGTGATGTGATGCTGCATCATCATTTGAGGTGCAATTCTTCAGCTTAGTCCACTCCAAGAAAATTATTAAGGGAGCTTTTCCAGTTGCCAGGACTGCAGTTTTACCTAGCCCTCACGTACATAATGAATTGGTGGATTAGTACCTGATCAATCACAGAACTTCACTGTACTTTAAAAATTTCTTTTAATTGAGTGGAATAAAAATATCTAGCAAACAATATTTGGCAGTCCTTTAAAATAAATGGTAAAATTTTATTCTGCATCATCCAATGCAATAACATTATTCAAAATAAAAATTTCTTATTCAGCTTTTTAAATAGGAGATATCATATTGAGACATTTAACCATCATAAATCTACACAGGAGACCTCTGCCTTCAATGCAGAATGTACAGAAGTAATTAGGCTGACACTTTTAAAGTGGATTTTTGAAAACCTGGGATGAATAATGAAAAGAAGGAAGAAATTTACCTTTTGGTTCTCATGTCTGCTCTGCAGAAGAATTTATCCATTTTTCAATATACTTAAAGATTTTCCATATAAATTACAGAAAATCCTAATTTGTCTAGTCATCCTCATTAAGTCAAAATAACCAAAGAATACAATCACACTTACAGAATCCCCTTTCTTCTCACGGTTACCAGTATTAAATCTCATGAAAAATGTAGAAACAGTAAACTTAAAAGTTAAAATCCAAAATCCAGGGTTTCATTCTACTAATTCCCTTCCTTTTCCCCTCCCATTATCACTTACTTCAGCTCCAAAAATTCAGGTTTTGAGCTTCCATCCAAGCCTAAAGTTAATAATCTAAATCAACATTCAAGTTCTAAGAAATAAAAACAAATCCTCTCTAAGCTTTCACCTCTTTTTCCAAAGACAGTCAGAACCTACAGAGGGCATTTCATGCCACTGCTTCTTAAGTTTCTCACACTAGCAAGGTATTTTGGAATGGGAGCGAGAGAAGGAAGCAACAGGACAAGATACATTCTCCACTCTCCCTTTCCAGGTGCTGCCATATGGTACAGCTTTGTGCTGGTGTACATAAACGTCTTTCATTCTCTGCTTTCTCCCACGGGCAATCATCCATCATCCATCATTGCCCCGTGTTTAGCATGCTGCCAGTACAGCCTGCACCTCTCCAGGGGTTTGTTCTGCTTTGGTTTTGCAAACCCCAATATCATTGCTTATTTCCTACGGCCCAATATGTTTCCCTGTGCAATTCAGCTTCATTAGAGTTACCTGTACAGCATGCAGAAAAAGATCATTTCTCTTTTAAAGTGTCTTTGCATAAAACATTTCATATTCAAATTAGGAGTTCATGGCTTAACAAGAGATAACCCTGGGCTTGCTTAGCACAAGGTCAGCAAAAATTTTCCTCCACAGGCAAAAATATGTTCAGTGAATAAAGATTTTAGAAACAATGTTATTGTTTCAAAAGGGCAATACAAATGGTTTCAACATTGCAGCAACATTACCTTTAAATCCAAACACCAAATTGAAAAATATGAAGTGTGCCAACATCAAAGGCAGTAGCTCACTAGGTAGTACGATGAAAGCAGTGTGAAAACTCTAGGAGGCATTTTGAAAATTACAGGTTTAATAATAGTAATAATTATATAAATAATTAATATGTCAATAGCTCTATATGTACATACAAATCCATATATTCACTTTTATATAACATATACCTCTACGCAATTAACCTCCCTTTATAGAAGGTTTTTATATATACACCTATATATGCATACATATACATAATCTACTTTTATGTATAGAGGTGCATAAGTGCAAGAAAGTTTTATTTTACATATATATATACTCACAAACAAGAGTTATTTATTTGAAACTGTATGCATTTTGTAGTTTTCTTTTACCAAAAGCAACTGACTGGGCAGTCATAGGTGTGTCAAACAGGATATTCTGGTTACAGTGAAGTGAGGACCGACCGATCTTTTTTAGAGAACCCAGCAATCATTTGCGTGTGATCGTCTCTGCTCTGTATTTTTTCAACCTCGTTCTTCTTGATTCTATGATTCTATGACTTTAGCTCTCTCAGGCTTGTTAAATTAGTATATCACATTGTGGCTGATACATTTAACAAGAGAGGTCATTTAGTGAAGATTGGACCAGCACATTCTGCTTGAACAGTATGTGACATCTTAAAAATCCTTTTCTTTCATGCAGGGAACGAAGCTCTACTGTGCTAAATGTGTTCTCCTGCAAGTAGGACTTCCAGCAAAGGAGTAGTGAAATTTTTCAGTCATAGAGAAAAAGAGACACCCAAGTTATACCTTACTGTACCACAGTGAAACCACAGACATCCGTCTGGATGACAGCCATAGGCAGCAATCAGTAGCAGAGCTACATTAATGCTATATTAAGGCCAAGATGTAGCACTATGCCTGAGAAGTACATCCAGTGAGAAGACACACAGGAGGTGAAGGGTGAGGGAGGTCTGAGGTCAATGAATCCATGACTAGTTTGCCCAGGGGCTGGAACCACAACATCAGAAATGTCACCAAGTTCCTCTGCACAAGTGGACAGAAATCTGGAGTTGAGCCCTGGACCCAGATCTATCAGTGGAACAGTGCCAGTGAAAAATGTTTCATCTCCAAAACTGATCTGGTAGATTAATATTAAAACCACAATTCTACCTTCACTTCTAGGTAACACAGAAAACAAATAGAGCTTGTTTTTTACGCTCCGTGTCCCACTTTTTGTAGTTGTCTTTTTTTTTCTTTTTTTTTTTCTCTGCAGAGTTTAGTGAAATTGCCTACTGCTGTCTTTAAAAGCTTACACTTAAAAGAAAAAACTTTTAGCAGGGCATCAGTCAGGCCTCCAGAATTAATCCTTTTCTGACAAAAGAAAATGTGATCATAGCGCATGCAGTGAACTGCAGGGGAAAATATTTGTACTTAGGTGTCTTAAGTGCCTAATTTGCTGCTGCTGACACATGGTTAGACAGATACAGTGTCTAGTACCTAGCAATTAAATTACATTAAAAATGAAAGAAGGTTTGAAACTGAGTCCATCAAGACAAAGAACTCTTGAAAAGTTGAAGTTTCAAGTACTGGAAGATTGCTTTTAGGGTTTTCTAATATACTATCAATACTTAAAATATTTTTCAATACAGAGTAGAAAGGGAATAATCAGTAAATTAAGCACTCCATAGATTTAATACTCATTCTACAGAAAACTGAAATATGTAAAATGCTAGCTAGAACACAATAATGATTCTGTGTCAATTGCAGAGTTTTTATCATAACCCTGTCTTATTTTGAAGTGCACTTTTCAGTAACATTTTATGTGAATCATTAATTCTTATACCTAAAAGCGCATATCCTTGAACTATAAAAAATATGGTACATTTTCATTCTTTGCAATCTGGGAAAAATCATCTTGATACTGATCATTTTGAAGCAGATGTAAAGAATGACAGCATCAGCTGGTTTCAGTAGCATGTAGTGCATTCTTGTATAAAGCTATTTAACACAAGTCTGCCTCCTATAAAGCTATTTAATGCAAGCCTGCCTCATGCTGGTTTCCATTTCCACTGATGTTCTCTACAGCTAATTTGTTTTAAAAAGAATAGGAGCCAGATATATTTTCAAGATATCCAGAGTAAATCGGAGGGATCAAATTACTCTCGCCTGGCACAGACCATGCTCAGCTTTCAGTTTTGGGAGATGGCTGCTACACCCTCAACATCCCCAATGCCCATAAGGGCTGTTTATCAAGGCACAAGCTTCTCTTCCTGCTATTTGTAATATCCACCAAAGCAACCACAATAACAACCATAAATGGCATAAATAGCCTAAATGCTTTTATCAGCCTTAGACTCATCACTTTTAATGGAATTGTACTTGCCTGCAATAAATATGACTTTCTTTTCTATGGCAGTCTTGTTTCATGACTCAAAAAAATCTGAGTTTGTCTCTTCATCCTAATACAAAAGGCACCAGTGCTGGATGGGTTCAGTAACAAATAGTCAGAAGTGATTGAATATTCAGCATCAGAATGGAAAAACAGACTCTCTCTCTATGGACAATGCTGAAGCTGAGAATTGAAAACATGCTAAGGATAGAAGGGTTAATGAGTCTTATTTACAGAAAACAATTTGTGGGCCTGTTAACCTGTTAAACTTCTACATTATGTGAAAATCAGCCTTGATCTATTAAATTAATGATATGGGGTTTCCACATTCTTAAAAAAGATGCCAGGATATGATTACCTTGAAACTCAAAGGACCAGCCAGACAGATGTGGATTTTTTTCAGTGAAACTGAACATCGGACAGACTATAGAAATGTCTGAAGAGAGACATACTTTGTCTGTTACTTCCTATTTGCACTGAGAAATGCAGTGGGGAGATGAGACCTTGAACAGCCTAAAATTTAAGGCTGGTCCCACTTCTTTTTTCCCTTAAATAAGTATGTTTTGGTTTCTATTACAGTACTAACTATAGCAGTTTGAGAATGAAGTAGTCTCAAAATCTTAAAATTTGGAGAAGATAATATGAAAAAGAATATATAAATTATATTATAAGTGCACATCTGTTCATTTACCTTTGAAAATGCAAACCTAGGTGAAGATTGCTTTGAACACAGGAACAAAAATTTCCATCTTCTAAACCAGTGACTGTTGGACTGACATTCTGAGATGCAGAAGAGGCAGCACTAAATGAAGAAATTAAGTAATTCAGATGAGCTACTGAAACTTTCCTGTGTAGCTACACGGTTGAAAGATAAATACCCATTTTTTGTGCAAGGCACGTTTCCTTGACTGTATATGAAAAATGTATCTGTACATTCAGTCAGAAAAGAAATAGGCAGAAACTACCTATTATGAAAATCTGTCATAAAATAGGTTGTTACTGTTCTAATACCTCTATACTGAAATAATTCAATTTTAAGCAAATGGAAAAATATAAGAGATAAATGCAATTTATAGCAGCATCGGTCTCCATGTTACACTGAGGTAATTGTTCTTTGGACTCTATAAATACATTGGTATGAGACCTGAGCTAGCTAGTTTAATACCATCTTGTTAGCACTATTTGATATTGCACGCATTTCTGTGGCTTCCATGAAGGCTTAGTTTTGCAAGATATGTTGTCAAAAAGACAAAAATTCAGTTTCATCTCTTCCTACACAAGGTGTGTGGTGTTTCCTGAAGTAAATTACACATATCTCTTTGCAGCCTTCACTGGGATCTGCAGTTCACATCCCATCCTGCATCCAGGCACTGTCCTTGCGATAGCATATCATGTATAGCTAGCTTCAACTTGTATTTCATACCAAAACCATGACAGTAGTTACTGGCCACTGGACTTGGTAGTTACATATTTGGTAACAACTGCATTTGACTCCTTAGCAGTGGTGCCTTTCTGTAGTCCCTCTCGCACATAAAACCACAGGTCCAGATCTTGGAGCTATTGAACATATTTTACAGCTGCTGTGATGTGATTAAAATTCCAGTCAGAGACTGGAATTTTTCCAGTAACTTTTCCAGTAAGAAAATCTTGGTAAGGCGGACTTCCACCTGCCTGGCTTAGATACTTCCCACAACAAAGTGTTTTCTGTACCAGTCACGAGTAAACTCTGGGATCTGTGACTCTATCCAGGATTATATTTCCTGTCCTCCCTGGTACTACTCAGCATTTCCCACAACATGCCAGGCCTTAAGAGAGATCTTCTGCCTCTGTAAGAGATCAGTAATTATGAACCCATCTCGCCTCTACTGTCCCCTCAGTGGCCAGTCAGATACTGGCATAGAAGCAGGACCACATGATTTGAGGTAGAATACCTTTTTCATACACAGCAGGCTTTTCTCTCCCAATTTCAACCACAGCATTTTTACCTAAGTTTGCATAAATGCAAATTGCACTGCAGTTCATTAATTTATCTAGCATTGACAAAGTCAGGGAATTTGTCTCCGTAAACCTTCTACAACCTTGAATTTCAAAACACTGGGAAAATATTCTATGGGGAGAGGTTCTGCTTTCTTTCCTTGCCTCATATTTACAAGGTATGATTTTGTATTTTTTATGCAATGGTAATAGCCAACAGATATTCTTCTTAAAATAAAAATCACTCAGTTTCTCAGTTTTCTTCACTGTCATCAACAGCTTAGATGCATAAATACACACACACACACGCCCCACCCCCTTGAGCATTCCTGGACTTCTCTTTTCTAGGGCAGAAAATATTAAAGGAGCATAAAAACATTAATAAGGAAAATTATATAAACAAGTCATATATATAATTGTATTTTCCTAGTGCCTGGATATTAGATGGACTTTCTGACCTTGAAGTTGAATTTTCTGACAAAGTCAGAGAAGAAAAATCCATCCAAACCTGTACAAGTCAATCAATTTTGGAACCCAGTCAAACATTTAACAAGAAAACATGAATGCACAGTTCTGAATTTTGATGATAGTTCAAGTCCTAACTACAGAACCATAAAAAAATACAAAATGTTTAATGAGTTAATCAGGTATCCCACACTAATAGGATAAATTCTATCCAAACATGGAGTTTTGTTTAAATTCCTCTGAACACCTCTCAATAATCAGAACAGGCTATTTTGAATAATTAGTAAAACAAGAATCAACCATTAGCATTGATATAAATCATAATAACTCCAATCAAGTAAGTGAGTTACAAGGTCATAAAATAAAAGCAATAAGAGCATGACTTCTGTATGAATTAATTGGAGCTGTACCAGTTTATAGCAGAATATTGCTCAGGAGTAACTTAGCCATATGTCCATTACTAGAGAGACACTTTCAAATTAAGACATATTTCAGTACCTAAAGTGACCTGAGACGAGTTCACAACACAAATAGGCAGCATCAGCCTTAATCCCCTTTCAATTTATTTTACATGCTGAAGTGAGCTGGTGTGGAGACCAAAGTCATACTGAAATCAATGTAAAATCAGTGGAAGCATGACAAACAGTCATGTCCTATTTTTAGCTCTTTACCCTAGTGGCTCATTCCTTTGCTATGATTTGTTAAAGAGAACACTTAAGGCAAATTTCAATTGTTATTGCTCTGTGCTGCAGGTCATCTTTTTGCTTTCCCTTCCAACTTGCACATTCTGTGATTCTGTCCTACTCACCCCACTCACCTCAGTTTGCACAGCAGGGGTGGCCAACCCTACACTTGCTTTGGCTTTAACATACATTGCAGCACATTAGCGTTTTGTCTATGAGGAACAGTGGAGTAATACAGCTGGTAGCTGCTTTCATCATGAAGGAAGAATGATATTGTGGAAAAGGGCCCTCGCATCTCATTGTATAACATCTTAGTAAAGTTCTTTATAACTAAAGAAATATACTTTCTACTTAATGAACAGCTAGAACTTCACACCGTGCATTAAAAAGGGGGCCCCCACAGAGGGGGCTCATGTCTTCATTCAAAGCTTTCATTAGAGGGGTTTAAAAAAATTATTAATGCCTCTTCTTTTATCTACAAAACCAAACACCCATAACACACTTGAACATCACAAAGCTCCTGTAAATTTGATTAAAACAGTCAAGACTAATATATGCATCTTAAGTGGCTGGTATCCATAACCTGAGTTTATACAGTCTTTTTACCCATCCATTGCTAAAATGAATATATTACAGAAAAAAAAAAAAATGACACCATCAGATTAAGGAGAAAAACTGCAAGAACAGGAGCAGAATAAAAGCCTGTTTTTCAAAACTATAACCATTCAAAATGAATGAGATGTGAGGTTATAAGATGACCATGTCCACTCCATTAGAGCACAAGATTTTTTTTTTCTCCGCTCTATACTTGCCATTTTCAAATAAGATGCTCTTTGTTAAACTCATAATACAAATAATGATTTCAGTGAACAGTTTTCTTAAAAACCTCTAGAATGATGAGATAAACTAGAAATTCTTATCCCTTTCATGTATTTTGTGATTTTTAAAGCATCACCATACCTTGCACTACAGAGACAGAAAAAACCCTGAAGTACTACAGTGATACATTATTGTAATACAGAATGGGTTCCCAGGGTGCTCATAAGACTATATTTATGTCAGTTGTATTTTCTGACTATCTATCCATGCTTGCAATGAATGGTCTAAAACACAGTTATGAAAACTGCACACCTCCAGAAAAAATCCTTAATAATCTACAACCATGTTCAGGACTAAACGCTTGGTCATTTTTCATCAAATGATACTATTTACAATTTCAAATTTCTGGACCCCAAGAGAGTCTTTGATTTTTAAAACATATTTTACTTTTTTAGAAGGGGAAAAAACTTTATCACATTTAAAAATGATATGAATAATACTTACAAAAGCTTTATGTTAATATTAGTAATGGCAATATATCTGGTTGACTAAGGAGTAAAACGTAGACTGAGGAGCTCAGAAGTCAAAATAAATTACTATGTTGCTACAGGATTCGATAAATCTCCCTGCAGAACTTTTCAGTGGGCTGTTATTAAGACAAAATTATAAAGCAGAAGTCCTTCTGAACCCAGTGAAAGACATTTGTATAGAGTACTCCTGGTGTTCATTTGTACATCATATTAACTTTTCATGCAAACAATTCTTTATGAAGCTTAAAAGGCTTTTCTGTGATCTTAATCACAGATAAAAATTTGGGCAGAGCTGCAGGAAGGGAATCCTCTTCTGTACAATCTAATGTGCTCTCATTGCAAAGTTATACCCTGCACCATACTAATAAGCACTGTCTAAAATATTTTTTCATAACTATTTTAGATTTCACTTCTCTCCATGGAAGACAGCTCTATTTAATTTATCTTGATAATATACTTTCTTAATTTTAACTATTTTACACGTTAATCTCACCTTCAAACAAAAGGCCATTTAATTCTTTTTTTCCATGTTTACATTGACTAAATAATTTTTAAATATTTCATTTATTAACTAAATCTCCTAGCTCTGTGATTTTCCTTTGAAACCAAATTTTTACAGCTATAAGCTGATTTTATCGCAATTCTATGATTTCCTTTTGTTTATTTGTGCTAAACTTGTATTGAAGAGTATACAGAAATCTGACAGAAGAGCATACTGTAATTATACAGAACCTGTACTGATATTCCTTAGTCTGTGGCATCAGCCTCCACTATGCCAACCAGACCAGAACTCTGCCACTGTATGAAACTAGAAACGCAGTATCAATCTGCAGTTCACAGTATGTTATTGCACATCCTCACTGTACTCATCCCTGACAACTCACATTAAATTACTACTTTGTAGAAGTTCAATTTTCTTGAGTAAATATTTTCAGCTAATTTTCCTGTTTTTCATTTTTCACGCTGTCATTCCAGATTCAATTTGTACTGCTGGCAATACATGTATATATAAATGTATGCATTCCTAAATGTGCATATATTAAACAAGTTTGTACCATTAGGATAGAAATACAGTTTGTATTCCCTTTAGACATCCTGATGAGAGATCCTTAGAAATTTCTCTACTGACACATAGCCTGTGCATTGGTCCTTTTTAGTAATGTTCATTTAGTATTTCAGATAGATGTTTGAGTCTCCAATAGTGCTAAAACCCAAGCCAGGCAGTTGAAATCTTTCAACCAAACTTTCATTGATTAGCACCAAAACCCTCATAAAAATACAAAAAGACGTTAAAAAAATCCTATTATGTATGCTAATTTGTAATGCTGTAGAAAAAGACTGACAGTAATTCTCAATGAAGTATTAATTGCACCAATACAGTATAGGCTTTTTTTTTTTTTTTTAAATTGCTCAACTTCTGCGTCTTCTGGCCTGACAGAAACACAAGATTACTTCTCTTAATACATTTTCTAGAACTGGTACTGAAATTTAATGATCCTGAGAGAAACATAGACTGATACTACAAATTTATAATCCTACCTCTTACCTGCATTCATCAAAATCAAATAATGTTAAAAGGACAATTAAAATCTACTTCTTTTTAAGAATACATATTTTTTGATGTTTTTTCCAGTTTCTCATTGCTAATGAAGTCTTTTGGAACATACTGTGAGAAAGTTTTAATATAACAAATCACACTTTTTCCAAAAGAATTGTATTAGTTCATCAGCTAAAAAGAGTATGTATTCTGGCATATAATTATTTTGCAGTTCTTGATCTAAAATAAGTTTTAACTATTTGTGTAAGAAGATATGACTTTTTAAATAATTTTCAATAAAATCAAAATGCAAAAGACCTAGATTTGCTGTTTTGTTAATTGTCGTATCTTTGACTTTACTACATTTCCTGTAGGTACAAGCTGTTCAGAAATATCTGAAGGAGAGGTTTTATTGATCTATTACTAAAGTCAAATAATTCCAGATGCCAAATTTTACTGAGTGTTTAACTTCTTTAACATATTTAGGACAATGAGCATGGAAGCAATTTTCTGGAAAACAAATACAAGATGCCGATATATATTCATATGATAATGAATGCATTTAATGAAAATAATTCAAAATTATTCATCAATATAGGTAAAGCAAAAAATACATACTATAGAGATACAGTACTGTGCAAAAATATAATTAGGTATGTTTTTAAACACATATTCCGTAGTGCAGGCAGAACACAAGTGGATTTCTAGTTTCTATACGCAAGTGTTCAGGTTTTTTGAAAGTCTCTTTTCCTTATTTCTTACAAATAGAAATAGCTTTGAACACTTCATTTCTGCCTGTGCACGCTGTAAAAGAGATTTCATGGTAATTTGTCAAACTATTTGCCAAAATTTGCTAAAAAGAGCTATACCCAAAGATTTTAGGAAGTGGCTTGCAGTTCTGGCCTCCAGTTCATTATTTCACAAAACCAAAATACGCAGATGAAAATTGTCTAATATTGCATCTAAGATATTTAGACACTTGACATTATAATTTCACAGTTTGGATTTCAAAGAGGACAATACAAGAAACTTCTGAGAAATCAAATCTTCATAAATTCTGTTATTCCAGAAATAAATTAAAAAAAAAAAAAAATAAGGACAGAAGATAAGGTGGATAAAATCTTACATCAAAACTCATAGAAACTGAAAATTAAATTAAAAAAGAGCCAATAGTAACTACTTTATTTTGGTGCATAGAATAACCCAGCTTCTATACAGACAGAAGACGAGAACATGGTTTTACCCTGTATTCATGAAATGCCTTTCACAACGCAGTCTTAGTCCTAAGATTACAAGGCAGCCTTAACAAGTAAACTAAGCAGCAGCACCAGCAGAAAAGATTATTTTAAAATAGAATTCCCACTAGATAGAACCTAAAAAAAAGGTATACATAACACTTTGAATTTACCCATGTGCTTAAACATTTTAAGGATCAGGGTCTATGCTAATGGTAAAACTGGTAGACAAAACAGGCAGATGGGTAAGGTCAAGAAAGAGGAAAGAAAAAACAACAGCAACACAAAAATATGTTCCACACAGAATGTGTGAGTTGCTGTCTGCCAAGCAGTTAGCAGTAGGCAGTACTTTGTAGGCATCGTGGAAGAAATCAGGCTTGCTGAAGTATAAAAAGAGCACGAGCTAAGATTTGCTTGGCTTCTCACATTTGAGCTTCATAAATACCACATGGAAATATATGTTTAAAGTCAGTCTTAATAACAAGTGAAGAAATATCAGAATCATACCTATTGAACCCATATCTTCTAAATGCTAATGGTTCTTTCTGCTAAATTGGCATAGCAGGGGAAATTTACCATTTTTATTTAAATATTTTGGGGACAAAAGAGTGATTCAGAAATAGGAATATGCAACTGGAAGCTTCTTATATTATTTTATATGGTATGTTTTGTCTAAAATTATTGTATTCAAAATCAACTATTTGCTAAAAAAATCTATGTGGTGTCTTTATGATTTTGTAGCAGTAACATTTAGTCGTCAATATCTTGAGAAATTTGGAGTGAATGATGTTTACCTGGTCTTCCGCAAAGCATTTGACACGTTTTCCCATAGCCTTGTCCTAAGACAAACCAGTAAGATAGAGATTGGATGGATGGTCTGGCTAGGAAGTAGTTAACAGGTCACACTCACAGGATAGTAGTCCACTATTTTACTCTGGCTGTCAGCCTGTGACAAATGGGGTCCCCCAGGGATTGATACTGGGCCCCATGCTGGTCAACATCTTCATAAACTACTTGGATGATGAGACTGAAAGCACACTCATGGAGTTTGCTGATGACCAAAGTATATGTCATCAAATGGAGGAGTGGACTCATCAACTGGGAGAGTCATCATACTGAGAGAATTGGAGAGGCTGGAACAGTGGGTTAGCAAGAACAGTATGAAGTTTAACAAAGAAAGTTTTGCACCTGGAGAAGAATGACCAAACAGCCCCATAGTGAATAGGATTTGCGTGGCTGGGGAGCAGCTGAGAGGGCTCTAGAGGTCTTGGTGGACAACAAGCTGAACCTGAATCAACAGTGCACTTCTACATCAATATCAGATTCTGGGTAGCTTCCACAGGGACATTACTAGACAAGTTAGGGACATGGTCAACCTGTTCTCCTCAGCACTTGTCAGGTCACACCTGGAGCACTGTTGTCAGTTCTGGTTCCCGCAATTCAAGAGCCACATGACAAATCAGAGAGAGTCCAAAGAAGGACCACAAAGATGATTAAAGTACTGGAACCTGCCCTCTGAGCAACGGCTGAAGGACTTAGGTTTTTTGGCCCTGGAGAGAAGGCAGCTCGCTGGAAACTCATCACAATATTCTAATACTTAAAGCGTGGCTACAAAGAGAACTGAGTCTCTTTCTTCACAAGGAATTACATGGAGAAAACAAGAGATAACACATTGCACCATGATAAGTTTAATCTCAGCATAAGAAAGACATTTTTTACTGTAAGAACAACCATTCACTGAAACAACTTCCCCACAGATGTGGTAGAGTCCCCAGCTGCAGAGGTTTTCAAGATATAATTTTACAGGGTGCTAGATAGCCTCATCTAAACTCGCATTCTCACGCGAAGCTGGACCAGATGATCTTTCAAGGTACCTTCCAAAGTGGGCTGTCTTGTGACTCCATATTTGTTATTATAAATTTAAAATGTATTTTTATAATCTTAATTTATACCAATTTTTCCTAGTTTTTTAGATCTAGCAGTCTTTAAGTTGAATCTCCTGTTTCCATGTGATGCTTTTTTTCACCTTGAAGGAAAAGTCAGTGTAGTTCTATTACTTGAGCAGATTTTATATTACTCTGAAAAATCATCTTGTGTATTTAAAAAGGAAATTTACAAATCAACATTTTTTTTTTAAAATGCATTATTAGTATTATGATATCCCACTGAAAACCCACAGCCACAAGAGAAAAACATGCTTCCTTTGTATAAAAATTTAAATCAATTTAATAGCACTGTAAAGTTCATAAACTGTCTATGTTAGAGCCAGCATTCTAATTCTGATTCTGTACATTAAGTTTTAACCAAATTAACCTGCCAGTATATGTTTGAAAAAGCATAATAGAGACCATAAGTATTCTTTAATCTTGGTAAAGCTTGAGTTATTTATGATCCTTTTTTTTCATTAACAGAAATAAGTCACTTGACCTTGTGCATAGGTACACATATTTACCTTTGAAACATATTCCATGCATTGCACAGTGCATTGTTACTGCAAAGCAGCATTGATTAAGCATATTTTCCACTAAAGTATCTGATCTCATTTTCAAATTTTTCTAACTTTGTCAGACCAATATATTGGACTGAGCTTTTGAACACTGGATGTCAGCCAAATGCAAATTTATTTTCTTTTGTTAGAGCTGTGAGGAAAAGTGAGAAAAGGAGGGGAAAACTTATTCTAGATGGGCTTTTTTTCTGTCTAGTTAATTATGTGTGAATTCAAGGAATATCAAATACTGTTGTGGAAAGCTATGTCTGTACTCATTAATCCAAAATGAGGTGGATCCCGTGCACAAACAGGTTCTCTGGGCAAATCTGGGAAGGAAAGAAGCAAAGTTGACAATCCTCACTCAATTTCTGTCTCCCATTACAGAATTATTCCCTAATGTCCTTTTCTACTGCAACTCTGGAAAGGCAGTGTTTGTTTTGTGTTTTTTTTTTTTGTTTTGTTTTGTTTTGTTTCTAATTTAGTCTCATCATAGAAAATACCCTGGATAAAAGAATTCACTTTTTTCCTTTTTTTTTTTTTAAGAAGTTTTCTCTTTTAAAGTTTTTATTTTGTAGTGCCTTACTTTCACCTCACTTTCAAATTATAACCAGTCAATTAAGTAACTTTTCTTAAAAAACCTGCTTCAATCAAAACTACACTTAACTATGACATAAATTCATTTCTCTAACTAATGTGAGCCAAAAAAACTTCAAACATAGAGGTCAACTAAACATCCACTCTACTGCTTCCACTGTATACCCACATATATTCCAGATTCACTTCCTTTTTCTATTAACTGTACACAGCTATTAAACATGCATGGACAAATTTAATTATTGTATGCCATCAGTGTCACTTCATAACTCTGCTTGTAAACATTCTTAATGGAGTTTTGTGGCAGTTGTTATGAAAAAGTGATGAAAGTTTAGCTTACTGTGTTAAAATTCTCTTCCTATGAAAGTATGACTTTCAGTTCAGCTGCAGTATCTCTAGATTATAGATACTTAGCATCTTGCATGAGGTGCTTCATAATTATTTCTCATTTGCCTATATGTGCACTAGGTGTAAGGTACTAAGCTTAGAATATGTAAGCATCTCCATAACACACTGCATACTGAGATCCAGGTTTTTTGATTATGGCATTAAAAGGTTATTGCTGGATCTCGAAAGCAAGTGAAAATTCTTCATCCAGTCCTAAAGAGCAGCAGATAGATAAACATAAAAATCATCTAAAATAACTGCATGAAAAATAAAAAATCGTACAAAAATCATAAATTTGAAACCCAAGAAACTAATAGCAAAGATTTTGACAAACCATGAAGGGCACAAATGTCTTTAGGGTAGTCACGTAAGTGTGGGTTTATTCCAGGTTGTATGTAAACCAATATCACAATAACGATATATCCCTGTGAAATGGGAGTTTCAATCGAGTTTGAAAATGTGAAGAAAAAGGTTGCAAGACACTGTACAGATTTAGTATTTGTAGAAAACCTTTGCCAACTGGGTCTTTATGGATCCCAGTTTTCTTTTTCAGAAACTAACAATACTTTCTGCCCTTTCTCAGAAGTCTAGCACTTCTGTGTTCATGTTGAGTACAGGAGAACCATGAACTCAGCCAAACTGAATCTCTATCTGCCCAGATCTAAAAGAGTTGTGGTATGTACTTACCTGAGTACTACTATGCAATGTTTTCTCTTAAATCATTGATTAATTAATTTCCTTTCCCTCTGGTTTTGAACAGCTTTCACTCATTCCCTTCCTGATTACACAATACTTGTTAACTAAACGAAACTTTGGCCTGAAATAAATTATCACCACCCAACTGTGTTGTATTGATGTAATATAACTTACTTCCAGCATCTCATGTCTATTAATTTCTCTTAGTAATAAAGTCACCATATAAAGGATTACTGTCTGGAAAGTTTTAAGCAATGCAATTTCTTGGAAAGTATTCTCTCATGCAAATAAGATTACAGAATCCTAGAACAATTTCATTTGAAAGGGACCTCTAAAGATCAGCTAGTCCACCAGCCCCCTGCCATGGGCAGGGTCATCTTTCACTAGATGACATTCAAAGCCCCATCTCATTTGAACACTTTCAATAATGGGGCAGCAGCCAGTAACCAGGCAGCAGGTATACTCAAAGACTTTGGGGTTGGGGTTTTTTGCCTTTCATTTTAAGTGGAACTTTATTAAAAATTTCCTTTCAAATGTCTAACAATAGCTTATTTTGCTCTGAGAATTGTTAATAAAACTGTTGCCGTTTTAGAAAACATTTTTTTAGTCTTAGTAATATTATTGCAATGAGCCAAATCCCTTGGTTTTGTTGCTCAGAATGTAAAAATCATTCTCTAAACACTCATTTCTATGAATGAGTACACCATTCTTTGTTCATAAACTATAGAACAGGTTTTTAAAAAAAACCAAACAAAACAAAACAAAAAAAAAACAACTTTGGAGTTTGAGGCTTAGGAGTTGTTTATGCATAGAACAGATAGAGCAAAAAGGTCAACATAGCAAATTCCTACAGTAAACTGATAATGACTACTGGGATAATGAAATTTGGTTTGTCTTAGTTTGGCCTCCATAAACTTCATGTTCAGAAATGTTTTGAATGCGATAATGAAAAACACTTATGATCTATTTCCTTCTTCCTTTTTTAATAATTTAAACTGTAAGCCTAATACCAAAATATGTGATCTCCATATTCAAATTTCAAAACCTTCTTTGCATTAAAATCAATAGAAGAATCACTGTCAAGCAAGAATATTTGTAGATGAGTACAGTAATCCTTATAAAATGCAACATATTCTTTAAATCACACTCATACCAATCTCACATACAAGACTATATGCAATCAGTCAGCAATAAATTCCCCTGCCTTCTCTGTGCTGGTTTCCATGTTAGTGAGTTTGCTTGCAAGTGTGGTGGTTTGACTCTGACTGGGCACCAGGTGCCCACCAAAGCTGCTTTATCATCCGCTTCTCAGATAGGCAAGGGAGAGAAAATAGATCAAGATATTCATAAGAACAAGGAGAAATCACTCACCAGTTACCATCGCCAGCAAAACAGACTTGAGGAAAATAATTTAATTTAATACCAATCAAATCAGAGTAGGGTAATGATAAATAAAATCAAATATTAAAACACCTTCCCCCCACCACTCCCTTCTTACCAGGCTGGACTTTGCTCCTGATTTCTTCTCCACATTCCCTGCACAACTGCACAGGGGGACAGGGCGTGGAGCTTACGGTCAATTCACCACATTTTATCTCTGACAGTCCTTCCTCCTCAGGTGGAGGACTCCTCACACTCTTTCACTGATCCAGAGAGAGGGTCCTTCTCACAGGAAACAGCCCTACACTAACTTCTCCAAAATGTGTCCTTCCCATGGGCTGCAGTTTTTCCTGTACTGCTCCAGTGTGGGTTTCTTCCATGGGGTGCAGTCCTTCAGGAACAGGCTGCTCCAGTGTGAGTCTTCCATGGGACCACAAGTCCTGTCAGCAAACCTTATGCAGCATGGGTTCCTCTGTTCATGGGGCCACAGGATCTGCCAGGAGCCAGCTCCAGCGTGGGCTTCCCATGGGGTCACAATCTCCTTTGGGCATTCCCCTGCTCTGTCAGGGGATCCTTCATGGGCTGCAGGGAGGCAGCCTGCTTCACCATGGTCTTCCTCATAGCCTAGAGAGGAATCTCTGCTCTGGCACCTGGAGGTGCTCTGACTGTCCTTCTTCACTGACCTTGGTGTTTACAGTGCTGTTTCTCTCACAGTCTCACTTCTCTCTCCAGCTGCAGTTGCAGTTGTAGTTTTCCCCCTTCTTAAACACATTGTGCCGGAGGCACTGTCACCATCACTAATGGGCTTGGCCTTGGCTAGCAGTGGGTCTGTCTTGGAGCCAGCTGGCCCATCTTGGAGCCAGATGGTATTGGCTCTGTTGGACATGGGGGAAACTTCTGGCAGCTTCACACAGAAGGCACCCCTGTAGCCCCCACTACCTAAACCAAAACCATGCCATGCAAAACCAATATAGAAAGAAAAGCAAGGAGACAGCAATTGTGCAGGCTTTTATTCAATTAAAAGACCACTATTACCATAAATGAAAACAAAATGAGGAATCAAAGGACAAAAAAAAAAAGTGGTGAGATCTCCAGATAATGTTTGCAGAGACCTATAGCAAACATTTAAAAAATTAAAAAGGTGAATTCCTTCAGCAAGGTCCTTGCAAATACTTGCTTGTGTTAATTAACTTCTGTCTACTGTCCAATCTACTTTGCTGGACAGTGAATCCCTTCAGAAGCTTTTCCAGCTGTTTTGGCATAAGCTTCATGAGATGAAGGGAGGGAGCACTAGGATCTGATTTCTGTACTTGTGTTAAGTTTTATTCATGTAGAAGGCAGCACTCTAGCATTAACAATCTCTTTTTAGCACTCCAGTACACATATGGAAATTCTTGTGCTTTCCCTGCAAGGAGGGAAAGTCAAGCTTATTTTTCTTTTTAAAGTAAACAATTTTTTAAAAATCCTTCATAAAATAATGTGCTTTCATTGTACAGAACAGATTTGGTTCACTCAAACTGATGTTGCTTTATTGCATTTTCAGATTTTTTCCAAATCTGACACCAGGTTCAAAGGAATGTCTGGGAGCAGCTGGGCCAGAAATGGCTGTGGCAAGACACACAGACTGTCACTTTGTGAGAAGAAGAGTGGGAGCAGAAATGGAAGCAATTTCTGTGTCATTCAATGGAAAGGAACTCTGACACTTCAGACAGAAACTACATAAAAAGTAGTTTTGATGGTCTGTTCCTTGTGCAACTCACTTGTCTAAAACTGATCTTGTCAAGACATTCATGCTCAGAACTCCAGTTCTTTAGTTTTGCCAGAAAATATACAACTTGCGTCAGATTTTTGAGACTGGTTGAACAGTCATACAGATGCTACACGCTTGCTGTGACTCCTAAAACCAGAAAATACTCTTAAAATGCAGAAGGCCAATGCACACATAGACAATGAGGGTGAAGTATTAACAGAACACTTGTAGAGTGAATAGACTAATAACTTGGAAAGGAGAAAATACTACAGAAATATTAAAATGAAACTTTTAAGTACTACTGAGATCAGTAAATTTCTCAAGAAGTCCTCTCTATGCTTTAGGTTCTGTGCATGATCCACCAACTCATATAAGGTATTGCTTCCACATTTTTTTTAATTGTTTATCCTACAAAAATCACTAAAGGTTCCTCAGAGACATGCAAAAACAGAGCTTGGAGTTTTAAAAATGTCCTTCAAAATGCCATAATTAAAAGTATTATTGGTTCCCCACTTGGCCTCAATCATCTGTACTCTGATGCTAATTTCTGTCTGCATCTGTAAGCTATTAACACTATTATTAACAGCAGTGCAATTGTAGGCCAAAGTAAGTGTTTGGAAAGTTCTAACTACATTTTCTCTGGGAATTTAGAAGGAAAAAATATTCACTGCTATGATTCCTTAAATTCAGGTCTCTCTCCTCAGGTGGAAAAAGTATGTTATTTCAGATATGCCTTAATTATGTTGCTAAGTACAGCTGAGTATATGTGTCTCTGATGTTCTTTAGTGCTTTACTGTAATTGCACCATATTGACAACAAGATAATAATTCATTAAGTTAAGAAAGAGAGCAACTGGCCCAAAGAAGTTCCCAATATACATATATAATAAAAAAACAACTTCTGGAATGCACTGTCAGAGATTAGACCTACCAAGCAGTATATTCTAAAGATTCCTATTTCACTTAGCTGTGCTGGAAATAAGTAATAATCCTGCTATCTGATGTACAGGAAAAAAAAAGAAGAGGAAAAATATATTGGGAAGCACTACTGAACTGACACCTCATATAAGCTATGACCAGGAGTTATCAACAATCAAGAAGGAAATAAGGAACATGAGGATGTATGACAATGTCGTACAGGATTTTTTTACAACAGAAATATTAGTGTTATTTCAGCAAAAAACTGCAAAAGGATGGAGCAACAAAGGAATTAGACCCATAAGTCAGCTAAACACGACTTTAAAGGCTGAAGTTGAAAGTCCAGACTAATCCTTTCTGACTCATGACAATGGCACAGTTCATACTTTTTCAGCATCAGAGTTCCCTGAACGTCAAATAGTGCTTCTGGAGGCACTTCTAACACCTCACGTTCAACAGTGCCTGTTTCAGCATTAAGTCCCCTGCCAAACTGAATTTTTTGGGCTCTCTGACTGAAAGAGTTTAGTGATTTATGTATTCACAGAATCCTCATTTTGCTTTTTGCCTGTAACTCCGTGGTACCAGGCAAGGAAAGACTTCTGTTCAGTCACCACATCTCTAACACTTAATTTTGTTTTGCAGGAGACATTCATAATGGTTCACATTCAGCTCTTTTGGAGTGAAACAGTCTTGTGAGGAGGAAATAAGGTTACATAAGTAACTCTAAGTGTGCCCTCTTCAGGCAGCTTCCATAGTACCCAGATCAAGTGGTTGCAAATGGTTTACCTGTACTGTTCAAGGTTGCCAGCTTCTAGAAAAGACCAATTAATTGCTGTACTTAATGTCAGAGCTTCTCTAGGCCCCATGCAGTGTTCTTGCAACTCCAAAAAAAAATTACAATTTTGTAGGTGAACGTTTGTGCCTCTGTGAGGGTTCATAAATGTGTGTACAAAGTGCAGGGTGAAGGATTCAGTTCTATGTGTCTGAAACAACCCAGGGCAATTTTGCACTTCACTAGAGTAGTAATTCCAATAGTATGAAATCAAAGATGTATGCAGAGGGTGAGCAGAGGACCTTGAGCATACAAATCTTGTTATAATTGCACTGAAGTACTATAGCAGAGGGGGAGAGTATTTTATCAGCAACAGTCTTGCCTTTCGCACTGTGATGGGAGCAGGCACTAAAACAATATTCATATGGGCAACTGGGCTTTATTTCGAAGAGCACAGGATGGTTTGCAGTAGGGAAAAAAAAAGAAAGAATTATTTCTTTAGACGAAAATGAATGTTTGAGGAATGTGGGCAGTTGGGGAAGAGGGAATAGGGACCAAACAGAGAAACTAAGTTAAAAAACTTAGATGTATTCTCAGCATTCTCCTTGCCCACAACCTACCACCAGGTGATTATGGTATTCCCTGATACGGGAATAAAAGTCTAAGGTTTGATTCCACCAGACGGAGAAGGCAACTGATGTTACAATCCCAAGGCAAGTGCTCTAACTACTAGAAGAGGAGACAGTACTATCTCATAGCTACAGAGGTGAAAAAAATAAAAAATATAAGAAACCAACAAATCAAGTGACTGGCTCTTGTTGGATTTTTGAAAGCTACGTGTACACGCTTGTATTTTCATGAGACAATTTAGGTTGGTGAGGTCCACGTATTGCTTAAGTTTGAAGTTCTTATGACCTAGGAGAGATGGGCTTTAACATACAGCAGTGAAATTAGTGCTCCTTCTGACTACCTCATGCAGCTCCCTCTCCAGCCAGGTACACTGACAGAAGCAGTGGGGCTTTGCAGCCTGCTGCAGGGCTGAGGGTCTTGCTGCAATGGAATATGCAGGGTTTCGTTCTATCTCAGCAAGTTATAGAAGAAGCAAGAACTAAATGACTGCTTTCCTTCCCAAGCTGTTAAAGAAACAGAGATTAAGTAAATCCAATAAGGTATTCCATTCTCAGAGCTCACACACAGGTCGTCCTCTCATAATCAGCCAAGAACAGCAAAATAATGGACCAAAACTACCTATACCTGGCATTTGGCACTAACCTATAAGAAATAATTAAAAATATTCATTATTTTTCTAATAAAGAAATAATGTACATCCTAGACCACAAAGCAGATATCCTAGGGAAAATTCAATTTTTTTTCACATAATTTTCTGTACATCTAACTTAAGCATACCAATTTTGACCTTAAAACAACGTATTTTACACTATACATAACCATATATGAAGAAATACAAAATTGATTTTGACAGGACAACGCTGGATGACTTATTACCTATGTTTTCCCCCTACCTTTTATAATTAGGAAATACTGCATAGAATAACACATAAAACTGTGCCCATCATAAAAGTGATGAAAGTGATTTTATCCTCAGGCTACTGATTTTCTATTTTTCTTACATGTGAATGCAAATTTTTTCATGTGGGTCAGAAACTCCTCGGTCCCAAGAAGGTAAATGTTAAAATTGCATAGATTTGGAAGGCTTGTTTCTAATATTAACCACTAAGAAAAATGAATAAATAAAGCTGTGAACTTAAATGAGCTCCTCCAAATCAAAAGTGCTCAGGTGTAAGAAAAGGTTATTTCACATCCAAGATCAAAGTAGGAGAAACAGAATTTAAACCTCCAGGAAAGAGAATATTGGCTTAAGTGATCAAGAAGTGTAAGACATTCATTAAGGATAATTGGGCTGGTGCTGCTCCTTGAGGGCTTGTCTGAACAGCTGATCCAACTTGTCAAGAGTCCACACTAGTACATCTATCTTGTAGGATCAGAATACAAATTACTCTCTATATGCTAAGATCATAATCAACACTACGTGGAGCTTTCAGTGGGCATTCAGCACTCAGTGTATTATTTTGAGGGTGTTATATTCCCTTTGTACAAAAAAGAAATTAGAAGAAGGTGGATATTCCATGCTGGTAACTGGAGAAATTCCCAGAAACATTTACTTAACATACTTTCAATCCACTGTTTACAATCTTTTTGTTTTGTATATTTGGACATGCATTTCCATGTTGAGTAACATATGCATACACATACATATGCATACACGAATGTATACACACATCATACATGAACACACGCTCTGTTTCCATGTTGTTTAACAAGAAGAAATATGTCCTGTTCCGCCCTAGGATTTCCACAGACTTTACAAAAATTTACTGATAAAATTAACTAATAAAAGTCAGTGGATTCACTAGGATAAACCTTGAGCTTTCATTGTTCCTATATGCATTTCAGCACACTTTATTTTTTACTTCTCTAGATGAAACTGCTGGTCTCTGCTTGAGGAGAAGTCACCTTCATCGTAAAGATGAAGGCAAATCTGTGAGAAGCCTATTAGGATTACTTTTAGCCAAGAGGAACCCTTGTATAAGTTTCAGCTCTGAACGTCTACAGATCTTTTTCCATCACAGCAGAACAGTAGCTCTGTTAGCAACAAACCACAATCAGCACAGAGAGTATGTCCTCCTATTTATGACAGGGGACATAGCATTTCCAGGCTTCTTTCTAGCCCCAGCAATAACACATGAGGTCAGATGTCACCCTTAGGGAAATTAATTTTAAAGTAAACAAACAGACATTCCTGGCTGCTTGCTTGCCTCATTTTTTTAATAGTCTCTAGGAAAAGAAAAGCCATATCTAGTCTCTCTTGCTTTGCTTTGTTTCTTAGGGTACTCAGAGCTCTCATTTGCAAAAAAGAAGCAACTCTCTCAGGGAGGATTTTAAAAATATTTCGGTTCTTCAGCCCCTCTCTTTCCGTTCTTCAGCTCCTCTCTTTCTTTCTCATAGTGATTTGACAACAGTTTCCCTTGTTCCCTATATTGTTTGCTGAGAGGTTTTTATCTATGTGGTCTCATTAAAAAAAAAAAATAAAAAATAGAAGCATTTAGAGCGACTCTTGGTTTCAAATATTTCTTTAGAAGGTAGTGCATCTGAAGTCTGTCTTTTCTCTAAAACCCATGAGTTTCTAAACCCATGAGAGTTCTAAAACCCTTATGACAGAGTGAACTGAAATCCATCAGTAAATACTCTCATGCCTAAAGCTGCGGCAGTTTGGCCCTATTTTTTTTCCTGTCCACAAAACCAGGGAAGAACATTACAAATTGAAAGAATTCTCATTAATGTATCTGCTAATCGTACCTACTAAGTGAAGAGCTCAGGTGTTTTTGCAGAATAGAAACAGTAGATCACTGACTCTTGAAATGGTTTTGAAAGAAAATTTAATGTGGACAAGGCAACTAAAACAAAGATTTAATCTGTAATGATTTTGTAAGGAAAGAGGTATGACTGGTGTTGTGCATCATGGACGAATAGTTATTTAGAACAAAATTCTACCCCATCAGTGTTGGTCAGTTTCCTCTCAGACTTAAACAAATCAAAACTAGGTTGCAAAATTTGACTGAGAGTTACCAAGAAGAGGTTTGATTTGGGTGATAAACAAGTGGATAAGAACTGAGTCAGATGCGAATAGTAAAAATTCTACAGGGAAAAAACGAGGAATTTCTTGCTCTTTTATTTCTTTCTGTGTTAGACAATTGCAAGTTATTATTATTATTATTATTATTAGGGAGGGTCAGAGTGGTATTATGGGTTAAGTGGATGGGACAAGTTAATCCTCAGGGCTGTGGTTTGTATAGTGAAATAGATTCATTTATTCTTCAATATGACAGAAAACATTATTTATTGCCTTCTGTCCAAACATTTTATGGAATAAATCAGTAAGAAATGAGAGAATGAGATATGATGTTTAGAATCAGTGATGCTAAACATTAACATAAAAGCTAATCACATAAAAGAAAAAAATCATTAAAATATTCCATTTTATTTACTTAATCAGTGGAGAAGAATCAGTCTGCTGTGCAGAGAAGCTCGTTTTTAGCTGCTTGTTTTCCTGTGGTCTGGAGGATTGTATTTTTTAATATATTTGAGACCACTAGCAGGACAACCAGTGAAGCCTGACATTTATTCAAAGGCATCATTAGTTTTCTGCAGAACTTCAACATTGTTATTAATGTCCTCATATTTTCAAATTAGTATATGCAAAATAAATTTTTACAGAATACTATAAAACTTATCTTTTTCTATATTGTCGTCAGCCTTGGAGCATCCTGGGGGACGTGCATACATGTGTATATACAGTGAATATATATATATACACACAATAGTTGTAGTTCATGGAGACTATATGGGTGGATCTTGATCTTTCTAGTATCAAATGAGCTTTTTTTTCTCATGAATTCTATTCCCTGAGTTCTTATCAGACTTGTTTCTGGGTCTATTTGTCCTTTCTGGACTTCTACTTTCTAATGTGGAATATTTCAAACATGTTTTTCAGTGGGCGATTTTTTTTCACGAGTCTTTTTCTGTACTTACTGCATTTTATCCCCTTCCCCATTGGTGGTACACTGCTACAAAATATTTGTTTAGACTCAGAATGTAGCACCTAAATAAAACAGGATAGTGTGAACTTATTATTTGTGGAAGAATGATAAACTTTGTATTTTTTATTCAAGTGTAACCTCTATAATGAAAAGATTATTAATTGAGGAGCTAAAAGTCCAGGAGGCACTGAAGATAAAAAACAAGTGACTTTATAAATCTCTGTGGCTGTGACTGCTTTAATAAGACTCCAGAACTAAACTGAGGTATCTTTTCCATTTAAATGGGCTGGTTTAATGGAATGGGAATTGTTATGGCTAAGAGTGCCAAGCTTAAGGAGGCTTGGAGGTCAGCCCTCCAGGGAAAGAATAATATTGATGATTAAAATGGATCGTGATAGAAGCTGGATACTACTTACTAAAAGATATAGGCCCTTGGGCTAACAGTTAGTGTGGTATTATTCAACTATCCGATTAATATCTGAAATATCATCTTTTTTTGAACTGTATTCTATTTGGCAGGGAGTGGGTAAATGATTAATTAGATCTTTACCATCTCTAACGGCTCTTGTACTGTGATTTATGTATTCAAAAAAGTAAAAGCATGTCCTAGCATGAGGCACACAGAGAAAATGTGTGAATAAAGAGGAAAGCCTGAAACCAGAGACCATGAGTAATATCAGCTTCCTCATTCAGGGATTGATGGAGTTTTGAAGCCTGAATGATTATCTAGCCTGACCTCTGTAATACATTGCAGACCATAAAATTTCACTTTGTTATACCAGCTCTAAGCCAAATTTATCTTACTAAAGAGATTAAAAAGTAGGAGTCAGATTTCCAAAGGTATTTAGGTCTTTAGAAGTTGGAGGTAAAAAGATGAGTATAGATTAGCTGCTTCTCATTGATTTCATGATAGGTTGACATCCAACAACTTCACACTGTGTTGAAAACCTGAGATCTCTGAGGGTTTTAAATGACATTGAATATCTGGTCACACATACAGGGCCATATATAAATCGCAATACTTTACACTTTCCTAAACATAATTCATGAGACAAGATAGAAGGCTCTTGGGAAGAGGCATACTCATCCCCCTGTGGTTACACTACCTAATAAAAAGCGAACACTTCTTCATTGTTTGGATGGGGATTTATTTTTCTAACTTTAACTTCTATCAAATGTTAATACTGCTAATACTTGGGGGGTAGAAACAGTCCACCATTATAAGCACTACCCCTGAAAAATGCCTGGATCTCATAATGTAATTTAGTTCTAAAAAAGCATTATAAGCAAGAGAAAGGTATCAGTTTTTTTATAAGAAAGCATTTTAAGTGTCATTGTTAATGGCGTTTTAACTGAGATTAAAACAAATGCCTTATTTAAGGCCATGATCAATTTTTCATAAAGTGATTTGGCAAATTATATAGCATAGAGAAAATTATACTATGTTCTAGATGTTATTCGTTTTCCAGATATTTTAGGTAAAAATTTTGAAGAAGTTTAGTTACAATCAACAAACTGAGTTTTGCTTTATCTTTCCTCTTCTGTAAATTACATAATTGTTTTTCTTCTTCTTACTGCTGAGCAGAAGGTAAGTAGGAGTAAGATTACAAAACACTTAGAAATATGTTATTATTTTTGCTGTGAAAAGAAATATTAGAAAAGCAGAAAGAGCAACACTAGAAAGAAATGCATTTACTTCCCCCCTCATTTGACATTCCCCAATATGCATTCCACTACTACATACCACTATCTCATAAAGGTATACATTTCATTAAGTATTTGGAAACTTCCTAGTAAACATTCTTCCATTTGCAGGTGGGAGTGAAATAGAAGGAGAGTACTTAGAACTGTTGTATATAATTGAGTGAAATTAAATTTTAAAAATAAGTTTAAACAACTGTACCATCTAAATTATTTTCCTCTAATCACCAAACTGACATGGGAGAAGAGCAACAGGTATCATTTACTTTAATTTTAACAGGGTTTTAAACACCACCTCTCACAATGCATGTACATCCAAGTTAGAACACTATGATCTGGATGAGCAAACAAGAGTTAAAAAAAGAGTTAGATAGTCAGACCTAGAGGGTCATAGTTAATGGGTCATGTTCTACCAGCATGTTAATAACAAATAGGCAGCTGCAGGAGCCTGCACTGAGACGTCCCCTAGTTAGCACCTCTATCAATGACCCAAAGAAGATAAGTGAGTGCACACTTATCAAGTGTACAGATCACACCAAATTAGGTGGGAACCTGTTCATGCTCTTGAGAGAAGGATCCCAGCCAGAAGGCCTGAAAGAGGCTGGAAGAATGGTTAGATAGGAAACTTCCGAAATTGAGCAAGGAGAAGTGCCAAGTGGTGTGCCTGGGACAGAGGAGGACTTGTGTTGGTACAGATTTTGGACAGGCAGTCCCTGAGGGAAGTGCCAGGCACCTGATGAGCAGTGAAATTTCCTGCGGAAGAAGGAAATCAGCAAGATGGAGCAAGTTCAGCAGGAGGGAGGAGCCTGGAGCACTTGCCCTGTTAGGAGACACTGAGGGACTGTAATTGGTTCAATTTGAACGCAAGGCTACTTTGGACCCCTAACAATATCCACTATTTGGAGATTTTCAAGGGGACATTCAGACTCTCCACAGCCACATATGGTGGGAGAATGAGGTACAATGGCATTAACTGAAAGTAGATTTGTTCAGGTCATATATATAGAAAACCTTCCTGACAGCAGTAGGGCAGGGTGCCCAGGGGAGCCACGCAGTCTCCAGCTGTGGGGGTTTTCAAGAACCAACAGGCTAAAGCCCTGAGCAACAACATCTGACCTCGGAGCTGGCCCTGCTGCGTGCAGGAGGCGGAAAAAACAAACAAACAAAAGACGAGAGGAATTGTTGGATCTCCAATTACACAAGCTATCTTTAACTAGCTATAAAGGCTGAGAATTGTAATGTACAAGCCATCCGAAGCCTGCCACTCTCATATCTGCCAGATATGAGGTCAGAGGGTCAATCTGAAGGCTAAGAAACTCATGTCTTGAATAAAAATGTCCCTTGGTAGGAATATCATAGCATCCCTCCAGTTACACTGATACTGGAAAGGTTAAGGCAGTGCTTGTTCCCATCTGTTGATAATTCAGTCAACCCTTTCTTCTCTTTATTAACTTTAATTATGATCTCTTACATAACCACAAAACCTTTGTTGGCATTATTTCTGAAAGTGTTTCACGTACACAGAACTGCAAATATCGGTTTGACCTGAATTTCCTTAGAGCCTATTAATTCCCTGAGATATTTATTCTCCATCTCATTAAGTAAAAATTAAGTTCAAATTTAATTGGGCTGGTTTTAATTGTATTACTTTTTACTTTTACAAATAATGGATGTAAGCCATCTTTCTGGTTTTGTACCTTCATTTGATAAATATCAGATGTACAGAATCTTCTGATTCACATAGATGTTAACAAAATCTGAAGTATTGTCACCTACTTAATGTTGTCTACTATAAATGGTATTTTAAATAGTCTGGCTTTAATTTTTTTGTCTACTTGGCCAGCCCAACTCAAGTGCAGCTGGGAGACTAGTGTCTTTTTCGAGTACTTATGCACAACTTAGTCACTGTTATCACTTACATCACTACTTTAATCTTATTGTCTTTTAGAGCAACATGTACATAAGCAATTATCTTTGCTTAAGACAATGACTTTAAGGGGACCAGCTATAAGCATAAAAAGAACACACTGCTTACAGTTCTTATGCTTTATTGCTAATTTAATTGGCTCCCATTTACCCACAAACACAGCTTGATGGATATATTCTGTTCTTTATTATATCAATTAGCACCCTATAACATGGTGCTTTCTAAGATTATCTCATCTGTTGCAGATGACAATGCTTCTCAGTGGTCATATTCAGCAATATATAAGGCTTACTAGAGCTGGTCCTGGGAAGCTTTTCCCAACTTTTGGTTCTCTGAGACTAAGAATGAGATTATAATTATTAACAGGATACTGAAAATTGGTCCAAAATGACCTGTGTAGGTGAGAAGAGAGTTTCAAGTCATCAATAAACAGCTACAAAGGCAGTTCTCCAGCAGTCTTAGTTTTATATATCAGCATTAAAAAGGCCAATATATTAAAATACATGTATTTTTCTTTTGTTTACAGAGGCACAGGCAAATAGGCATTGGGAAAAAAAAAAAGGCAGAAATTGTCAGCTTCACTGCTGCTAACTTTCACAATCTCATGTTTAGAGAAAGCTAGTACTACAACTACTATGAGTAACATCAAGGAGCCACATATTTTAAACAAAGGAAAAAAATCACACTTGCACAGTAGTGCTGATCCTGACAATTCTTAATTACTAATAAGGAAAAGTTACAACCTGTCCAGTGTATACCTAAATCCAAATGTTATTACTTCAGCTATGAGTATTCATTTTCAACAAAATGTGCACAACAACACAGCCTTTTATTTGTCTCCATTTCTGTTCTGACAGAGCCACATCATTGCTAAAGTGGAGTGCATTATTCACTGTATAATTCACATAAACAAACATCACAGGAATATATTTGCTGTTTCTTGTGACTATGCAATTTCATGTACCGTAACAACTGTTACAACATTTCTTACCACAAATACCAAAATTTTCAAAATGAGAGAATAAAGCCAAATATTGCCTTCTCAGTGTGCCTCCCAGTCTTCTACCTGGTCACACAGAAGAGCTCCCTTTTGCTCCTACATAGCTCCCTCTGACTGCAGCAGGCTATCTGCATTCAGAACTGGAGCAAAAATTCCAGAGGCCGCAAGCATACCAGCCTCTTTCATGACACCTTCTCTCAGACTACCTAGATTAAATATTTGCAAAACTAACTCAGTAAATCCTCTAGCACTCCTAAACTTGTAATGCCAGGAGCCTCTGGACTGCAGCAGAATTGACTCACCTTTGTTTTCAGACTGTTTCCTTTCTGAACAGGACTTGGTCTCTGAATGGAGCATATCCATATATACCAGTTGAAAGCACTGTACATAAAATATAAACAATTACACAGGCTTGTATGATGCACTAGGAATGTTTTATTTTAATTTTTTAAACAGAAATCACTAGAAATAAGTTATTCATACCTGACTGATACTTGAAGAATGTTCATCAGAAGATATTTGGTGAATTTTCTGGAAAATATTTTCTGTAATATTAGGTGTGAACAGAATGCATGCAGAAAACTTCCTTACCAGAAGTGAAACAAAGACACCATGCAATCTGAACTGAGAATTAGTGTTCTCAGGAAATCAATGGCTTCCTGAATAATTAGCATACAGCTGCTAATCACCCTCTAAATTGTTGTTACAAGCAGACATAAGTCTGCCAATACACTTCCCTAGAAGTTACATAATTGCTTCCTCACTTTAAATTCCCTGAAGATGATCAAAACAGATATAAAAAAGATAGGCTTAGAACCTAAAATCTCTCAGTTTTCTAACTAATTTGGGAGGCTGAGTTTATTCTCAGGCTTAGGGAAATAACAGCTGAACAAATGCAAGAGTTTAGTACTACAGAACTTAGACTTTTGCCAGATAAAGACCTATTTTTATTTCTGTCATGACAGGCTTCTTTAAATCCTAATTAGAAATAAATGAAACTCTAATACATATAAAGAATTATAAAATATAAAGAGAGATAAAATTCTAATGTTTAACCACCTTCCCTTCCTCTGCTTCCTATTGCCCTAAGGAAAATCCTACAACTGCACTACGCTACATTTAAATCTCAGTTATCACCTGGGAACTATAGAAAGCAGATGAGTGTTTTCCACTGAAATTTCTATTAAGGATATTGTCAAAACAAACCAGAAAGCATTACTTGGGAGCACTTAGTGTTATCTTGCATTGTACTTTTTAACATGTTTTGTCTATTAATAAAGTATATTTTTATTTCATGCAGCAACTTTCGTCTGAGAAAGAGGAAAATGGACAAAAGAGAGGAATTGAACTTCTTATGGGAAAATTTTTTAACTTGTTTTTCCATTACATCCTTTAAAACAGTGTTAATGAGGCAGAGAAATATAGCAAGGCTGTCCCAGTTGGTAAGCACAATAAAGAACAAAGCTCTTACCTCAGAAGTGGTGTGAGTTTGTTAAGAGTCAAGGAGAAGGCTTATGAGTAAAGGCAGAATAACATTAAAAAGTATTAGATGCGGTTCCCCTTGACTGTACCTTAGTTTTATTCATTTCCCCTTTGTGACAATCAGTGCCATCAAGAATGAACATTAAAACTCATTGGTGCTTCAGGGGCTTATTCTGGTTTTACTGTTTTTGGCACTGTGTCTATGAGTTTACTAGGCCTGGGGAAACCCATCCAGCAAACATAAGAATCAACAAATCTCTTCACCCAAAATGTAAGTTAACTGGAACGTACCCATTTTAAAGTCATTTCAGGACCATAACAAATAGCTTATAATACCAAAAGTATTTTGCCTCATTTCCTGACAGTTTTTTTTAATTAGAGCATTAATTTGGGTAGAATAGGGTGTGAATGATAAGGGTAATAGCTGTTCTTGAATAAAACTAGATGGCTACACTTCATATAAACTGCATGAAAAATTATACTACATGAAAATTCCTTCCTTCTATTTTGTTCAATCCCTTTACTAGTCAGTTTGTAAGTTATTTGTCTGAATCAAAACCAGAAAATAGGTTTAGCCTAATAAAGTTTAGATGATTTTAATGTAGAGCACAGTAAAAGATTCCTTAAGGTTATCTTAAAAATTAAGCCTATCTATACTATGTACTCAAGTACCCTCCCTGTCAAGTCTGTGTATAACAGCATCCTAAATCATATAACAGTTTAGAATGGTAAAAAACCTCTGAGATCATCAAGTCCAACCATTAACATAGCACTGACAAGTCCACCACTAAACTATGTCCATCTACACATCTTTAAATACATCCAGGGATGGTGACTCAACCACTTCAAATTTTGATACAGTTCTTCCTAACATAGTTCCAATTAACCTTGAATTAAAATTTCCACTCCAATTAATTGACTTGATTGCCTGAAACAACTGACATCACAGGTTTTCTTTTTCCAAACAAACAAACAAACAAACACCTTGTAACATTTACTACATATCTGAATCAGCAACCAAATGAACCATGCAGTAGTAATGCTACATATAAGGGTAATGTTAGAAAGAAGATGAAAACTTGTCATAACACACAGGAACTAGATAGCTTGTTTCAGTACTACTCTGGACATGCTTCTTAACAATGACAACTTACTATGTGTATTTTACATATGGGAAAGTCAGACATATAGGAGTTTCAAGTGAAAAACAGGAAATTAAACAAGAAAAGAAGGTGTAGAACAATCATGAGAACTTCTGTAATACTAATTAAATTTTCCCTCCTGAAACCTAAATGCTGCAATCTGGTGTCTGTCACAAACTGGCATTAGGTTAAGAAAGAGAAGCTTGACCATCAACAATGAAAAGAATTGGGGATGGAAGTTGTTTGCTTTTTTCTCAATTTTACCATCATGATTGGTTCTAATGCAGAAGAAACTTTGATTTAAGCAGAGTAGACAAAAGGAAAACATGAGTTTAATGACAGCTTCATAGAATCATAGAATCGTTTGGGTTGGCAGCAACCTTAAAGATCAGGTATCTCCAATGTCCCTGCCATGATCAGGGACACTTTTCACTACACCCAATCTCTCAGAGCTGCAGCCAATGTGGCTTTGAACACTTTCAGGAACTTATCTTTGGCTTATCTAAGCAGAAAGGTATTCCCATCTTTGAGAAATGGCTAAATGATTTTGGTTTTATACTCAACTCAAGAGTACTATTTTCTTAATCTTTATTTAAACAAGGGATTTGAATGCCTAGGCACATTGTTTCAGTCCCAGGAACATCACTGAAAGTACATTTAGAATTATGATCCCCGGGGAAGGGATAGAGTTAAGCACATATTTAAACTGATTACCTAAAGAGTGTCATTAGGCTGAGATTTGGGCTTGTCTTCTGCAGTAACTCAGTTTATCTTCTCAGATTAGCCTCTTGCCCTTATGGAAGAACAAAGTTGGAGTCAAGATCATGGAATGGTACCAAAGTAATAGGCTTTTCCTGTTTTCATCTGTTTTACTGAGTTGCCAGTTACATTGCTGTGTTGTCGTCTCCTTTGCTACTGGAGTGCTGTAGTCACAGTAACCCCTTCTATGTCAGTAAATCTGGAGTTTCTGACACCATGAGACTTCTTTCCCTCTACTCATAAGTAGCAGCAAGCCTGTAACATGGCATCTCACATGGCAGGTACCTGATCTAGACACCCCACATAGCAGACTGCACCTAACAACCAATATAAATTAAGCATGAAGCATCCACACTCTGCTTTATTATCTGCAGTACTTGGGAGTAACTCCTTTCCTTATTTTTTCTGATGGATACCTTGGGCAAAGCAATACAATTTCTTGAGGTAACATACAGGCATCTTCTTTAGGCTTTTTTGCAGTTATCAGTTTTTCTAAGGGGTCCTTCTATTCAGATGTGTATAAGAAGGAGTTGTAGCTGTCTGTAGGTTTGAATGAAAAAATATTTGGAATTTACAACATTTAAAACTTAACCTGTCCTTCATTATTCCTGCAGTTTACCTCTGACGGACTTTTCCTACATATGTTTTCATCTTCAGTAAGGATTATAAAAATCTGTGGTTAAATGCATGTCTCCCATTTTCAACATGTAATCAAGAAACAGCACTGAAACCACAATGCAATAAAGTACAAAGTCAGATGTAAAAGATTAGGTCAGGACGGCCTAACTCATCTTAAATCATCTTTCCCAAAGTTTTGGGGTTTTTTATCAGTTTATCAGCATTTACGGTCGAAAATTGCATAAAACTGAGATTGTGGTGTTGGAAAATTATGTAAAGAGCTGATTAGATTTAAAGAAAATACAATGCCTAAAAAGGGCTTAGGTCATGATGTATTTGAATACAGGTATTTTAATATTTCTTTTAGAAAAAAAATATCCCAGATCAACTGCAGTATTTCAATGTCTTATCTAAAACTACTGGAAGCTGAAGACTGTGACTTCTACCTAATTTATAGCTGGATGTAGTAGAAATGATAGAAATATGCAATAAACAAGCAAGGTTAAAGCCAGGCTGACATTTCACTGATTCCCTGTACTTATTGGAAGATGAATGTTTTTGTCTAGACATTTGCCCTCTTTGGATATCATGACATGACAAGCATTTGTTGAGAACAAATATTTAAAGACAAGGTGCCAAGGTTAACAGGCCACAAATACAGCTCCTGTTCTTACATATGAGTGTAAAAATAATTTCATTCTTCTTAGGGGAAGGATGCTTGTTGCAAAATAAATTATACTATGTTCTTTTCCAATTTAAAATATGTTTCTCTAAATGTCTAAAATTCATTTGTAGCAAAGTAATAGTGATAAACTTATGGCCCAAATGCAAAGCAGTGTAAAAACAATGAAGAAATAGACTACAGCCTTTAAAGAGTTATTTTATTCTTCTACTTTATAATATAAAAAGTAGCACTTAAATGTATTCAACGTTGCCAGGAACTGCTTTGTCATAAAGTAATTTGAAATGTGCAAACTGAAATAGTGAGTTAACATGAAGCTGGCAAGACTGCTTTCCAGTGTGCTCTGGTAACTGAGAGCAAAATCTGGCCTAAATATTTTTGTCTCATGCAGATTATAGGTTGAGGAGTAATTACTATTAAAAAGGCCTTGTACTCTGCTTATCTTATCTTACATACATTCTTACATACATTCTTATCTTATCTTACATACAAGATATGCTTATCTTACATACATTCATTATATGTAAGAAGCATATGACTCTTTCAGCACTGAGGATGTGTGTTTGTATCATAAATAAAATCCTGTTAAGGAGACATTTAAGGCAATTAAATGTCATATTTAATTAAGGTATCTATTTGTTTACTTCTTCATTTAGCTACGTATGTTTTATTATCTCTCTGCTGTGAATATATCTTTATAGAATCATAGAATGGTTTGGGTTTGAAGGGACCCTAAAGTTCATCTAGATCTCACCCTCCCACCTTGGGCAGGGGATGCTTTTCCCTAGACCAGATTGCTCCAAGCCTCATCCAGCCTTGCTTAGATTGTTTCCAGAGATGGGACATCCACAGCTTCTCTGGGCAACCTGTTCCAGTGCCTCACCACCCTCACAGCAAAGAATTTCTTCCTAGTATTGAATGTAGATCTACCCTTTTTCAGTTTGAAGCCATTGCCCCTTGTTCTATCATTATGTGACCTTGTAACCTGAAGTCCCTCTCAAGCTCTCTTTAGGCCCCTTTAGGTACTCTATGGAGCCAAAGGACTCAGAAGAGGAAGCAGAAGGGGAGGACACAGTGTTTGAAGTTGTTCCTCTGGAGGTCATAGGCCACAGTGTCATGAAAGCACTTTCCAAAATCTCCAGGTGTTTTCTGACAACTTGTCATCTTTCTGGTCCACATTACTCCCATGACAAGATGATTGCAAAATTTCTCTTTCAAGGCAGGACTTCGCAAACATTTCCAGAAAACAGTTGTTGTTTTGTTGGTTTTTTTTTTTTTTAATTTTTGTGTTTGATGGTCTTCTATATTTAAATGGTTTTCTAATTCTACATATCTCTTTCTTTTCATAAATAAGGAACTTTGTCAAATCCTGCTGGGTTTGTACAAAATTGCTGAAAATGCATCCTAAAACTATTTCTAGTCACTTGGTACAGATTATTTTGAGTTCCTTGAAGAAGATGAAATATTTAAGAATGAGATTTTTTTATACTAATTTTGATACCCTTTTATACCCCTTTTTGATACCCTCTTCTCATTAGAAATGGATGAAAATACAAGTTCTTTCAAGAGTGAGTAGACAATTTTTCATAATCTCATATTTGCATTTTAGGAAGAACACAATCTTGTCCTCCTGAAGCAGTGAGCAGCCAAATGAATATTCTAGAAGAAAGGCAACTTGCTTTAGTGAAGCAATGGCAATCGTGATGGAAATGTTGCAAAGAAAATGGGTATTGGAAGGCCTGAGAGGCAATGAAATACCAAGCAAATTTTACCACAGGTAATCTTTCAGACTGAATGCTCACATTTGGGTGGCCTGCATCAAATGCCTTGTTTTTCGGAAAACTGCACATGAAAAATAAGTAGAACACTAGCCAAAAATATTGAAGGAGGCAACAGTCTTATCATGTTTAAAAATCCTCATCCTTGATATTTACAGAGTAAATTCCAAATCCTCTGTGATGAAAGTTACCCAGAAACAGTCAAAATTTTAATTTATAAGCACAGTGATGGTTTGGTGATCCATGTTATTCTCTAAGGAGGTCTTTGGGATTTGCTTTTTCTCCATGAAGCTGTTCTATACTAAGAAGTCTCTTCCTGCTGGGGATACAAGGAGTATGTTTTCAGGTTTCAGGATATCAAACCACCTGTCCATGTGAGGCAGGATTCTATAGCCTAAACATCTGATTAGAGATTTCCCCTCTCGAGTGGCAGCATGACCCATCCCTAGCTCCTAATAATCACAAAAATTTTCTCTTTCCGTCTAAAAATAATCAAGCAGCATTGAAAGAATTTCTTCAGTTTGGTGCTTAAGTTACAAGCTCCTGAAATTAAAATAATAAGCCTTAGAGTTTCGAAAACACTTTAAAATTATTATTTTCATGCTCCCTACAATATATTAAACCCACGATAAGATGTGAAGACTCAGCACAATTGCATGCTACAGAAGGTAAAAAACGGCCCTGCTGACTGTTGGTACTGCAAGTTTAAATCATACTCCAGGTTCTTATGCATCAGATTTGAGAAAAATACAAAGTGAATATCTATTGTTTTTCTTCTCCACAAACCATTATTGTCCTTCCTCTTTTCCCACTACATTCAGAAGTCATACTTTCTTCTCCCAAGGCAAAATTAAGGCCTTGGTTGGGCTAAAAATAACTCCTTTTAATTTAGCATTTTACCTCAGAGTCAGTACATTAAGGAAGAAATCTCTGAGTACCTTTCAAAATGATAGACTGAATTGACAAGTACTCTTCTGGGGCATCTGTCTCTTTCACTAAAAAAATAAAATTGTTTTGCCAACTTTTTCCCTCAACTGTAACCAAAATTACTGTGTAGTAAATGTTCAGTTAGTTTATGGCAATTCTGCCCAAAAATCCTATTAGGCAATAAAAGGATTTGCTTCTCAACTGCCAGTTTCTGTTTTGAAAATACACCCCCATATTCTCTGAATTCTCAGAACAAATTCTGATTGATTTGTTTCTCATCTTCTTTCCTTTGATAATAAAATTCTTGATCTTTACCATTTTAAAGTGTTTTAAGAGGTGATCAAACTGAAGCCACTCAGCTTATTTTTCAGCTTACAGACATTTGCCACCAGGAGCTTAAACTATATGTCTAACTGCAACCAGAAACAGACCTGTTTGAAGTTCTTGCCTTTTAAAATAACATTCAATAAAAGTTACTGCAAGAGATTTATCTATTTATTTGTATTTTTATAATACAAATATAATACTAGAAAAAAATTAGCTATAGAAGTTTTGGGATTTTTTTATATTCCATATATCAAAAAGATAGAGGGTCTTTGAAAGAGAAACCTCCAAGAGTTAAAAGCTTTTGTGTAAGATAAACAAATAATGTCTACTCAGCCTACAACAGACAGGATTTTCACTTAGTGATTTTGAATGCTTATTAGGGAACATTGTATGAGTGTGGACACGAAACCAATTGCCTTTCTTAATGCTGAAAATTTCATGCTTTAGCTTTCAAGAAGCTTGGGTAGCTATTTTCAGAAGGAAACAAATGAATAACAGAATTAATGTTGTATTTCAGTTAGGAATAATAAAAAAAAATTGGAGGAGGGAAGTAAAAGAAATAACTGAACGTTATTTGGAATGATGATTGTGCATTCTCCCTCTGGTGGGTTTGTCAGGCAAAACAATTTTAGTCCCAGAGATAAAAATTTTTCTGTAAATGTAGCAGCAGGGGTACAAACAGAGTACTTGTAGAACATCTCTACTTGAAAGGTGTGACTTATTTGATAGATTTTCAAATTACATGTTAAACACATAAGAACCTCACATGCAAATAAAGTCCATCCTCCTTATATTAAATTCCTTCATCTTAATGACAGTTCCTTCTTGTGCCTCCTTCACTCTATGGCTCTATGAAGTACTGAGCACTGTCTATGTCAATGGAGGTCATTACTTCTGAAAGTGGATGATGAGGAGTACTCTTCATTTCAAGATGCACTGTTCGGATTTCTCTGGTGAATATTTTGTGTCCCCTCTTTCAAGTCTCTTTATCCCGACCTTTGACCTTCTGTTTACTAGCCAGTGGTCTGCTAGCCAATAATGATTTTGATGAGAGTGACCATCAAAAAGCTCATTTTTCACTAAATAGTGATTTGTTTGGGGTATTTATTTCCTGTGAAATAATCCTGAATTAGCTGCTGACTACTTCCATCAGAAATGAGAACTGACACCTCTCATCTCTGCACAGGGAGGAGCTAAAGAAATTTTGTGGCTCTCTTTCTCTGCCATATTTTCCTTTTTTTTGATTGGATTTTACATTTCTAAAGTCTCATTACAAGTTATTACTTTGTGACTGTGAGCTGAGAAGAGTCCTTATGAAAATCAGAGAACACAGACATACCTGTAAGTGTAATCACAGGCATTCTGAACAGGGGAAAGCAAGAAATCATCTAATGAAATAACAACACATTTCTAAACTACTAAAAAAGATGAAATAGCAGGTGAAGCTGGAATATTAAGTCAAGAACAAACAGGAATCCATCTAATATACCTTAAGTATTTCTACAGTTCTGAACCAAGAGAGGTAAGGGCTATTTTTTCTTCTTATAAATTAAGAGTCAACATCTTTGGTTTCAG
This sequence comes from Dendrocincla tyrannina, assembly GCA_035047865.1. Taxonomy (NCBI): domain Eukaryota; kingdom Metazoa; phylum Chordata; class Aves; order Passeriformes; family Dendrocolaptidae; genus Dendrocincla; species Dendrocincla tyrannina. The sequence goes on along the minus strand of JAWWMP010000081.1, from coordinate 92,765,747 downwards.
AAAAACACAAAAGTTAGTAATTAGAATCCAATACTAGAAAATTTTGAAGTATAAAGGGAAGAACTTGGTCTTTCTCATTAGCTTTTATTAACAACATTCTGAGTTTGTGGAATTAGTGTAACAAGTTACAAATGATGCATGAAATTAAAAATTTCTGTTTACCCTACTGAGTCTTCATCCATGGTTGTCAATGCCCTCCTGGAATGTATGCAGTAAGAGATTACTAGACCTAGCCAAAACCTCTCCAAAATATGTGATTTCTCAGCCTAAAGGGAACCATTAAAATGTTGTGAATGTTGGGGGGGGTTCACTCAAAACCCTTTTTATTTTTCCTTTGTATGGGAGTAAGCATCTCAAATTCGTTCCAAAGTTGACCATGAATCTCAGTCACCTCAGGAAACAGGTACACCTCAGAAACCTGCATGCAGAGTACAGGCTGAAAGGGCACTCGACAGGAGCAGACATCAGGGAGGTGTTCACATCAGAAAAAACCCACAAAACAAAATCTATTAATTGTGACATACTGTCTCACGATATGAAATGTAAACCAGATCCATAAATCCAGGGCTTACTAGGCCAACACTTGACTAATAACTCTGTACCTTCTTCATAGATGAGTTGCATAGAGTTTCTGACAGAAAAAGTACCCATCAGTCTTTAAGCAGTTCTTTCAGGGTAACCATACTTTCTGAGACACAGGATCTCAACTCCCTGTGTCAAACTCAGTTGTGCTGAACTCAAATGGTTTCTCTCAGTCTTACACGTGCTTTCAAGCTGTTGCCATCCTGTGATCTGTGCACATTGCAAGTCTTTCTATGGCTCCACATTCATGTAGACTTTATAGTTAGTTGTTTGGGTTATTTTTACCTTCCCACTGTTTCTTCTTTCATTAATCTCCCTCCAGGTATTTCTCATGAACAAACTGAGAATTCTAAATGAAGCATTTTCTACCCAAAAAATGTAAAACCCACATTCATTTAACTTTTCTTTTAAGGCTCTTAGGTTGCAGCCTCTTTCCAAATTGCTTTTGTGTTTGGAAACATTTTTAGCCACAGCTGAAACTTGCCATAGTGTAGAATATAGCTTTCTGTTCAATCACTGTTAGAACGGGATAAAACAATGAGATGACAAGGCATTATCTAAGTTATGAGGCCTGCAGAGGGCCAAATGATGCATAAAAACCCTTAAATTTTACCCACCATTACTCTTAACTATTACTGCTTCTTTCTAGGGCTTTCTTATGCCTGAATTTGATAAACACATAAAGGACTAGGCAACAGTTTCAGGTTTCATTGCTGAATCTGACAGCTGTTTCCATAAGAAGCTGAAGTAGCCTTTCATCTCTTCTTTGTTTTGGGGTAGGAGTAAATAAACCAATGAACATAAATCCAGTTATGAATAAATATTTGTTATTCAGTGCTGAACAGTGAGAACCACACATATGAAAAGAACCTGCTCGTTCGCCTCACACAAAACTGCTGATTAATTTGTAATTTATTACATTTAGACATAGCACTTTGCCTCCGTCCTTGCTAAATTGAATCTTGCTAATATTTAAGAATCTTTGTTCAGTCCACAATAACTTTCTTTAACATTTTTCAGTGTATATTAACAATAGTTTTGATAAATTTTAAAAAAAAATAGTTTTCTGTTTTCCAACCCCACAAAGTAACAAGTGCAAGAAACATTTTTTGCATCTATAAACTGTTGTTGAGCACATAATTTTCTTTCTTCCTTCCATGTTCCTTCTACACAAGACATTTTCTTTTTTTTTCAATCTCCTATAAATTTTAGTGCTATGCAATACAATTTCCTTCCGTCAATAGGCTCAGTATATCTGAGTTTAACATCTCCTAAGAATATGATTAAATTCGTATTAAATCCTACTTAGTGAAATCTTCTTCCAAAGGAGAGATTAAACAAAATGAAAGCCACCAGTGCGATACTGAAAATACATTTGAACTTCAGTTGGTGAAATTATCAGATTCCAAAATTGATACTTCTAGTAAATGTGTTGTTACTGCCTACTATATTTAATATAAAAAAAAATCTATAATATGAGAGTGAAGTGACATTTTCATTTGAATTAAGTGGAACACAGCTGATATTTTTATCATTTCCTGAAAAAGAGTGAAGCTAATTGGTAAGGGGAAACCCTTAATGGATTCCTTTTTTTACTGAACTGAAGAATGGCTGAAATGCCTTGTTATTCTGTTTCTTTACTTTCTTGTCCAAAGATAGAGCTATTTTTAAAATTACTTTGTTTTCTGCAATGTAGTGTTGTACAGACTTTTAGCATTTATTTCTCATTTACGGTACATGATACGAAAAAAAAAGCAAGTAACAAAATGCGTACACTTACTCCAGTAGAAAGCAATAACAATATTTCTGACTGTATGAAATCTTTTTATAGCTCTGTAAATTCTCAAGTTCCTGAAAAGAAATAAACTCCAGTGCAATTATGCAAACTCATAAATACTTCACTGTACTCAGAGCGTACATAGCTACATGTTCAACTCTGGCTAGTTTTCTTCTGTTACGTGTCTATGAGCAAAGCAGAATACATTCCAGCAAAAAGCAGAAGAACCTTTTAATAGTAATATCAGAGCTCTATGGGATGTGCCTTGCTGATCGGCATCAATTGTCAGCTATCACCTGACAAATAAAGTGTTGTGGCCAGTCAATTCACAGAATTCCCCTAGGCTATCAGGGAGCAAGAATGATAGTCAAATGATCAGTCCATCTTAAATATTTCTGGGATAACCATTCCTGCTGTGTCTTATTTCATTTAGGAACTCAGGACATCCTCAGTCATTCTCTCCTACTGAGGATAACCACATTATTTATGATTGCCCAAAAATCTCTTCTGTTTTGTTTTGGGGTTTTTTTGGTTGTTCTATGGTTTGTTTTGTGGGTTTTTTTTTCCTTAAATCAGTTCTTCCTGTTTAGTTTAACAGCTACTTATACCTATGCTAGGACTATCATTTTGTTTGAACAGCTCATGTATCTCAAGTAACGTGCTTGAAGAGAGCAATCATACGCCCCTTATGCCTTCATTTTGCTAAATAAGCCAGTCTTTTGGTGTCCTCTTTTAAAAAGGGTGCATTCTTCCCTATATTATTTTAATAGAGGGGCTTTTGTAATTTTTCCAACTTGACTATGAGTGAGTAAAACTGTATTTAGCATTGCAGATGATGAATCTGATGTAGATGATGAACTGATGAATTACAATTTGCTGACAAATTGTCAGTGCATGACAATTCTTCTCCACACGTGCAGATATATCTTCCTTAAAGGACCAAAGAACTAGCTCACCTTTTAATAGGTACTTCTGATTGCTTATGACTTGTAATCCTGTAATTGAGTCAAAGTCTTTTGCATTTAAAGGTTATTTTTTTAGCTAAAGAATATGGCCATACTTTTATATTAATTCAATTTCTGTTATTCCAGACCTTAAAACATACAGGATGAGGTTATATATAAAATGTGATAAGTTGTTCTTCATCTGTACTGGCAATGTCTATCATATTTTTCTTTTTTATCAAAAAAGCCCTACATCAACTCCCTATCCCCTTTGTGGTTTGGGTTTTTTTTTTGTTTGTTTTGGGTTTTTCTTAATCAAGATCATGAAAATGCTAAATAAGGTATCTCTCAAGAACTGACCTTTGAGAATTTCACTATTAATCTCTTTTTCTTTTTTTAATATAAATCCTCTCCTTCAGGTAGTTTTTTCCCCATTTTTTTATTCTTATAAAAATCTTGTCTTCCTCATTTTGACTGAAATTTTTCAACATGGTGAAAAATTCAGCATTACGTGCTTCACTGATGCCAAGATATGTGAGATATACAACATTTCACTTCTCTTTAAAACTCAGATGTCTCAAAAAGATACAAGAGTACTCTGTTAAAACAACATTCATAAATGTAGTTGGGAATTAAAGCATGTGCAACTCATCTACATTTACCAATCTATTTCCCACTTTCTCCAATACTGTAAAGAGATGTCCATATTCCTTTTTTTTTTTTATTCTTTCTCTACTGAGCCTTAGTGTTCTAGAGGCTTAAATTAATTGTCCACACAGAGTTAGATGTGATTGCCTGGAAGAGAAAGGCACCTTCTTCCTTAAGCTCTCTGTTTCTTTCTCAAGCCTCTCTGCAGTAAGATTTAGGAACCCTGGAGAAGATAAGTTACACAGAGCAAGAACTCTTTAGTTTTAGTGAGAACCTTTGTCTTACTGGTGAAAATAGTCACCTACAGAAAACAGGGCTGTGTTCAGCCTGAGAAAGAAGCAACATCTCAGAAAAAAAAAAAAAAAATCTTTTTCTCCTTGCAGTGAGCAGGCTCCTCTTCTTCTGAAGATGAGTTACCAGGAAATCAGAAATCAATGAATTGTAGGTCATAGTGCACAAAACAAGGGCAGTTCGATGTAGCCAGCTATTCAGGGCTGAATGTATATTAAAAATACTCTAGTTCCTGCTGATGCAACATCTGTCTCAGCTAGATATCACTGCAGGTAAGGGAATACATGTCTCAGATAGCTAGTTCTGGAAGCCCACTTTCATTTGTACTCCTTGACTTCCTCCAACATCAAGTGACAAGTGAATGCCTTTATGTCTCATGCTCCCCCACATCCTATGGCCCATGAACAACAGAAATTCATCAGCCTAACTTCAAGTGATAAAGCAGCAGCTTCCCCAACTCATGTTCTATGCTTTCAGGAGAGAAATGTTCTAGGAAGCACAATAATAGGTGATTATTCCAGGGATTCAGCTCTCTTAAGTACCCATTAGCAGTACACAGAATGCCTCATGGGGCTTTTTTGATGAAGACTGCTGCTAGCTTTTTATTTGGTCTTCTTCTTCTCTTCCTTCTTCTTCTTTTTCTTTTCTTGTCTCTTTTTTCCTTTTTTTAAACCCTTAAGGTTTCAAAAGGCAGAGGGGTAACTCCAGATAATCTCTGGAGATACCCCAGGGCCATTCCCTGCAACAGTTCATAGTACCCGTCCCTTGCAAATCTTTCCAGCTGTATCAAAATTGTGGTGTAAGATAATTATTTGAAATGTACTGCAATGTCTATTTATAATCTACAATTCAAGGTCAACTCTTCCTTGGATAAATTGATCTCCTTGCTTGCATTTATGTAAATAAAACGTAAATTTGAATATACATATATTTACATGCAACATGAGATATATATTTGCATCTTTTCTAAATATTTACACACATGCATATATATAAAAATAAATTTTGTAGTCCAGTGTAAAAGGAAATAGTAAATCTCTGGTGTTTCAGCATGTTTACTATATCAGCTTGATTTCTCTATTCCCATCACATACCATCAGCTGGTAGTTTGAAAACAAGTAAAACTATAGGAATGCAATAAAGGATATGAAGTGCCTTTAATTTTGAACTCATTTGCAATATGTTTTACATTACTCTGGTATTTTTAAGATAGTCTTTCATTAAAACACCCATAATATCCCATCATCATTTGACAAGCTGAAATGCATAACTAGACTATGATAGTGCAATAACAACTACTAAAATGTTCAAATGATTTACTTAATTTAAATTTCCCAATGAGAGGTGGAGGCAGATTAAAATTTTAGTGCTGAAATTGCTTTGGTTTGTACCACAGGGAAACAAGAGTGGAAAAAAATAGAGACTGCAATCAGAAACCCAGACTGAATATTTTTCCACATAAAACCATCAAGTAAAGATAACCAAGAAACAGTTTGGTCGTGCCCACTATATGTTTTGGTTCCCAGTTCCGTTCATTTCAAACCAAAATCTTGTTAGTATAGACATAGCCAACAGTTCCTCTTTATTGCATTTTTATGCTATCTTGTTCTGGCTAATGATAGATGATTCATTACTATTACCTGTCCTTTTCTGGAAGTTACTCTTCCATGGAGTCTTCACAAATAGTCCACTCTTCTTGCTTCCAACTGCCCCACATCTTTTTTCCCTTCATTTCTGGGACCTCAGTTCACCCAGTCACAAAGCATGAGCCACCTGTAGATTCATCCCTGGTTTTTCATTAGTGCTAAATTACACCAAAGGTGAGCAACAAGCATTGATTTATTGGATACAGCGAGCTCTAGCTTTCCAGGAGCTTCTGCTGGCAGGCTGCACTCTGACTGCTTATGGAGGTGGGTGCAAGACTCTATTGTATAGTGAGTGCATCTGTCACACATTCATCACACAACTGTAATTATTTGCATGCTCTTGATCCAGTTATTGTAGTTAGGTGTACTTGCAAGTCTTCTGTTGCAAACTAGATAGAAAGCAAGGTGTTAAAATGTTAACAATGATGTAGAGGCCATATATTCAGCAGAAAGGTGTAAAAACTTTTTCTCTTTTTATTCAGCCAGCTGGACTTATTTTCCTTGCATATCTAACTGCACATCAGTCATGCAGACTATATGCATTTATACTTCAGATAAATTTTTCTGTGTATACCACTGTTAAAACTTACACAATAATGCTACAACTTTCTATATTGCATTGGTTCTTATAGCTTTCCATAAATGCTTTTCAAGAATTAATCCTGTAAGCAGGAGATTCAAAATAAGTAACAACTTTATTAGTCATGTATAATCCTACACCTCATCATGATAAAAAATTTATGAATTTGGACAAAAAATAAATTTCATTCTACAAATTATATTCTCTTCATTAATAAATATTTCCTTGAATTTTGTAGCACATTCATATTTATCAATGAAGATTTGATCAGTGTTTTGGAAGAAAAGTAGCATAAGACCAAAAATATTCCCATTGACACAACTCGTTAATGGCTCTTTCTTCATTTTATTTTGGGATATATTGTCTAATCCACATTCAATCCACATAAAACATGACTTTTTTTATAGCATTCCAGATCCTTAATAAAAAATATACACTAACCACAATGTACTAGGGACATTTAATTACCATTATGTTAAAAAAAATAACAATTTTGTAAAACTTAATATTTCAGTAAAATTACATAAAGCTAGTTTAACTGAATAAATTTTCCAAAAAATCATACTGAATCTAGTGTCATTATTCCTTGTGCATATGTGTTATTTTATGTGAAAAAACTGTAATCATCCTGATCATTAAACCCACTTGTATCTATTATCATTTTTCACGCAGTGCTCTGTAAATAACCAGCGATGTTTAATCATCCTGATATTTGCTGCTAAATGACAACACAGTGGGGCACAATAAACATAAGAGATTTCTGGAGGCCACTGATAGCAACTTTCATCACATTGGACAGAAGCGATGGAGAAGAAAAGGTGTTCTGCTGGGTCTGATAGGAAAAACAAAGTGCTCATTGTGAGTGTGAAAGTCTAGGCCAGCTTTGTGCAGCAACCAGTGAGGTGGTAGAGCTCAAGATCCTGAGAGGAGGGAACAGGGAAAATGAAGGACTACAGCCATGGATTTTTTTGCATAAACTGCAGTCAGTTCTATCATTTTCACTGTATAACCAGCATATCCATATAGAGATAATGTAAAAACATACTTTTTGTTTCGCTAGCTAAACAACATAAATAACACTGAAAATTAAAAGTAGATTCAGAATCTCCAGCTGTCTATAAAACTCTGTGGATTTCGAACACAGAATGTCATTCAAATCCTTACCTAAGACTCAAATCTTTCTGCCCTGCAAAACTTCCAAGGAAAGAAACACTGAATCATCTCAGAACATCTGGAAAGGATCCCAGACTGACTAGTGTTTAAATGAATTATTTATGGCTAGTTTTAGAAACAAATCCTTTCCTTTCTCTTTCACCTCCTACTTGTCTTTTCCTTGCACTCTAGTCCTTGATATTAGAGGTTCTGTCATCATTTTTTTCTCTCCTTTTTATCTCTAAAAGTAACACGGCCAGTTTGAAACCTACATAATTCCTCAGGTCACATCATAAATATATTTCTAGCACAGTGCAAATATAGCCTGAAATGCACGAAAGATGTGCAAAATACAATCCTGAGTACCACTTCCCTAAGGCTCTATGTGATGTCAAGAGTCTAGATTTTTAACAGCCTGCATCTCTTACTCTGCATCTGATGTGTTTCTCTCCTTAAAGAATCAGAATAGAAAATTCATAGTCTTAATCTTGGGAATATGACTACTGCGCAGGTGATTAGAGAGCTGGTGACAGAAAATAATGCCTGTACAATGGTGGATCGTATCTGACAATATTAATAAAGTAAATTAAACCAAAAGCAAGCATAGCACTCAACAGTCCTTAACACACTTCGGATCTGAATCTAGATAGTTTGCCTTTTTTTTTCAATTATGATTCTTTATTCCTAATGGATTTTATAGTATGTGAAAGCTTTTCACAGGAATTCTTTCCAAAATTATTTGAATTAATGGATTCAAACATTTTAATGAGGAGTCCCCATTTGTTGCCATTGTTGGTGTATCATGTCAAGAATGGCAATAAAGTTAACAAGTAATACTCCCAAGCATCAGCCTGTGCTTGGTTTAGCCTTTTTCAACATCAGATTCCATAAAATATACAACCTCGGAGATTCTTTGGAGACTCCTGAGGACTGGTGCTCCTTCCAGATACTCTCCGATTTAAAGTCCATCCAGTTGCTTTAACTTGCAAGATCAGAAAAATGCTTCAACCATCCTTATGCCATGCTGTAGGTAGGCAAATAATGGTGCTCTTCCAGTCATCATCATTTTGTCAGTCTTTGGATTCTCCTTCATTGGCGTGAAGGAGTTTGTTCAGGGCCTGGCATTATACTTAAATAAGGAAGGAGCACATAACAATAACTGAATAATGAAAAAATATTAAGGCATTTCAGAAAATTTTAATGACCTTTTGAGGCATCTTCAGATGGCTTGGTACCAGGAAAAATAAGGCCTAGGCCACAAAATCATTGATAAAAAGTCACGGTAACAGTTAATGACCTGGAAATATTTACAGTTAAAGCAGATAATATTCTTACCTAGAAAAAGCAAGAAAATATATGCTCAATATAGGGAAATTGATTACTGATACACAACACACAAATGGAACTCAAATTTGAAGGGCTCAGATTCAACACATTAAACACAACTAGTCTGGCACTGAGACGGGTAGATTCTCACATACACGTCCTTGTAGTATCCGAAGTACTGTCACATCACCGTACCTTCTGCTGACCCATCAAGGACAGTGTAAGAGGTGACCAGCTTTAAACAGACAAGATGTGTCCTGGAAGCCCTGCTAATAAAAAAGAAAAAAATAATGCTGTGTCAAAACCCTAGAGATCAGAACCACACATCATTGCTTCAATAACCAAAGAGTCACAGAATAACAGCCTCTCAGAAGGGTTGAGGTGGGAAGGCTTTTCTGCAGGTCACCTGGTCCAACCTGCCTACTCCAGAAGGGTCACTTGAAGCTGGTTTCCCAGGACTATGTTGTACTGACATCATTATGTGGGACAACATAGCAGAACTGTCTGAGAAAGGCAAAAGAATAAACCACACTCTTCTGAAACCATACTTAGCCATAAATGAAAACAGTCAAAAGACTAGTAAGGGAGATCCAGGTTTTAGGATAAAATGGCAAGACAGCCATCAGCAGAGGTGAACGCAATCAATAAATAACAGCCATACCCCTAGCAGCTAACAAAAAAGAAACACAAACTTTCATGTTCTGGGTTTCTTTAGAATGTATATTCTGGTTTACAGTCAGATTGTGAGCAATCTCTATCAAGTGACCTGAAAGGACTGTTTTCAGCAGTGGCTCTGAGCAGTGGCAAGTCTTTGAAACAATCCCAGACAGTTCATGCAATAGCCTTTGACCTATTTGGATAGGGCAAGAAAGAGAAATATTCTTCACAATGAAGCCAGGAAACATGGCCCCAGTTGGAACTTCAGTCCAAATGACCATCCTGGGCTTTGACAAACAGTTTTATGGCAGCATAACAACCCAGGAAGAATGCAATCAGACTGAAGAACCCACCTCTGAAACAAGGATCACCTCTCTCAGCCTGCTGGCAACAGTCCTCCTAATGTAGAACAGGATACTGTTAGCCTTCTTTGTGGCAAGGGAACATCATTGACTCACATTCAGCTTTGGATCCACCAGGACCCCCAGGTACTTCTGTGCAAAACGGTTTTCCAGCTGAGTAGTCCCCAGCACATGCAGGTGTGTGGGGTTTTTTCCAGGTGCAAAGCAGTCCATTAAACCCATAACTCTCCAATTTAGCAGCAAGAATGCTTGGGGCGGAGGGGGGAGTGGTTGTGATGAAGTGGGAAGAACCATCAAAGTCCTTAGAGAAGTACAGGTAAATCAGTTGGTCTTCTCTTATCCAGTGATGCAATCATTCCATTGTAGAAGGCCACTAGGTTAGTTAGGCACACTTTCCCCTTTGTGTAGCCAAGCAGGCTGTATTTAATTATCTTTACTTCACATTTAGATAGAGCAGGAGTTCAAAAATACTGTCAGACAAATTGAACATAAATAAAAGACAAGTAGGCAAACTACCAAAGTATTGAGTTGCAATGCAATGTTTTGTTGACTTCCATATGTCAAGATATTTAGTTGAATTTTCACACAGATAGAAATAAAGGCCACAATTTTCATATGTCATTGCTTGTCACAGAAGAAATTTGGGTAGAAAATCCAGATTTTGCTACCCCTTTATTTTTACAAGCTAATAAAAAAAAAAAATCAAACAGTCTACTTTTTCATTTGAATGTCACATGTTTTCATAACACTGGTGTTATATGTAACATCAGATCAGGTTCTACTCTCACCTAGATTATTACCCAGTAGAAAGCATAGATTAGTAGATAGTAGCTTATCTACATTAATTGTGCTAACATTTAGCATTTGAGCCAAAGGATCAAACATTATATATTGACTCAGAGGGCTGTTGATCAGCAAATTTAATTCACTGTGTTCAAAAACTTAAAGTTATATGAGAAAGATATCTTAACTACTACAATGTGTGCAGTTTGATGGACACTACAGAAGCATACACTGCAAAAGCTAGGTGGAATTGCTGTGGACCCTTCCTTGTTTCCCTTTGCAGAGGGGATCTGTAGACTATATTCAGTGCAGTAACATATACTTGATTGCCCACCATATGCATGATTTGCATCTCAGATATCAAGAGCAACTGGTGGTGCATTTCTGATTAAATAAATTAAACCATTCTAAAAGCAGAAAAAGTGTTGTGAAAGGAAGAAGGATTCTGCAATGTAGAGACATTTGTTGTACTTTTGTTCTCAATTTGTTCCCTATTTACTAGGCTTTTATGATGATTTTAGTAATTATCACAATCAATTACTTCCAAGCAGAACATGATGAGGGCCATTAAAACTAGAAACAAACTAGAATGTATAATCAAAAACAATGCAGGCTTCAAGTAATCCACATTCAACTCATAATAACCAGTAATTAATATACATTTTAAAGAATAATTACTTGTCAATGTTGCATTACTATGCTAGGAGATTTTGCTGATCTTTAAATTGCTATCAGTACAATGCCTGAAATTATGTGTATATTATATTTTTAATATGTATTTTAATAAATGAAATTAGAAAGTCACAGAATGCTTCTATATCTTTGAAGTGCTGACAGTTCTAAGGGCCACATTACAAACACATACATTATTCGTTTTGCTTCCAAACACACATCTTTTTAATAAAAGTCTGCACAGTCATTACTCAGTAATTTTCTTCTCTAGCTTATGCTCCGGTAATAGAGTCTGATAAAAGTATGTACTTTGTGCTTCAGTTCTAAAGGAAAATGCTACTGAAGGAAATAAATTTCAAAAACTCCCATACAGAAATTGCATAGCAAGTATATAGATTATGTCCTGTAACAATAAGACCCAAATTCTGAAGGACCTTCTCTCCAGTGTGTCCTTAGCGACTCTCTCTCTCTCTTATCTCTCTCTGATGATATTTTTACATCATCAGAAGAGAGGACTCCCGGGAAAAGACTCTAAAACAAAAGGCTTGGAAAATAAACATCTTTAGCTTAAAACACTTTCTTGCTAATTCACAAGGCAAAATACACTATATCCACATGAGCAAAAAGTGTAACAGAAAAAAACCTCCATTAAGGAAAAAATTGGTATTCAGTTTCACCCATTTCTAAGATGCTGATTTTTTGCTAAAAGTGGAGGTCCATCCAGAATTTTGAATAACTAAATGTTAAGCTGCAGCCAGCTATTTAGTACTGTAATTTGATGTAAACACATAATAGCATTTGCTCTCCAACATATACTGAGCTTAGGCAGAGAAAAATAGGGGAAATGCACTTTTCAGCAATTGGACTACCAGGTCTGACCTGTACTGTCACTTCTTACCGGGTTGTTGGTTAAGTCATAAGGCAATCCTCATCAACAATGAAAGGAAACAAAACTCCTCTTGATGTATTCCTAAACTTAACAGGTTTAATATAATCCATCTACTCAGTCAATGTAAGACATTTTACCTTCAACAAAATCCAGAGTTCATTGATCAGTCCAGCAAAATGTAAGCTGAATGATTTGCTCAGCAATATGTTCTCATGGAAACAAATTCTCTTAAACACACCACCCTAGAAAAATCAAAAGTAATGCAATTGCACATTGATTTTATTATGTCTTCGCAGACGCTAGGCAAAAATTTGAGATGTTGGTTTAAGTTAAGAAAAACATTAAGCACATCAGTTTGTCTTTAACCTAATAAAGTTCATTCATTATAATTATTCATTTGCAGTCCTCCTTAGTTCTCATTGTTGAAGTATCTATGTTATGTTTTTTACTTAAAAATAGAACAGGAAAAGGCTTTTTGGTGTACTCTTAGACACTAGATCAGTAATTGTTGGATCTGAACCAGTTTGAGAGTGTAAGGGTGTGGGTGTGTGAGGGTGTGGGTGTGTATGGGAAAGGGAGGAATCAAACTTCATGGAGGTGGAGTGGCATCATATCCCTCGTGCCAGCCTGGGGCCCACATGAAGAAGCCTGGGAACAGCTGTCAGTCACAAACAGCCTGGGAAAACTATAACACCCCAAATCTCCTGAAGCTCCTGACCCACACTCGGATGGGCAGGGACAGGGAGAACATTCACCCTGGTCTGGAACCCCAGAGAGACCCAGGGGTCAGAGGCCCCACCTGAGGGGTTTGGCCACAGAGACCAGAGCAGATAAAACCAAGGTGTATGTTCTCCATGCATTGCAGCCCTGCAATCTGGGCATGTGAGAGCTGCTCTTCCACAAGGTTCCAGTGGTAGCTATATAATGTGTCTCTCCTTTCTCCTACTTCTTTCTTCTTCCTTCCTCTTCTTTTTCTTTGCTTCTTTCTTGATGCTTTGGGTGGCTTACAGTTGGAGGGATTGGATTTTGACTTAAATGTTGTGGATTAGTATGTGCTGGGTCGATGTTGTGGTGGAACATTTTGTCTAACTTGTGTGGTGCCCTGTTGAACTTTTGCCAAGTGGCCCTATTTTCTCCCCTAAATGATCAATAAAAGTACCTCTTGGGAACAAATCAGTGGCTTATTCTCTTGATGTTATCTTAAGGTATTAAAGAGGTATATATATATATATTAAAGTAAAGGTCCTGTCTGAGTCCATGAGCTTGCATCTCCAGGTCCAGAGTGTTACAGTTACTTACATGAATGATCACAGTGATAATCTTTCCAGAATTAACATATTTAAATGGAACTAAATTTTTATAGGAACATTTATACAAGTATACTGCATCTGTTCAAAACATGGTTCTCAACAGATATGGATGAAAACAGATCACACAAAAGCTCAAGGTGTTTATTTGGTTTTTTAGGCGGCTTTGTGAAGGTCTTTTTTAGTGAATGAGAGGAGAAATTCAAATGAGGCCACTAGTAAAGAAATGTCACCTCCCTATCTTTACATCTAAGGGAAAAAAGCTAGCTAATTCCAGAAAATTTCCATCTAAACACGGATTTTTATGAGCAGAACCATAACCACATCCATTTATATCATGGACCCATGGCAAAGAAAAAAGGGACCTCAATGTCTTTGAGTTTTGTACAATTTTTGCTTCTTAACTTTCTGGTTGAGACTGTGGAATATGGCAAGGACTCTGAAACAGCCCTTGACCAAAAGTCAATGGGAATATGTCAAGTAAATGACCAGCACCATATCTCTGTGCTTCTGTACTCTGTTTTCTTTCATTAGCAACAATAGGATGTACCATGCAATGCTGTTGTCAGGCTTTCCTACTCACTCTGGTTTGGATTTTGGTTTTTGCTCTATCTATTTTTGTGGTGCCCAGAAAGAGGTTAAAGAAAGGAAAACACTGAGATAAAGCAGCGAAAGAAATAGAGGGCTTTCCTTTTCTAGATTTGGTAGAATAAAGACTATTTTTCTTTCAAAGATTCCAAATTAAAAATATTGTAATACTTCCATAGGCTCAGATTGCAATCTTCTTACACCCCCTGAATGTGGCCTCTGCAGAACCAGCAGGAGTAAATGTATCACAGAGAATAAACACGGAGAGGACACACACAGATGCAAGGATTAATCACATGCACTGGACAGAATTCTTGCTACTTGCAAAAAGAAATTTGAATGACATGTCCATTAATGAGCTGGACTTGCAGAATGTCAGAGGTCTTGTCTGGGACAGACAGATGTTAGGAAAAGAAAAAAAGATAAAGGAGAAAAGGAAGAAAGTACAATCTCCGTTGCTTCTTTCTCTCTTTTTCACAACCTCATAATTAGTAAAGCTCTTTTCTATAATGGACAAGAAGGACAGAGACAGTTATCTGTACCAAACATTGAAAGCCAGTGTTAAATCCACTAGTGGCAATAAAAGAAATACTGGTAAAGAAAATGTTTCGCATATGAGAAATAAACAGAAGCAGAATTATCCCCAACTTTGTAATTACTGACATAGGGTTAAAAATTACACATGAAAGAGATTCAAGAGACAGAACTGTTGCGCTACAGAAGCATTTCTTTCCTTGTGGTACAGATAAGTAAATCAAGCTATTGTTCTTTTAGGTAGGCCCAGCAGCATAGAAGACAATGCATGCATTTATATCCATTAAAAATACACTTCCAAAATTCAAATTTCTTAAGCATGGTTTTAAGTGGTTCTTCAGGCAAAGTTTAGGAGTGATTGGCATCTTTCCATAAAAACATTAATACATTAACCTTGTCAACTGTTGAACCAGTGGGCAAAACTAATTGAATTAAAAAGGGAAAATTCACTTAGGATGGGAGGTGGGGGGGAAGGTGGGAAATGATGCGAGGTTTATACTCAGAAGTTAACTGAATAAGCAACTGGCATTTGATAAGTATGAATTTAATTGTAATTGGGTGATCTAAATAAGAACCCCAGCTTTGACTAATTACTGTCTTTATTTTGAGTTTATTTTTTTCAGTTGCTAACCATGAAGAATGAATCATCAGAACAAAATCAGAAACAGTGTTTAGAGTACTGAATCAATTTGTGCATCACTGTGGAAAACCAGAAACATTCATATTTTACTAAGCAACTTTACAAGCTACTTTACCACTCACTATCCTAGTTCTTCTTTCTTCATAGATCAAAAAAAAGTCAGTAGTCACGGAGTGGCAGGCTTAACCAATGATAAAAGTATCATCCTACATGTTCTTCTACTGCCACAAGTTTGGCATCCTCCCTGCACATCTGGGATGCTTCAATGAGTGTCTTGAAATTGGCTCCCCATCAGTACAATTTGAATCCTAAAGCCAGAATGTGTTTAGAAAAACTTCCTGTCTGGTATTGCTAATATGTACTTACTGAAACAGGATGAGCCGTTTGTTTAATCAGGAAAATATTTTTTTTTATTCACAAGCTAGGAGAAATTAAACAGGGCAAATATTCTTACAGGGAATAATTTCACCATGACTGATGCTGGAGGTGATGACTATGAAACCCTTGAAAGATACCTGCATCCCCATAATATTTCTGTTGTATGCAAAGAAACGATCAAATACTCTGAAAAAAAATAAAAATGTGTCCTCTTTCTATATACAAATGATTTTTGAAACTAAATATTCATTTCATCTTCATGGAAAACAAAAAGAAAAAAAAAAACCACAGACGAAACCCAAACCCTAGCCCAAACCCACAATCTATTTAGGATGTCTCCTTAACCAATTCCTTTCGATAGATTAAAACCAGAAAATCTTTCCCCTGAAGATCCATGGGGCCTTCCAGCTATGCTAAAAATAGGTATAACAGCAGTGCTTTATTAGTCACCTTGAAAGCTGGCAAAATCAAGTTTGGAAATTCAGCAGTTAAAAAAACAACAGAACTCATCTTGATCAAGCACAATTAGCCTGAGTTAGAAGCACAAACGCAGCTGTTTGGCAGAGATTTCAATTCTAAGCTAAATATCAAAACCAGTAAAATTGTAACGAGATTGAAAGTTCCTCCATGAAACAGCACCTTTCTTTTATCTATTTATTTTATTTTTATTTTCAGGAACTAGATTTTGATTTACAGTCCTGACATTTCAGAATGCTTATAAGGATGAATACACAACTCCTAAACATTTTCCATACACCAAGAGACTGTGAATTAAAGTTTGGAAAAGTAAAGGAAGGTGCCTGATAACAGCACTCTAATGAGATCAATGCTAAAAGTAAAACTAAATGCTTAAGGAACTGAATACCATATTCTTAGGATACAAGAGATTCTGAGGTTGTTACCTGAAGATCTATTCAATGAACTCTTCATTTATTATGATAGAAGTAATTAATAGATAGTCATGAGATCTTTTCACCGTTATGCTTTTTGTTATTTATTATTAGTTCTGTATCCACTAAAAGGCCTTGTTCCTACAAAATCACGCTCATCCACTTTCTGACTTCCTACATCAAATGGGTTTAATCATAAATGGAAACAATGAACACATCCTCAAATATTGATGACTGGAAACTGATGATTCTATGGTAATAGAAATCAATGTCTGTGATGAAAGTCACATCATCTCCCACAACACTTTCAGACTGTTACCATGATTTTACTTTGGAAGATGCTTTCCTGGTGCTCCTCATTCAGAGAAAGTTGCCTCACCACATCCTTGATGGGCAACAGCTGAAAGTGACATAGACTGTGGCATTATACCACTTCTGCAAGCAAGTCAGTGATTGTGGAAGGCAGGGTACAACTGAAAGTAGCTCTGATGATGCTGAAGAGAGGTAAGAGTGAAAAAGGCTGTTATCCCTTTTCCAGTCCCAGTGGGAAATAATGATAATAGTTCTGTGTCTCCACATGAAAAAGAAAACATTTTATTCCACACAGGTGCATTTAATCAACATTGGAGTAATCTGATCTCAACAGTGTTTAGGATATGAAATAGTTTCTAAGATGCATATCTATTGCTCTAATTTGCCTAACTTTCATCACAATTTTGTTTAGAACAAGAATGTTAAGAACTTCTTTCATGTATCAAGACTGTAAAAATAGTTTGTTGTGTCACAGCAGTGGTCAATAATATTCACGAATGTTTAGTGCATTTCTCTGACTTTAGTGCATTTTCTTCATTTGGTCTGATGCAACCAGCACCTTAAAATGAAAATGATCAAACACATAAAATAATGTCTTTTCACATTTAATGCATACACAAATAATGGCATCAGCTAATGCTGAGAGATAGAAAATCAACATCATTTATTTAAAGATTATCTGCAATGAAGGAATAAAATAACAGATTTGTAGTGTAATATCAATCTAAAACTCTTCTAATTACATCAACAATAAAGCAGGGCAACAGTGAGGAAAAATGTATATTTCAGAAGTAGTACATCATTATGGCACGCATGTTTTGCACTGGTACAAACTGCTCTCCACATAGTAAAATATAACTTTATCTTCTTTGGTGAGAAATATTTGAAGTAATTGCAAACATTTGAGATGAGATCACACAGATCTCCTTGACTGAACAAGGAGAGTTCTGAGTGTCAGGGACCAATCATTCACATTTAGAAAGGCCCAAGAGTCTTGCTTCTGATGTCAGTAGAAACAGGAGCACGGTTCCATGGTTCACTGCACTAGAGTTCTCCAGAATGTAAAGTTACTGTGCATTGGGCCAAATACTTCATTTCTCATTTTAATTACTGACATTGAAAACATGCAAGCTGAACCTTGATAAACATTAATTCTGCGACAAATATCAATAGGCCTTATCAGTAATAAACAGCAATCAGCAATAAATGTGACTACTTTAGCTGTACATTCTGCCAGCAATGTGAATTTTAGGTGCACAATGAATGACTTAAAATTTATAAACAGTCCAGGATTCTGTAATTAAACAAATTCTACTGTTATTCTTTTAAACTACTTGCTATAACCTTCTACCTGTCATCTTGTGTGGACGATATAGAGGAAAATGAGACATTTGAATCATAACATCTCCTTTTCATTATGCAAAATTATGCTAATTACTTTTTTAATATGGCTCTTTTTCTGCAGCCAACCCATAGCATTTTCTGTTATTTGCCCTAGTTGTTGCTGTTTTTATAATCACACATGTAAAAACCCTATTGATTCTAAAAGACAAGAAAACAAAAGTAAAATGTTGTCGGCAATGTTATTTAAGGGAAAACAGAGTTCTCATAGAAATAGAGTTATACCCTTCAGAAAGGGATAACACCTCTATCTCTTTTTAGACATAGTATTGTCATCTTAGGATCTACTAGTAAACCCACCAAGTAAATCTAAGACTCCTCTGCAAATACTCTAAGAGGTTTTCTTCTGTACAAGCACAACTAATGTGGATCTTAAAAAACAATAAAAAATATCCTTCATATTTCTCCTAGATTAGCAACACAAGAACCTGCTTTTCTGCGTCCCTTTCATAATGATTTCAATGCTTATTGAGGCCATGTTAGCGCTTCTGGGTGTTCTTCTTTATGACTGATTGTGTCAGACAAGACCCTCAAGAAAAGCCGTACCAGACTACATTTTTGCCAGAAGCATGTAAGATAAGAACTTATTGTTAGTCCAGTTAATGTTTTAACCACCCAATCAAACAAATTACTTAATAAAGAAGAACCTCTTTAATTATAACATTCAATAGCTATTCTTTCCAAATATTACGCTTGCTCTGGATCCTGAGGTGGGCAGTTTCATTCTTTCCTCAAGAATAGCGAAAGGTAAAAAGCAGTTATAAATGACCTGAATCCTGAACCAAGACATATTGGTGATGGGGTCCTTTTCTCCTCTTGGTGACCCTTTGAGTCATTTTTACATGTGTACTTATCACGGTTTTTTTCCTCCTCATGGGTTCCCATCTACAGCTTGCACAACACACTCCCTCAGTCCCAAATAGCTGCCATCGGATGCACAGTGACAAACCTAGGTTTCTCAGACCTTTTAAAATACATAGGATTCACAGAACTGACACTAAACCAGGTAAGGCTACAGTCACTTTACCACCAGGCTATTGTTAGAACCCACCAAAATCAACTCTGGCTAAGGCAAACCTACACAAGTTCTGAGGTCCTGCTCTACCACATCAATACAAAGTCTATGGCCTTATTTTAGTTGTGGCAGAACTACATTAGTCAGGCTACATTTGTGAATGTCCTCCTGCCCAGCACTGCCCAGTGGAAAACAATCTATTTATACACTACCTGGGGACACCTCAGAAGTGCATGAAGACTGATGTTCCTTGAAGAAGAGTAGTTTTCTTCCCCTATGTATAGTACAAAATTAAATTAATTTAGAAATCCTAAAATTTACATTGCAAAGGATATTGCACACGCCACACAGTTCAAGACTTCATTACCTAAAAATGTCAGGAAAAGTCATGAATTCTCTCATGCCCAAAAGATAAAAACTGAAACTGGTGACATTATGAGAACCTCCCTTGTGAAATTTAAACAATTAAGGGATTTATCCTTGCACTGTCCTCAGACCAGTCGACATCATAAAGATGAGGAAAGGACAAAATCAGAAGAAAAATATGTTTCGATACATTAATGTTAATCTAAAAAGTGACCTTCACCAGAACAAAACAAATACAAAAAGAGCAGATAACAGATGGCTTATTCTTCCTTTGAAAAAATAGTTAGTCAATAAATTTCTGAAGTGTTAAAATTTTTAGAGGTATAGAGGTCAGAATCATTATAGATCCAAACAGGTAATATAGAATATTACATTGAGTATTCATTATTCTCAAAAAGTGATCTTTGTAAATATTTTTTTATTAATGTGAAACTTGCATTTATTCTCCTAATGTTGCATGGAAAAATACATTAGAGGATAAAACAAACATTTTTTTTTAATGCGTATAATGCTTATATAATGCTTTCCATAACTCCAGTAAAACTCTGAAAATCACGTTCCCTTTTGTTCCCTGCTAAGTACAAAGATAAACATTTATAGTCTCCATTTTTTAAATTGTCTAGCCAGTGGGATAAAACACCTTAAGTTGTTGCTTTGGAATGAATACAAGCCCTTGGATTATTTGCTTTCTTGAAGAGATTCCGCTTCTTGAAGTAGGATCCAAGATGCAAGAACAAAAATAATAGCCAATCAAACATCCTGAAAACTGATGCAAGCAGTACCATTATTAGAGCCCTTTTAACAGATTTAGTCCTCCTGTCTCTTAATTCTTACATATGCTTAGTTTAATATATTTGTCATGTGAGTACAAGGCTTCGACGAACAGATATTTTTAAAGACTACAAATTATGAACAATACATTCAGACACAAAAAAAATAATGCTAATTGGACAATTAAGTTGCCATATTCGAGAAAGATAAATACTGCATACAGCTTATTCCCTTCCTATTTGATTGATCAGAGGAGGGATCACTATTATTACCTGACTGCATTTCTGCTGTTACTGTCTTTTGTGTTGATCAAATTGAGGCAATGAGGCTAATTTCCTCCTCATGATCTCTAAATTTTCCAATGAAATTCTGAAACTGCAAAGGACATATAAATTCATTCACAAATTAAAAAGTATCTCCTGAGTTAAATACTTCTATTTTTTTACACCATCTTTTATGCACCTCTCCTCACTCTTCAGGCATACCTTTTAATTGATAAAAATAGACCAGAGTTGACTTGCAATTTTCTTGTGAATCTTCTTTGTTAATGAACCCCATCAAGAGTTGGGGGAAGGTAAGATCCTGGGAGGGGATAAAAATTAAGCCAGCTGACCCAGATTGACCAAAGGGATATTCCATACCATATGGTGTCAGCTTAGATACAAAAGTTAAAGAAAGGAGGAGGAAGGATGGGTCTTTTATTTTGATGTTTGTCTTCTAGAGCAACCACTATGCATTCTCAAGCCCTACTTCCCAGGAAGTGGCTGGACATCACTTGCTAATGGGAAGTAGAGAATAATCCTTTTTTTTCTCTTTGCTTGTACATGAGCAAACTTCCCCTTCTGCCTTATCTCAACCTGCAAGTCATTTTCCATCTTATTTTCTCTTACCTGTCTGGTTGGGAAGGGGAGTGAATAGAGTAGCTTGGTGGGCAGCTGGCATCCAGGCAAGGTCAAACCACCATAGATGATTATATTTTTTAATTAGAAATACATAGCTCTTCAGCTTGCAAAGTTAGAACGGAATTTACACAGGGAATTAAACAAGGATATTCCAAAGAATGGCAATCCTTAAATTGTCATTATCACTCAGCTGTAAAAAATACAGATTCATCAGGGATCACATCATTATCATGTCTTTATGAAGATTAAAATAAATTTACATATATACATCAAAAAGCAACTTTGGGAATATAATATTTTATCTTAGATAACCTTTCAAAATTGAGACTTAAAGCACTTAGATCTTCAAAATATTCCAGGATGTGGGATAAAAATGATACCAAGTCTAGAGGAAGCACCTGTTTCCACAGAACATCAGGATTACTCATTCTCAGGAACATTACCATAGAAGACAGGGCTATGTGCATTGAACTGCTCCCTGAAAAGTATGAACCATTGCCATTAAAATAAATTTCCAAATAAATTTCCTCTTGGCTCCGCACATAAGTTATGTTCAAGTTTTGAGATTTCAGTGTAATAACATCAACAAGGTTGTCCATTCATTGTAGCTTTACCTCCTCTCTTTGCGAAATGTTTTGAAACCATTAAAGGTAACAGACTGAAATAGAGCAAACTACAACCAAACCAGCATACAGCATATATTACAGTCTTTGCTAGGCCTAAGAAGGTAGGAAGAGATGGTGATTAGAAACAGTTTTTATGGAGAGAAATTATGAAAAAATTGTATTTTCTTTAGTATTATAGGCAACTCTAGTTGGCAGAGTGGAAAGTTTAGTCAGTATGAAGGCCAACTTAGTAATTTTATTAGGACATGGCAGTAAGAGACAATTATCTCTGAACAAAGATAGGGTAGCAAAATAGGTAGTGTCAATCCTCATGTTTTGAAACCAATGTATTTCACCACCTTACCTTGCCACTTCTCAGATAAACCATAAAGCTCTTGCTACATCTTGGAAGTTTATAAAGAAAAAACTTCCTGTTTCTCCAAAGCATCCAAACCCAACCATACCTGTGTCATCCAGTTTCCACTGACTGATTTTTCAGCCCTCCTATTCAGTGTGGAGTTATTGATGGGGACAGTGGAGGACAGAAGGACACTTTTATATCATGGATATTCTATCGGCCAGGGTAAAAGGGTAAATCCAAATGGTAAATTAAGTCAGAACTTACATAGCAGAAGACTACTTCTGTGGTTTTGCTTGACAACAGCCAAAAACCCCAAACAAGACAGATCATAATAAAAGTAATTATAAACACTGAAATTGTGGGGAAGAAGATGGAAAATTATTAATTACCCCATCACATATATGTCTTACAGATATGTCTTACAGTGTAATCTATAAAGGAAGAAATACAGGATAGGAAAAAAATTATTATTCTGAGAACTGACATTCCTACTAAGACAAAGTAATGTTAAAGAAGTGACTGACATGGGAAATTGAATCATAATGAAAAAGTCTGCAAGTCATGAACTCGTTGTCTAGTAAATGGACAGAGATTGTAAGTCTGAAAATTTTTGTAATTTCAAAGATATGCAAGGGAATGCAGGGAGCAGATTTTGAAAAATATTGTTAACAGTTTTGGCTTGTCATATGTGAGTTTAAAAAACTGATCAAGTTTTCAGCAGCTGTGCTCTGTACTGTTTCTCTATTCATAGCTCATACATAGGAACAGAACTCAAGGGCATCATTCTGTATCTTTTAGGGTATGTGAGATTCACTACTGAAATTCTAATGTACATAAGACAATCCTGATGAAATGGTCCCATTCTCTGAAACAAAACTTCTTACAGAGGATGAATGTCGAAGCAGATGACAAGTTAGCTAATTTTTATCTACTAACATGGCAGATAAGATTTTTTTAAGCAATGTGATCTCATCTTATTTGCTCATGTACCTCTGCTTGCTAAAATGAGATGCCAGGTGCACGTCAGATGGCTGAAGACCTACCCATGCAGTTTTACATGAAAGAACATTATTTGGAGGTTTAAGTAATTTACATTTGTAGCAGTAATACATTGAGTTTGCCTGTATCTGGAGCAGCCTCACTTCTTTCCCCAGCTGAGCAAAATAAGGACATAAAAAATATTAAAAAATGAAACCTGTCTAGCTAATTTGATAAGAGCTGATGAAATGCAAAATTTGGTTAAGTGTAATGTAATTAGATTTCAGTAACATGCTTGACTTGATATGATATGAAATATTAGTGGGAAGTCAGAAAACTAGAAAATCAGCATGCTACACATTACACATGTTAAGCTCTGAATAACCACCAAGTCTCAAAGTATAATTAATTCTAGAGCAAAGACTCCTCAGAAAGCAGGTGTGCATCTTAGAGTTCCCACAGGGATCAGTTCCTGTTTCTGCTCTGTTTATAAGGTGGTTAGCCAAGAAAAAAAAAAAATTAAATCCTCATTGACTAAGTTTGTAAATGACACAAACACAAAATACAGAAGAGAATAAGTAACAAATAAAGAACAGTCCTTATTTTTCAGTGAGGGAGCTAAAACCAAAACTTCCATGTCATTATGGCAAAGTTTAGCATTAATGAAAGAAGTACTTACAGACTACAGAATGCTGGTTCAGTAGTGGCTCTGAAGAATTAAAACTCATGATACAGAAAGATCTTACTACCTTTGTATCTACTTTGAAAGTAAAAGTTACTAAATTGTTGCATCCAGCTTCAGCGTTCAAAACTGAAAAATAACTGAAGAATGATCAAAGGACTAGAAATGTCAGGTGGAACACTTCCATCCAATTATTCTGTTGAAAAAAAGAATAATTTGTGTTCCCTTATTTACAGTTTATATATCAACATGTGCATATATATACACATATATATTAATGCATACTGAATTTATAACACATTGAACTTAGTAGGGATGACAGCTGTTTTGTTTTTTGGGTTTTTTTTACAGTGGTGAGAAACAGTCATGTTGACAAAAACCATTTATCTTGGTCCTGTGTATTCATTAGGTAGACACATTGATTTCAATGCCTTCCTTTTTTTTTTTTTTAATATAGTATCAAAACAAC
>JAWWMP010000081.1:92709589-92740037 GCA_035047865.1 Dendrocincla tyrannina | reverse complement strand
TAATATAGTATCAAAACAACTTGTTTCTATTCTCTTATTTTGTTTATTTATTCTAACTTAAAGGATCCAAACTAAAATAAATATCTATGAAAAGACAATGTTCTGTAGACCTTCTGGAGTCTGCCGCATTGATGTGATCCACAAATAAATAAATAAATCTATTTTGAATTTTCATTTTTACCACAAAAATAAATTAACTTTCCAATTTTTAAGATTAAATTAATTATTAATAGCATGGGAAAAATATGATAAATTAATTCCCTTTTGATAAGAATTTTAAAATAAATGCTAAATATTTTTCAAAAAGACATCTTCTAGTTAAGATTCAGGTCCCAGTCTTAAAAAGAGGTATTAATTCTGAAGAGCTTTATGCCTTTCAAAAATGAGAGTAGGTCATGGTTCTTCTTCCTTTAACTTAAAAAGGAATTTTTTAAAAATAAAAGAAAAATGCACCAGTTAGGTTGATACAGAACTCTTCCTTCACTTTTATTTAAACTTTTTTCATGGTACCATCAAAGGAGAAAGGCCATGTAATATCAATTAGAAATATAATGGCATGTCAACCCACTAAGGCAGCAAGAAAGGAGAAGAAAGGCAAGCAGGCACTGTCTTTTCTTGCCTTATGAAATATGGATATTGTTTGTAGAATCCCTTTTGCAAAGGAGACTTTGGAGTAAAATTTTGTTTTCTCTCTTTTTCCTGTGCAATATAACTGAAAAGCTAAACAGATTAATTCTGTCTTTTCCTAGAACTTATGCTTCCACACCAAGTCATAGACCAAAGGAGCCCTTGCAGATAAGTATCCTGAAACTCCCTTGCTTCTCCTACCAAACTGTTTAAAGCTACTTCTCTATCATGCTGTTGTCTTCTGCACAACCCCTATGCAAAAACATATAGATTCCATAGGATCAAGAAAACACTGTAAATTATCCATACTCTTTAAATCTCTCTTATCCTCATTTTCAATCACAGTTCAATTATTTTATGAAAAATTCTCAATAATTTCAGCTAACTATAAGATGCCAGTATGAAAAGTTTTGGACGAATCATTGAAGTTTAAGTTTATCAGAAGAAACTGGAAAACAAGACTTCCAGTGGAAACTGCTGGACAACACAATAAACCTTATTTCAATTCCACTATCAACTTCAATTCCAACTACAATCAAAACATCTTTGAAACATTTGAAATAAAATATTGCCAATTAAAAAAAAACCCTAAACAAATGCTTCAATGTTTAAAAAAAAAATTGTCATTGTTGTAGTTATTATTCTAAGCCTGAATACAAAATCCAGAAACTCAGGATTTAAAAATTCTATTATGTTTTTGTTTTGAAAGAATTCCTCCTTCTTTTTCCTGCCAGCTGGTCTAATTAATGTTATAGATCCATAATAAGGACAATTATGATTACAATCTGAATTACTCTTTCCTGTAAAAAAACCATAATGGATATAAACCTTTTATTGGGTTTCAATAATATTTAACTTTTTTTTTTTTTTTTACAACTTGTTGGATAGGAAGTGACAAAAAACTGATGGACTGCCATTACTGCCTTTAAAATAAAGTGATTTTGTATTATTTCTCTAAATTTTCCTGATTCCATGCATAAAATGAATTAAACATACTTTAGCCTTAAATATCCAGGGAATAACAATATCTTAATTTCTGGCCACAGTTGGTTAACTTTTGTATTATGTTTGAAGGGGTAACTGATGGTAGTGTATAGCCTAGCCTAAGGCTGGTAGTTAAAAACTGGGTATACAATAAATGCAGAGAGTAAATTCCAATAATACTTTAGAACAGGCAACAAGGACTGTGTTTATTTGCTGCTGTAGTGCTTGGATTTTTGCCTTGGGACTGAAAGCAGTTGCAAAAATCTGATGTTATGGTAGAAATTATGATTGCTATCTGGAGTGCATAAATTTATAGGACATTATTTTGTGATTGTCTCCAGCTGATAAAGTAACTTGGTAATAAAGGCTTGTGATAGAAGGTTTTAGTAATTTAAATAGCTAATGTGAAGTACAGAAAAAGGCAGAATAATGACTTATATTTGAAAACCATCCTTGCAGAGTAAGTCAATGATTTCTCAGTCACATCAAAGTGACAGAATTTCAGAAATATATCTTCGTTTTGAAGTTTGGGGAACATATTTTGCAAATAAAGTTGAGCTTAGGTTTTAAGAGAGCCTTGCCTAATTATAATGAAGGTTGTACCTCCTTCCCCATATTTTACAAGAATAAGATGATTTAGTCTAAGGCAATCAGAGCCACTCCAAACAAAGTGAGTAGCAACATTTCTCATGAGACAACAGTGACGGTTCACCTTTAGTTGGGAGCCAAAGCTTAGGAGGCTTTGTCAGATTTGTGAAACCACACACACATGGGCATACACACAGTGTCCTGGAGTTGGGCATTGCAACATGCACAGAGCTTGTGACACCAGTGTCTGCTCAGCAGCAGCATCTACCAGCAAAACAGACCACTGAATCTGGACTTGCTATTTCATTGAGCATGTCTTATTATCTATGATCTTAATTTTAGCATATTTGGCTTTATTTCCAGGAGAGTCATTAAAAAAGAAAAGGTTACAAGTGCTGACAGTTTCTCTCGGTTAATAATGATCCTACTAGCACACACAACACTAAACAAATTAGGTTGCAGCCTATGCTTCTACGTAGAAGGCTGTTCAGTGTTCCTAATCTGTTGTATGTAGTGAATAGTGAAGGAAAATTAACTTCCACTCTTCTTATCGTAAGACACGGTTTTATTAATATCTCTCCATAAGTAAGTTATCAAATACTAGTCAACTTCATAAGCAAGTCACACAATTTGCACATTCTGGTGAATTAATTTACCATATCCATATTTTTCTTGCAATGTAAAAGGTAGCAAATAGAGAAGAAAACTGCACCAACATCAAAATAAAATTGAGGACTTTATCTGTCTAAAATTGGTTTGTTTGAGGATTCTTAAGAAAAGCAAATTTAAATTACTCTCATATTCCAAACTTATGACCATCTGTTTTACAGAAAGCTGACGTCTCTCTATAGCTAAAATTTTCATAACTTCTGCTAAAACAGAAGTTTTAGCTGTTCTTTGGGAAGTAATTTCTGTTACTCATCACCATTAACCACAGCATGGATGCAATTTTCAGTGGTTAGAGACTTTGGAGTTTTGTTTTGCAAAAGTTTTTATGGGGAAGTTCATTAGACCTTTGTTATTTTGGTTTGAAAACATTCAACTATCTTTCATTTTTTTTCCCACATCTATCCTTCCATGAAGGTCTTATTGATATTGATAGTGATATTGGCTGGGCAACAACAGCAGACAGAGTAAAGAGACATTTTGTTTTACTTTGCTGCAAGAGGATGCTAATCATTTTGTTTCAATAAAAATGAGAAACAGCACTTCAAAACCTTGTTTCTGGATTCTGAACTGCTGCAGTCACCTATAGGAAAGTTGTGGCTTGGAGAATGACTGCAGAGGAAGGTGACTAGCAAATACTGAGAGCAGCAGAAGTAAGGGAGTTTTAGATTGAAGAGTATGCTTACTGTTTCAACAATGAAAGGAGAGTAACAGTGAGAAAAGTCTTCCCTTGCCATCTGCTGTGTTGCTAACACCTTAGAGTGGCTCTTCATACTAGTCTTTTGACATTTGGCTTTTTTCCACGGTTATGCTGACATTCAGTCCTGAATCTGCATAAGTCTGCCAGGAGATCTGTTTTTATAAATATACAGTTTAAAGTAAGCACATGCCTGAGATGCAGTTAATACTTCAAGTGCAAGTAATGAGCTTGAAAAACCTGTCTACATATGTGCTGTGGAGGGACTATCAAGAGCTTGGCAGAGAGGTAAGTTGATGCTCCTAGTTGTGCTGTGGGTGTTGCATGTGCTTAGAACTCCTAGAGCTCAGGAAGCTGCATCCCTGCACAGAGGCCCAGTGTGCTATAATTTGGTAATGAAAGACTGAGTATAGCTTTTGATGCAGTTGTCACTAATGGAAAAAACTGGATATAAAACAGTGAACCGGACGGCTGGACTGGTAAGAGAGCTGGGACAGGCTGAGTCACACAAGACAGGCACAGACAGGTTGCAGGAAGAACAATCTACTACAAGAAATATGAACTGTAAAAAAAAAAAAAAAAAAAAAAAAGAAAGGCATTTTAACAGTAGAACACACTTCTGCAGGTCACAAAAGCAATGAATGAGAGCTACACATTTTCTGATTTCTGGTCAACCTTGACTGTTCATATTCCTCTAACAAAGGAATTTAAAAGATTGTTCTTGTAGTATTGGTACACGTGAAGTTCTGTAGGCATTGATCCTCTAAGAAGTATCTTGAAGCCTGGCTAAGTATTCTACTCCAGGATTCCTTCTACACTGAAGAAATGACTTTGGCAATCCTATATCCAATTTCTATCCCTCATAATCTTTGTTCAAAATGCTAATGCTAATGTTCTTTGCTAATGAAGTTGCCTTGCTAAACTTTTAATAGCTATTACAGTAAGAAACAGTCATAAGGCTCTAGAATATTGTACTAAAATCAGCTTTTTTTTTTCTCCCATAAAAACAGTTCAATCGGCTGCAGCATTGCTTCAATTGCATTAGTTACCAAGAAACATAACCAGATGCTTATTAGTGCCTTGCATTCATTAACAGACTTTAATTGTATTGATTCAGAAGCACACTTCACACTTGTATAACATTACTTACACCATCAGTACAGGTGTGCTGAAACATCACTTTTGTGCAACACCAGCTGGTATATTTTAGCCCTACAAAATGGCCAAAAAAAGTGAGTCTTCAATAACTACTGAAATGATAGACAGACCCTTAGATTTCTCATGTTCCCAAGTGGCAGAGGTTGAAGTTTCAGGCTACAGATGAAATATACATGACACATTCCTCAGCTAATTATTTGTCAGTGTATTAATAAATCACACCAGTCCCCGTAAGGCTATCTAAATTTAGAAGGTTCATGAGATGTAATACATAATTAATACCCTTAGATTGGATGGCTTAAAGGCAAGTGATTTCCTGATCTCATATGAAGTAGAGAGCATTTATCACTGTTGTCCAAGTCAGGAATTGACAGCATGCCTGCTTTTTGGGACTGTGTATAAATGTCTCTGTTATTTATTTTTGGATCATGAGTAGAAAACAGAAAATACATAACAAGCAGAGCTAGATTTTTTTAGGCACTTGCAGTCATGTTTATACATGTTAAAGGTATAAAATCCAGTATGTGCACATATGGATAATAATTTGATGTTTGCTCATAATGATCAATGGGAGATTTACCACTGATATCACAAGATTGTTGTCAGATCACAAATATTTGTATGCAAATGCCTGCATGCAAAATTCCCCAATCATTTGTGCATATGGCTTTGTGTCTCTTTTCAAAATGTTCATGAATAGATTTTTTTGGAAGACGGTCCTCATAGTCTCCCACACACTCTACCTGTCTCATCCCTTTGTTCTGTGGCTCTCTGTAGGACCTTTTCCCTGGTCTCATTCTCTCCTTCTGTATATTTTATTTCTGTGTGTCATTATTCAAGTTGGAGCAACCACAGGTACAGAGTTAATTTTTCCACAGATGCAAAGAAAATCAGTTCTTCTATAATGACTGCTAAATCTTGCTAGACTGACACACTACAATGGCTTTCTACAGACAGGACTGCATATAAACACACAGAGACTGACAGGACATAACAGTGTCTTTGCATAGCTCTCTCCCACCTTCCCATCATCCACCAAAGCCAGGCTTTATTTCTGAGAAAATTTGCCAACAAATACGAATTAAGTTCTAAAATAATGCTTCTGCTTTTCTCTCTGGACATAAGTTGTCCTATCTGGATGGACAATTACCTGACTAGGAAAGTGCCTCCTCAATATCAGGCTGTCAAAACCAAAGCTACTTCCTCTCCTTCAGACCTTCTCCAGTATCTTGCTAACCACTGTGGACAGCACAATAATGCAGTCTCTCCCTCTGTGGAGAAAAAAAGCAAACCCTTCACTGCTGAAGCTACTTCTTGACCAAGTTTGAGCCATGATTTATACCCTATTAACTACTCAAAACTTCATCAAGCAGATGGCTTAACATCGTCTGAAATTCAGTGCTTGTAAAAGAGTCTATACCTCTGACAGGGATGACCATTTTTATCCTGTCTTCTACATCTCATGTGACCCACTCCACTCAGAAAAGGTAGAGGACATAAGAATCAGAGGTATAAAGTAAAGCTGTTAAATTTCCTATCCTATAGTAAGAGAGGACAACAACTAACCATCTATAGTTAGTTCAAGGAAAAGGAAAAAAAAAAAGAGCCAGCTAATGGCTCCACAGTTACAAGTGCTGAAATGCCAACTTTGAAATTAAACTACCTTTCAAGTTACGCAGTTCCTCAAAATATTTCCCAAAATCTTACCTCTGCAATTGAACGTATCTTTACAACTGCAACGTAGGCCACTTCTTAACTGTGCAGACAGATACACGGAAAACATACAACACAGCAGCAACAGATAGGAAGCTCACCTAGATAAAATCCTGATTCAGTCAGACGTTTAGCCAACAGTCAGTACTCGGGAAAAAGCTGGGTATTGGTCATTGGGTGGTGAACAACTGTATTGTGCATCATTTGTTTTTTCCTGCAATCTATTCCATTTTCTCTCCCCTTTCCTTTACAATTATTATTATTATATGTATTATTTTATGCATTATTATATTTTAATGTGTGTCAATTATTAAGCTATTATTATCTTAACCCAGTGAGGGGGATACAAGTAGGGGAGGAATCACACTTGATTGCCAGCCATGACACTTGATTTCAGCAGCTTTTTCCCTGGCTTAAACAACTACAAATTGATTCCACAAGTATTTATAGGTTATGCTGACTAGAAGAAATCTTGTTGCTGTGGGTTTTTTCACTGGTTCCCCTACTTTCTCACTTAGGAATCCAAAATATGGGTAAATCACCCCCCTCACCTCCCCACCCCCATATTTTAGGTACAAAAAAACATGTTTTCATGCTACCTCCTTGCTGTATTTGCTTTGAAACAGTTTTTACCCTATATGTACAAAATGGCATTCATCTATTTATCACCTCCACTCTGTCTTCTTCAATACCTGTTTGTTTCAGGACTTCAAAGAATCTGTAGTAAAATTAAGGGTGGTTTCACTGTTTTCTGTTACTCGGCTGCTTGCTGAATGTGCAGGCAAAGACTACACAGGGAAACTGACATTCTCTGTCAAAGATGACATCTTCAGTATCTCTGCTTAGTATCTTGTCTTGCTAGTGTTATGGGATACAAATTTCTCATCCTGCCTCTCTTCCTGTATATTTCAAAAAGGACCTTATTTTTCTTTCATGCAACTGATGCTGGAACTGTGAAAGGATGTTCTGTAATTCAGTGCTGATTTTCATCAGTATTTTCAGAAGACTCATCTTCTATAATCTATATTTCTAGCATTGTTATTTTGCAAATAATATTTTTATTTGCTACCTATATTTGGCTTTATTATAACAAATAGAATTATTAATTTGTTGTCATATTTTATTTTATCAATCTAATTGTAATATAAAGAGTTAAATGTGGAAATCTAATATAAACTTATTTGAATTGATTAGTTGCTGCTGTTGCAATGATATACTAAATTGTTATGTGATTTGTACATTCACCATACACCAAATAAATATTGAATGCATTGTTATCTGAAATAAATACCTGTAAAAACTGTTCAGTAGAGAAAAAAGGAAAACTTTTTGAAAACTTTAGAATGACTCCTCATCTTCTGAAAAAAGCCATAAATGTGAAGAAATCTATAACACCACCACTTTTTTGAATGCAGAACTTCCTGCAGACAGATCTTGAACTTTATGTATTACATTATAGCAAAGGGAGAAATATTCCTTATAGAATTTGTAAGCAGCTTCCCATGTATATTTTATAAAGTTATTTAATCTTTGGTATGTAAATGTTATAAAATTATCTCTGTTCTAACAGGCCAGAAATGTTTTCCTTGCTGTTGGAAAATTTGATATCAGTGTCATAGTCCTTGGTCTAAATTTTTCTTGAACATAAAAGTCCTTGGAGACTGATAAAATAATAAAATTATTTCTTAAATAGTTATCACATGTTCCAAAGCACTGAATTTAATTTTTTTCACTCTTCTATGCTTTAACTCTGGAGATTTTACTACAGAACTACAGGAATGTTAAGAAACTAGATATTCAGTAATACTTTCAGAGACATATCTTTAGAGATAACAGCACATACAAGTGGAATGTTTTATAATTATGAAAGCAGTGTACCTGACTGTGATGAACTGAGTTCTTTGATCTCCCCTTCTCTTTCCGGTTGAAAACTAAGATCAGACTCCTTAAAAGGTCTAGTTTAGACTCAGGGGAAAAACAGAAGGTTTGTTATGTAGCTGAAAAGAGGAAGATTTATTTTAAGAAAGATTGATAGTTAACACAGTAAGTAAAGGACAAGAATAATAATATGAGATAATAAAAATAATGTGAAAGAAATATTAAGATATTTTGGTTTAGGTTTTTGCATAGAGGTAAAACATGCCAATGTTTTTAATTTGTTTAAGTGCCCTTGTGTTTTCATTTTGTCTTACAGTACTGCTTAGGAGCATTCAGAACAGAATCAAAATGCATGTATTGTTTAAAAACACTCATTAACTATCCATATCCAGAAACAGATCTCCATACCAAGAAAGATGCTCAATCAAGGAGAAGACGATAAATCATGGAAATTCAATTCATACAGAGAACAAGTTCATAGGAGAAAACAAGATTATCTTTCATTCAAGCTTTATAATCTCTGAATAACAACTGCTGAGTCAAATTTGCTGTACTGTATCGCCTACAAGGTACAATAGTTTAAGTTAAAAAAATAGTCTGAAATTAAATATTTATATAATTTTTCTCTACATAAAATTTGAAAGAAAACTGGAAGATATTTTCTATGAAAACATATGAAAAATATGCCACCATGTAAACAATTGTCCTTTTTCCTGAAAAAATAAATGTGAAAGAACATTATAAATAAGTTATAGAGGTTTTTTTTAATCAAAAGATATAACTTGTTTTATTCACATTGTGCTAAAAGTCACAATCATACCATAAGGCAGTATTTCTCCTAAGACAGATAACATCTTACGTAAATGTCACATCTCACTCCAGCCATGTGGTGGCTGCACTCTGAAGCAAGGTAGGGCCATACCAGTAAAATATTCATATTTTGAAGTGTTGGGTTTGGCATATGCTTTTTTTGGCATATAGCGTTTTTTCATAAAATACAGTTATTACACCAAAAAGAATCAGTAACATTCACAAGCTGGAGAACACTTGCTTCTGTTCTTCGTGGGGAGATACTGACAAATATTACTAACAAAGAATGACGAAAATTTCATTTTGGGGGGCTTGTAACTCCAGTAACAATGGAGCTAAGAACAGGATGACTACACTAAAAAACGTTGCAACTTCATGAATGACAAAGGATATTCTATATATTGCTCCAAAAAGTCAAGGTCAGCCAGTCAATCAAAATGATTCCTGCATAACCTGGTTAAAGACTACATATTTTGAGTATTTTTAAGAAGATTTAAACTGGGAGAATATAGCAATTTTTTTTCTTTTTAATGCCTCCTCTCTTGATATGATTATTTTGTGATCCTGAGCTATCAATTTACTGAATTTTCAGCCTGGATAGGGATTAAAGGATAACAAACTATTCAACACAACCACTTCATTGAAGGACCAGATTTAGATTTTGTGTTCAGGACTGTGCAGCATACTGAGACAGAGATTCCTCCACTGACCTATTCCAATGTCCTTCATCGTATCGCTCAGTTTTATCCAGGACTGAGAAAAAAAGATAATCATGAGTGTTTCACAATGACAATCACACAGTATATTTTATGTGACAGTTATAATAAAAATGGTTATTTCCTTTTCTTTAGGTCACTCCATAAGTTTCTGATAGTGAAAACATATTCTGAGTTTCACACAGAGCAGCTAAGCTAGGGAAATACAGTACAACCACTTGTGAATTTAGAGTTGCAAATCTCTTGCATTAAAGAAACATTTTTTTTTTAATTCAATTTATATTGAGA
This sequence comes from Dendrocincla tyrannina, assembly GCA_035047865.1. NCBI lineage: Eukaryota > Metazoa > Chordata > Aves > Passeriformes > Dendrocolaptidae > Dendrocincla > Dendrocincla tyrannina. Next base: position 92,729,912 of record JAWWMP010000081.1, on the reverse strand, counting down.
GTGTGTGTGCTTTCTTTTTCTTATTAGTTTTTAACTTTTTTGATTTATAGTTTCAGAACCATAATCAATAACAAATGCCTGCCTGGGAAATAAATCCCATCATTGTTAAAATTTTTAGGAGGAAGGAAAAACTCACACAGATACTTTGCTTAGTTTTGTCTTGATTTCACTAATCTGAAATCAATAACCTATTTGGACCCAGAGCCAAAATTAAGATGTACTCGCCAAGATTAAGACTGGTGACCCTCATGTGAAGTACATTTTGTGTGTTTCCTGAAAAAGATGGGAGGGAGAGACAGAAGACTTTCACAGCTCTTACCCACCCAAGCAGCTAATAGGGTTCTGTGAGGAAATACACCTTTTATCACATTGGTACATATAACTGTGGTTCACAGACTGCTGTGGAGGCTCCACACACAGGCTCTCTGCATTCAGCTCCTTGAGTCTATGTGCACAGCTGCACCCCTGGTTGCTGCCCATGTTTTCAGTGAGAAAAGCAAAACTCACATTTTACAAAAAAAAAAACCTTCAGACTTGGAGCATGTCAACAGAAGCAAACCAAAACACATGACCTGATTCCAGGGGGCTTCCTGCTGTTTCCAGGCACAAGGAACTTTTCCAGATATTTGGACTAATATAGCTAAACCTGATAACCACAATGACAGCTGCTTGAAAGCTTTACTGCAACTAGGTTTTTCTGCATCCTCATTTTTATGGTAACTGCTAGGGAAAATACACTAACAAATCAATTTCTAAATGCCCTCAAGTGATAGCAGGTAGTCATTTCCTTATTTTGCTGTGAAAAGGAAGGGTACATCAAGGAATTTGCTGCATGTCATACCAAAAAAAAAATCAGTAGCACAGCCAGATATATAAGCCAGAATCCTCACTGCTTGTCTTCGAGTCTGAGATGAGCCCTTTAAAATTTTACATTGTGTTAATGACAACCAACATAGCAATTCTTTTCTTATCAGAGTGATTCCAGTGAAACCATCCCACAAAAAACAACAGTGCTCACTTAATAAACAAGAAAATGCTGTGGTTGCCTTAATTTCCTCTTTATATTCTTAAAACTTTGTCAGAAACCATACTATTTTTTCCTCAAATAAATACATCAGGGCTAGGCAATGAAGTGTCCCTATCTGAGGAACCAAGATATGCAATACTAGGGAAATGCTCTATGAAATATTTCAGTGATCACAGTTTAAGAATTTTAAATAATCAAGCTTTTCATTATTACTGGCTCTAAGCAAAACCATTGTTCATTCATAATTTTCTATCCCAAAAAAATGCTAATAAAACTGGTGCCTTAGGACATAGCAGAGCTAGCTCCAGCTGGGAAACAATATAGTCTGTTTAATCCAGTACTGAAGCTCAGCTTTCAGCTGGCTTGGAATAAAAACAGATAAACCTTATACCTGATTCAGATGTTTGTCATATCTATATGAAGTGCCATCTAAGTTTGTCACCCTAGAATATATGGTATAGACATATTCTTCCTGAGGTGTATTGTCCATACTCTTACATTTTTTTTCTCAGACTTCTAATTCTTCCTAAGCTCTCTAATCTTCCTCCTCACTAGTTTCTAAATTTCTCCAAGCAAACGGTCCATATGGTACATTCTTTCTTTCTTATCACATCAGAGAGTTTATTTTATCCACATTTTCTCAGCTAGTATTCTTTGCTTCAGGTGGAAAATCCTGTGCCCTTCCTGTCAGCTGCAACCTTTGAAACACCTGGATGCTTGTGCATACCTGCAATGAAGCAGGAATAAGCTATAAACAGAGGATCATATTTAGATACCTTCAACAAATAAACTAGATAGACAGAGGCTGAAACTACACAGTCAAGTATTTCATGGGGCATAAATCTGTGCACACACAATAAAAGTTAAAGTTGAGTACTCTTTAAAATGTATTCAGAATAAATCTGAAAGCTGAAAAACAGTCAGTGAATCCTTAATGTGTCATTAGAAATAAAGATTTTAAAACTTACAAAAATATATAGCGTTATGGGTGCACTCAACATTTAATCCATTTAGAATTATATCTTCATACTGTCTTCCTTTTTGCCACCATCTGTGCTTAGGCAAATCTTTCCTTTAGGATTGCAAAACACTCTGTCATTCTGGTAAATGATAAGTATCATTAATGCTAAGCACACCCTGGTAGTTAGTATGTGTGCATAAATCCTCAAAATAGGTCTTCCCCTCTCATGGATTTAAGAAGTACCATGTCCGAGCACTTCTGCATGCAGAATTAGAGACAATGAACACATTTTAAAATGGAGTATTTAAAAATTATGCAAGTTGGTATAAAGTAAGTTATTGGAATAAATAATACTGTCCACATTAACAAATTCTAGTGTTAATGTCTATGTCTGTTCAGATTTGTTTGGGGTTTTTTTTCTTGCTTATTTGGTTTTTTGTTGGGATTTTTTGTTGTTGGTTTTGGTTATTGAGGGTTTGTGTGTGTGTTTCATAAATTATGAATTTTATAGACCCATTTTTAACATGCATTTTTTGCTAACTCTTAGGAGGATATGACCAAGTATGTAGACATTCTGCTACTGGAGCATTCAGGAATTGAATTATCTCTGTGTTCATATAAAATAGTTGTGTTCCAAATTGCAAACTCATGATTTGAATAACAAATTTCAGTTATAGGGATACCTTGAACAAGATGTCATCTGTGTTTTCAGATGAGCTGTTATTTCCCATAGTTCAATTTCCTGTAATGATACTTAATGTAATACAAGTACTATAAAACTAGCTTTTTTTGATGGATATCCACTAGTAATTGAAATAGCTACCATTTAGTTTAAAAATGATAATTTTAAGTTCATTATCTGCCACCTGCAGCATAAGTATGGATAATTTAGTCCTGCCCAGAACTCACTCCTTGAACAACTCTCATTTGTACTACGAGAGACTATGAGAACCATATGCCCTGCTTTTATTTAGACTGATATAAAATACCTTATTTCTGGCATAATAAGTTATACTCTCTCTAGAAATGAGATCCTGCTTCCTTTTCTTTCCATGTGACTTAATTTCTGAATGGGAAAAATTATTGTGCAGATCAATATTTGCTGAGTAACATTCCTGTCTCGTTCAGTTTTCACTATGATGCTAAGCTGCTTACAGAATTTTTGTTGTTAAAAACATTTGATGACCTAATGATGATAATCCTTGTGTACAAGAGTAGATGGATATAAGAGTATCTGTCTAGAAGGTTCAATAGCTTTCAATAAGATTAGGTCTACTGACTTCATAGGTACCAAAGCAGATTACAACACCCACTGAAGTAAGTAGACATCTCAAGTCCAACATGCAGACAGAGAATGTCAGGCTCTGAGAAACAGGCAGACAATCACTGCTTATGTCAGAAGCCACATCAGAGCCAACAAACCAGAACTCAGGTGTCTGGAATTCTTTTTCTTTCATGTATTTAAGTCTTGATATAATAAAATCATGGCCATCCTATGGAATCACAGAATGGCTGGGTTTGGAAGAAACCACTAGAGATCATCTAGTACAACCTCCCTGATAAAGCAGGTTCACCCAGAGCAGGTTGCACAGGATCGTGTCCATGTGTGTTTTGAATCTCTCCAGAGGAGGCTCCAAAGCTTCTCTGAGCAGCCTGCTCTAGTGCTCTATCACTCTCACAAAAGAGGAGTTTGTCCCCACATTCAGGTGAAACATTCTGTGTTTCAGGTTTGTGCATGTTGTCTTTTGCCTTGTGGCTGGGCACCACTGAAAGAATCTCATCCAATCCTCTTGACATCTGTCTTTAAAATATTTGTATGCATAAGTTCCCCTCTTAGTCATCCCTTCTCCAGCTTAAACAGGCCCAATTCTTTTAGCTTTTTCTCATAAAAGAGATGCTCCAGTCCGCTCATCATCTTCACAACACTCTTCTGGACCATCTCCAATAGTTCCTCGTATGCCTTGTACTGGGAAGCCCAGAACTGGACACAGTGCTCCAGATTCAGCCTCACTAGGGCAGCGTAAAGGGGCAGGATCACCTCCTTTGTTGGCAAGGATCTTCCTAGTGCAGGCCAGGATACCATTTGTCCTCTTAGTCACAGGGGCACACTGCTGCCTCATGGACAACCTCAGGTCCTTCTCTGCAGAGCTTCTTGAGGTATCAACCCCAAAATATGAAGAGATTTTCTTGCCCAGATTTAAATATATATTTATGTAGTGTGGGAGACCACAATTGTATCTTTGTTACCAATCACAGTATTGTTTCATTGCAGGATGTTTGTATGGAGTTGTTATATGTAACTTTTATTTCAAATTCTTGTAGTATCGGGTTTTCAAGATCTGACTGAACATAAAGGCAATCAACCAGGTCTAATCCCAGAGCTGTTTCTTTTTCAAGCAGAAGGTTGGACTGGAGATCTCTTGAGCACTCTTCCAGCTGGTATTAACCTATGAGTGCATGGACCAAAACCAGCAGTTTGGAGCTTGCAGAAATTCCTGGAGGAAATTGTATTACCTCTTTTACACTGAAAGGCACCATAAAAATTTCTCTTGAATCTGAAGATAACAAATCTATGAAACTGAAGGGCTGCATCCACATCAGTACTTTGGTTCAGAGTATTGCAGTTTTTAACTGAATCTCCTGATCATATCCACACTTACAATTAGCATTAGCTCAGGCAGTTTTAATTTATGCAAACTAGATTCCTTTGGGAGGAAAAGGAAGAGAAAACTCCATGGCATGCATGCACTAAGTACAACCTAGCAAGTAATGGGTTCATAAGGGTTCTGATCAGGGGTCACTACTTCAAATGACTTCAAATTCCATGTGGAGTGAAGACATTAAATCAGGGCATCAGACTAAATCTAGCTAAAAATAATCCTCCAAAGCAGTGGACAGGGTGTTGGCAGAGGCCTAAGCATCAGCTACTTTGATCTGATTAAGTGGTTCTCCTCTGCAGACTTGTTGATGTAGCCATAGCCACCACTAACATAGTTAAGCTGCCTGGCTCCAAATAACTGCATCAAAAGAAAGAGAAATTAAAGGAATACTAATAACCTAAGGGTGATTTTGCTACAGTCATAGCAAAACTCCAATTTATTTGCCAGAGTTTAAAAACTCAGTCTTAGAGAATCCTAGGATATTAATTAATATGAATATAATATAATTATATTATTATAGAAATAATTATTTTTATTTTTATATTATATTAATATTATATGGTTAATATTATGTAATATTAATATAATTATTTTGTATGTTCCTTTCTCTTTTGTGTATTCAGAAACTCCTCTAACAGAGTGAAAGCAAAACAATATAACAGTTCTCAGCCCTACAAGAGAAAAACATACAAATAAGTAAACCAGTAATTATGAATTTAATGCTACACTGATTATGACCATAATAACCATTGATTTGAAGTTCCATAATAAAAAGAAGTCCTTAAGCCAGAATGTAGGCTAAGATTTTGCCCTTATGTCCTATTCATTTCATGTGTATGAAGAGTATTTCAAATTAATACCAAAGCATACAAGCACATTGCAACATATTAATTCTTAACAACATGATAAAAATATTGCAAAATAGTAGAAAAGTGGGGGGGGGGAGGGGAAAGGAAGTGTGGCTAAGTTGTTTCTTAAGAGAAATAAGTAGTCCTTGTAAAATTATTCAAAATTACACCATTTCAATGGGTTAAAAGGTACCACAATCAACCCTCATTCACTTTATGTGTCATATAAATATATGATATATGGTATATGCTTCTCTAACCTTATTCTGTCCAGAAACCAATAAAAACACCATCAGTGACTCTGGAGTTACTTCTAGGAAGGGGATTGTTTGTTTCTCTCTATTGAACATGAATCTGCATCAGAAAATACATTTGTCCCAACTTTAGAATCAACTCACTTTCAATGATGTCTTGAATGACCAAAGATGATAAAAAAATTTTCCTGATCTTGATTTTTTTCAGGTAGCTGAGGCTGGACTTAGTGACAAAAAATGAAAGTATCCTCACATCCGTCCAATGTCTCAAGCTAACACAGACCACAGACTGTGGATAATGAAGCCATTTTTGTCAATAGTCATTCTAACAGTTATTACTGCAGATTTTATTAAAGTGGAATTTTCTTTATTTATCTCAAAGCTGATAAGATACTAACACATAACTCAGAAACCTAGAACAAGGTTACAGTTCCCAGAAACTTGTTTAATCTCAGTGCATTTTTTTCTAATTGTACCATTTTCTCTAAGCACAACAAAAAAAAAATCACAAAAAAAATATCCCCAAAACAATTCCTTTAAGATTGTTTTAAAAATATGACTAAAGTTTTTTCCAGTTCTCTGGATAGATTAGAGCTGCACCTAAGAAACATAGGTAAGCTCTGTTTCAGTAAAAAATTTAAGCTTCTGCATAGTCTTTGAGCCAGTTCATACTACAATCACTGAATGACTGCATGATTAAAGTAAAATATGCTGATGGTGCTTTTCTGAATCAAGACCTTAATGCTTTTTTTAGGCATTCAGTAGGGCTTTGGCTGAGGAATAAAAGATAATATCTTGTTTCTTGATGTAAACATCAGAAGAGGGAAGACAATGTGCAACTGAGAATGCAGAAACACATTAAATCATCAATAAATCAATATAAACATTAGTGATTTGTCATAATAATAATAATAGAAACTGTCTTTGAAAGCCCTCTAGAAGATTACTTTTTTCTGCTCTGATGACTTAAAATTGCTTTTCATTTCTCTTATTTCCCCCCTTCCTTCTACTGATCCTACAACACTGATATGCAAATCTTTATAGTACTGCCATGATGTCTTTTTTGTTAAGAGATGAATTAATGTGAACCATCCCTGCTTTGAGTAAGTAAATTAGATTCAGTTTGTTAAAAAATAAGATCAATATGCAAAAATTTTCTGAACATGCTAAAATTTGTAGGTCACTGCTTTATCTTTCCAAGACAAAGACACCACGTGTCTTTCCAAGACAACCTGTATAACTCTCAACAGTTCTTATGGGCTGGCTGAAGCACTATGAACTCAGAGTGACAACACTGAGAACTGAGTGATCTTCACCGTCTTAAAGCTTCGTATAGTCATCATGAACTTCAATGTGAAATTCATAATTCAAAAATCCTTCCCCCCTCAGTTTAGTCAGTTTAGGCTGACTGGAACATTTTTCAGATCTGGAAGAGACTGAGCAGTAATGTTCACTATACAACTAAGCAGAGTTTGGTAATATTTAAAGAAAAAGATCTATTTATTTTTAAAAAATAATTTTGAAAGTGTTTGCATTAAGAAAATTTAAAATACTTCTTACCCAGTGAAATAAAATAATTTCATTTGGCTTGAAAGTTTTGGTTTACTCTACTTGAAATCAGTTCTAAAAATTTCTTTAAGCTAATCTGGTTTTTCCTGATTTTTCAGTTTTGCAAACAAACTGAAACTATTATTTGTTCACACAATTGCAATGTCCTTTATACATTTTCCATAACAGCTATGCTTTGAATGTATGTGCTAGATATAAGAAGGCTGACAGATCTGAGAAGCTAATCAGCATAAAATTTGTTAATCAATGTATATAGATGAAGATAGTAAGAATCACGGATATAGAGAGTTCCAAAAATATAGTGCAACATAGATTCAGAGACAGGACTAAATATAACTTGATTAAATAATTCTTTAGTACTTTTATACTCTGTAGTCCTATAGTACTCTACATTCTAAGTACAGATCCCAAATCCCCAAAATGCAGGTCCAGATCTTACTGAATCAGAACTCATTCACTCAGTAAATAAAAAGCAAAGAAGACAACCTGTGTAAAATACTTCATGCCTACAAGTTCATCCTATTCTAAAATGAATAAGCCAGCAACCTAGTAGGCTCTTATTCACTTTCCACTTCTTTTTAATGGGTTTTTAATATCTGATACTGGAGAAAAAGCTGTCCCAACTACCTTCTTGCTACCTGTAGCTCAGTGATTATATTGATAGGAGATTATTGCCTACTGTTTATCACAAGTAACTATTGTTTTTGCCCTGCTCAGATCATGGTTTGAGTTCATAACACTGTAATATCTTCTTCTCATCCGCTCCTTTGTTTCACAGCAATATAAAACTGCAGTGGCTTTTCCTCAGAAAATCAAATTAGGCCATACTGTACTCATAATTCAACACAAGACAAGGAAAATTAACAAAGTCGCCAAGCTTCTCTCTTCCAATTACAGGGGATCAGAGCCCCTGGATCACTCCTTGCTGTGGTGCCTGACAAGCCCTACAGTAAAAGGGACACTGCTTGAGTTCTCTGACAGACCTAATAGCCATCGCAACTTAATAAATCCTTCATAACTCTTCATCGTCTATGAAAGTAATATATGTCCTCAGTCTGGGCATATTCTCTTTTGTTCTTGTTTATATTAAATCCCCAGAGAGACTTATCTAAACTGTTAGTATAAAATATGTGATTATAAGAAAAATACTTAATCTCAATGTGAATAATTTCCTCCATTGACTACTGAAAAGAAAAGAAGTTTGTGCCTTTTTAGTTGTGGGTTGTTTTTTTTTCTTGCACCTCTTTGTGACAGAATTCCCTCCTGATACACAGGCTTATTAAAATTTATTCCTTTATTTTTTGTCATACCAAAACAGGAGTATTAAATTTTTTACATAAATTGTTATCCACATCCTTCCCCATACACTGAAAACAAAGAAAGCATTTCTACTGATGATTCAGTATAGCATGAATGGCTTTGTACAAAATCATTTATGTAGCACTAAAGATTTTTTTTTATGCAATAATTTTTTACATAAGCTCAATATTTTGAATTCAGCTGAGGAATCACTGTTATTTATTCAATAGTTTTCTATTTCCTTTAAGGAACAAAAGCTTTCTCCTGTTTGCATGATTTACTACTGATAAATTCATCTGCTGCTAAGGACAATATAATTCACAAAGCCCAATGGTGAAAATATTACTTTGTGTACTGAAGACAGCAGTACACTCTCTAAGGGGAAAAAAAATAAAAGGTGTATTCTTTAACACTGTTTTAACTCTCAGTAAAAAATTAGTACTCATTTAACATATGTTGATATCAGTTTATAACTTTTTAATTAGATAAACTATCCAAATTAATACAACTACATCCAAATTAATTCTGTAATCTTTCCTGAAAAAAAAAAAAAAAGAATTAAAAAAATTCAACCTTTGTGCCTTGTGCTGGAAAGCACTGGAAATTAAGACTGCTTAGCTCACTGCTCTGTTGCAAATGTAACTCAAAGTAAGCAAGGAAGAGCATTGTCATGGTCCAAAGAGCACCAGGACACACACATACACATACAAATTTTTCCACTCTAGAATTTCAAGTATTTGAGTTTTGCAAAATTGCAATAATAGATATCATAATAGATTTCTACAGCTTTTCTATAGCTTGGTGAGGATAGAAATAGTCCAGATGAAAACGTTGTAACATTTTAGCCTTACTATGCTATGCTCTCTGTAGCTTTACACTTCTGTAATAGAGGGAAAGACGGAAGAATAAAGGAATAAAGCTATTAAAACTTAGATATTTCTTCCAGTTTAGTTCTGGATAAGATGTTTTTCAAAGAAATTCTTCCTGCAAAATATACATTCACATCCCATCCCTGCAATTTTTTCTGTATGTTTTTCTTCCATATAGGTCCACCATGAAATTTGTGACTGGAATAAGTAAAAGCACTGAACAGTCATTAGCCTGAAGCTTGGAGAACTCACTTGGACCACAGAGCAGCTCTTCTGAACAAAGAGTATTGCATTAACAGAATTGCTGTCATTTTCTGAAAAGCTTAAACTCAGTCACAATGTTTACAGCTTGTTTATGTTCTTCCATAAAGACATTCTGCTGCATGGAACTTGTGAAAAAGCAGTTAAGTACACCAACATATTGGTGGATTTATATGTACCACCTAAAGAAATAGGCAATACCACTGGACCTGCAATCTAGATAATACGTGGTCTGTTTGGCTGCACTAAATGTAAATGAGTAAATACACAAATACACACATGGATAACTCAGTGACGTGGATTGCCACATGGGCCTGGCAACAAAGTCTCTGGGGCAAAAGAGAACTCTGACTTGATGGACCATACAGTGGGATGTTCTGTGGGGCTTCTTTGGCCAGTGAAGCCCTGTGGCAGGACTAGCATAAGTCAGCTCTTCAAAAACATGACAAGGGTACCTGATGCCTAGGAACATCCTTTAAAAATGGCATTGAAACTGTATAGAAAACAACTGAAAGTGATATGAGACTACTAATTCAAGAAAAAGAATCTGTGCTGTTAAAATAAAGAAAAAGAAAAAGGAAAAAAAGCTCTAGGTCCCAGACATGGGTTCAGAATTCAATGCCTAAAGGTGAAAAGTAAAAGGAACAAAATTAGAATTAAATTGGATAATAACATCTTAATTGGATAATGGTCTAAACCCCTGAATCACATACAGCCTCTAAACATTATTCATTCTCCAACAGAGCAAAATCAGAAGACAGTAGAAAAATATGAGAGACACAGGAAGGCAGGAAGGAGGAATATTATTTGTGTTATCCTGCTAATCACTAGTGAGGCTGAAAGAAAAGTTCTGGGTGGAATGCATCCTTTAGACATACATGAATGTGTATTAACTGCATGTTGCTGAGTACCAAACTACAAATGCTTGCATTCATATATATTTTTCTATATTAGATTAAATGTTAGAGCTTTTTCTAAGAGGCTACTTTACAGTTCTATTGTTTATTAAATTTATGCTTATTGTGCATGTCTACTCTATTGAGTTCTACTACATATAAGTTTTTGCTGGTTTTCTTTGTATACCAACAGTTTCTCTATACTTTGTTAGGGAAATTCCATTATAATACACTAAAATCTATGACTGAGACCTTCAATGTCTCCTGAGACCCTAAAATTTCACATTTTATATATAATAAAGGCTTAAATTTTCTCATTAAACCTTGCTTAATTTATTGTACACTCAGATTATCCAAAAAGACATTTGGCAATCTGTCACCATCACCATATCTCTTCCTTTCCTTTTCTTTCCTTGGTATTTCTGTCTTTCAACATACCTTATTTCACAGGTTACATCTGAAGGCAGATGACATCTGAAACTGAAAGGAGTAAAACTGGTCTGTTGAGCTCAAAAATGAGCTGAAAGTATGTACAATTTGCACCTGTGAGTAAGTATGTGGGAAACTCATTCAAGATGGCACAGACCAATAAATCATATTTGAGAACCAGCATCTGCTTGGTTTCCACAAATGACTGCAGAATCTACTCCTTCACACAATTGAAATCCTTAAAACAGACATTACATAGGTTCTACAGGTCTAACAGGCTTCAATGCCTTTTAAAAAAAGTGTTAAATTATAGTTCTCTACACTGATCACAGTTCTTTGCAGGCAACTCTTTTCACTTTCTTGGATTTGATCTTTGCATTCCACCCTTAAAAATTGTTTAAAGTCTCAAATGAACTGTTTTATTCTCTGACTCATCCCTTTATTAATCTTTACCTGTCATCTGCCTTCAGCTACATATGCTCCTGGATTTTGGTCACAAAATCATTGTCTGTTCGTTCTCCTCTCTCTTCTCAGGTTACCCTTTTTTCTTTTTTTTTAATGGATACTTCAAATTTCTCTATCCAGTTCTCTCAGAAAATCCCTTATGATTTTTTCCCATGCTCAGAAGAAAAAAAACATACTGAAGAAAGGAGTACCTGTGGAGAGAAAGGATGTAGAATGTCTCATCTAATGAGGTGGAATTCATTCAGGCTATGATTTAGATAATACGAAGAAGAGGGTAAACTGTTTTTTATGAGGTACTGTTTCTTTAAAAGTTGCAAAAGTGGAAAAATCATAGCACATATAGAGTGTCTTCACAGTGGTCAACTGTGAAAGACATTTTAGCAATCAATAACAAGATTTTATGTACCACCTATTACACATGCCTCTCTATGCTCCAATCCACTTGAAACTTAAATTAGTCTAGAATTATTAGGCCTCACTCTCACCAATTTAATTAGAAAATAACTGCATATCATTTATTTCTAATGTTATTTCTTTAACCATTTTCATTTAGATTGGAATTTCTAGCCACTTTTAAATATTCTGGAGAAAGCAGCAAAGTTTTACCCTCATAGGGATTTAAACAAGCAGCATACTAGATTATACTATGAGTGGGATGGTTTTAAGTGCATTTCCATGTCTTCAAAGAAAGAACAGTTAATAACAAAGCCTGTTTCATAAACTACTAAAATTAATTAGGTAACCAAATGCCAGTGCATAAAGAATAGCACTTTCTTTCCCCTACCTTGCACTGTTTTCTTCTCTGTAAGCAGAACAGGTGAATTTCAGGGAAGAGTGGTAAACATAACTTCACAATGCCAGTGATGAAGGGATATGATATAATTTTACTTTTCTTATTACAAACAGTGAAGATTCTAAAGCTCTTAGATGCATAAAACCAAATAATTTAAGAAACAAATAAAGATAATTTATTTACTGCCATGTGTGATCTGATTGCAATGTTCAAGAAAACACTCGGTATGGGGAATTTCATTTATCTGGGGCATAGATATTCATGGACTTTCTGGATGACATAGGATGGGGCAATCATTGGGTGACAGAGCTTAAACTGATGTTTTCAAGTAATGTTAGCATGAAAGCTAAGCTTTGTGTAGCTCACTACCAGTTCCTCCTATTCACTCACACATGCAAATTATTCAAGGTAAATCATGAGCTATTTTATTAAAATTGATAATGCCATATTACTGTAATAAGGGTATAAGTAGAATCAGTATGAGAACCACATTATGTAAAATTATGAACATGCTTCTTGTCCAATTCCTTTGTGTCTGCTTTTTCCTTCACTTTCAAATTCTAGTTGACCCCTGAAAACTGTTGTGCATGTTTATACCATTAATAAAAAGAAAATATATTCATTTCAGATGACGAATTATGTGTGGAAATAGAACAATAATTGTCAGTTTCTAAGCAACAGAAATCATACAAAGTCTTTTGCTTGATTCATCTCAACTCATCCAACGAAGTCAACAGAATCAGCTGTGCAAGGAGGGAAAGTAGATTTTATTGATAACCTGGTTCATCGGAAACTTAAAAAGAGAATGTGGTCCCTCAAACTGAGGGAAAAATCTTAAATTAATTTGATATACTGAATACAGACTAAAAGTATATATTACCTGAAGTCGAGAAATGGTAACATAAAGTTGTAATAATTAACCTTTTCATGAATTTTGTGCCAGGACTTTTACAGCCATGTTTATCTTTTACAACACAAAATAATTGTGCTTTACTTGTGTCCTATTGAGCTATCATTAATGTTCCCAGCTAACAATTCCCACCTACACTGGCTAAAGAATCTAATTCAGAGATATATAATTCCCTTATGGTTACTTAGTGGTTTGGATTCTCCTCTAGGTAGTTAGTATGAATGCATAAAGAACAGTCCTACAGGACTTGTAGTTGGTGAATCACTGTTACTTCATTTAGATATTTACAGCTACATTAATATCTAAGTATCACTCAAGCTTTAATGTATTTATTTTCACAACAGCTCTAAAACTGAAAAGTGGGGGGGTTTTCCCTCTATTTTGCCCCCGGGAAATGAAGGAGAGAAATAATGAAAACTAGATCCACACAAGGCCCCTATTGCCAGCCAAAACTTGCAGCTTGAAGTTAGACTCATTGTCCCCCTCTAGAAACACTTACAGACTTCACAAAAATGCCAGAATGCTGGCAGGAAACTACTTGTTCTTGCTGAGAAAGAAACTCCTGCAAGTGTATGATCTTTGCTTGAGCATCCCACTTCACAGAAATGCAGACACTTGCCCCATGAACCAGGCAAGAGAGCACTTACCTTGAAGACCATGCCAAGGTCTTCCAAGTACCTTCCTGCTTAATGGGAAACAGCATTTGATCTCAGCTTTTTTATCCCAGAAGAGTACCACAGCACCAAATTTACCAGGCGTTCCTCTGAACGAAATTCCCACTGAACCCATTTCACATGTATAAATAAGTGATCTGCCCAAATGAACCTCTTAAATCTGAAGCTCTGCACCCAATCTTGTGGCTTTTAGTCTATGTACTCCAATGAATGTTTATTAATATAATGTAAAACATTTTCAACCCAACAGGCTGGGGTTATCTTTATATCTTTAGAGTCTGGGACCAAGTCAAAATAGAAAAATTTTAAATTAGATCAGTAGAAAGATCCCTAACCAGCTGGATTTTGACTCTCAAAGCTGATGAGAGGCCTGAAGTTGTACAAGACAGCTTTAAGACTGACTTCTCTAGATAACATCTAGTTTTGAGAAAAATGCTTTAATTTCAGTGTAAGGAAGGATTTAAAGCAGGTCAGTGACAGCAGATTATTCAGCCACCTGACCATCTAGAAATTCACATTAATGAAAACATGGAGTACATTTCTCCATAGAGTTCTCTATGTCAGAGACAGCTACATTCCTTCTGCAGGGCAATTCAACTCAGGCAGAGCAGGGAACAAGCACGGCTTTTCTCTATGATTCCAGACAGTTCATTAAGAATGAGCTCAAATATCCCTGCACAACAAGCTCATGCACTTTTTCTCCTGTATTTATCCTCTGGAAAAGACAGTGAGCTACAGTCCCCAGTCAACCTACCACAGATATATTTAACTCAAAATTTTAAGAATCATGCCCACCAAAAGAGTACAAGAAGAAAAGATAGTTCATTGTGATGCATTAGAAGAGACAATGAAGCACAGTGATTTGTTATCATAGAAGCCTTTCTCATCCTTTAGTCTTCATATCACTGTGATTATTTTAGGTCACATTATCCCAAATCACTTCAAAAAATCTTTTGTATTCTAACCAAAAGATTTACTTATCATTTGTGCTTTAAATGGAAATAGTAAATACAAAAATGCAATATTGCTCCCCATTAAGTCCTTCTTTGTTATCACACAAACCAGTAAACACCTTTTCCTCTTTCAATCAAAACTGCAGGTGGCACTAGTAACTCTTATTGTTCTAAGATGCTCAGTGCCAATGATTCAGTCTGTGTAATTGTAGTTGGAAAGGAGGATGTACACTTTAATAAGTCTGCACCATTGAAAGATTCCAAATGAGCTGATTCTCTTCTAAATCAGGTAGCCGCTGGGAAAAAAAAAAAAAAAAAAAAAAAAGAACAATTCAGCCTCTGAGGCAGCAGCCAAGCAGCCAACAATGGAAGTGTCCCTTTCTTCTGTAATGAAGCAGCTGCCTAACACTTTTTGTGCATAAATTTCTTAACGAGCTTATAAATGGGCCTAGAAAGACCTGGCATCTGCCAATGTGTGTTCACACTTTTGGAAATGAATGCACATAAAGAAAATATTAAAAAATTTAAACATGCTGTTAAAGAACATATTTCTGTGTTTGACACTCAACCTGTAATGCACTGTTTCACTTGACTACCATCATTACTGAAACACTTCACTTTTTTTCTCACCATTCGTCAGTGGAAAAATCTAATTGAAATTCAAAGTAGTGTTCATTGATAAAATGAAAAGACACTAATCAAAGAATTCAATGATTATATCACACAGAATAAATAAACCCCACAACTACTTTAAATCTTTACTGTGATCCACTAGCAGAATGGGTGTTAAGGAAGAACTCTGTTTAGTCTTAACAGCAAGAGTGAAGCTGCATGCACGTAATTACTGATTTATTAAGGCTTGTTAAAAGCTTGTCCAAGAGGGCACAAACACAGAGGCCCTTTTGACTAAATTCATTAGATTATCCACAAAAGTCCCACATTTCTTGTTTCTGTACTATAGGTGAATGGGAATGTCTAAGTCATGACAAGCACATAGGAAGAAGCTTATATACAAACTCTTTGCCTTGGTCCTTTCTGTAGATGTGTCATTCAAAATCATACAACTCCGAAAAGAAGTAGTTGAATGAAGAAAGATTAGTGACAAGTTCCTCTATCAGTTAAAATTTATGGAAAATATTTTTATTTCAAAGGGTTCCAGATTTCATCTTGGCACTCTGAATGAAAATAATATTGTAGCAAGGAAAAATGAATTTTTTTTTAATCTTTGGAATATTGAAAAATGATGATGCTCTCTGAACAAGATCATCTGTTTTGTATATCTCGACAAAGGAAAAAATACCAGTTGCAAGAACAGCCTGAAGAATTTATGACTCACTGTGGTACTTTGAGAGGACAGCATATTGGTCTGAAGAAGAAAGGATCCCCATGTGAAAAAGAATAAGACAGTAGAATAGTATACAGAGCACTCACTACATTTTTAGATCCCCAGTTAAAAATATTCAGCATTTATTCCCCTCCTGTGAGTGAAGAGCAATCTAGAACACAGCACGCACATCCTTTTGTGTAAATTTGCCAGTGCCAGCCACACGTCAGAGATGATTAGTGAGGCAGAGATGCCAGCCACCTCCTCTGACATCAGAGGTCAGACAAAGGAGAGTGCGACAAAAGCTAAAAAGCATCAACCCTACAATGATGATGTGGCTTATCTGGCATACGTACTATTCCCATCACTTCTCAGTACTCCTTTTATTGGCATTACCTGCTGTGAGAAGAGTCTCTCTAGAACTGGCAGCTTGATTTTGGTCTGAGGAAAATAATCATAATCTAGTAGCAGTGAATCAGACTGCCAACTCCTGCCTTTCAAGTAGTGAATTGAGTGCAGCGCAAAAAGGCAGATAATATTCAGCTCACACCTTTCTCAGATGTAGCAAACACTCCGGTTTGCCACAAACCATGCAAGTTCAGCCTGCTGCATTAAAAGCATGCATGTTTTGCCCTTATTTGTGAGAAAAACAAAGTCTGCAAAACAGATAACAAAAATAGATATCATCCTGGAAGGCTAAGAATTCCATAGAAATTATGTGTTAGGGCTGTTGGGCTACCAAATACCTTTGCCAGCCATTGAGGCTAACTATTTTATATAGCTATTTTATGCTATGAGAAAGCTGCTTCTCTATTTAGCTGTTGTCCTACTGTGAAGATCATCTTTTATGCATGTGTTGTATAAGTAATGTACACATCATTTATAATATTTTTTCATAGAAGTACCTTTCCCTCGATATTTTTACATCCTTTATGTCCTTTGCCATTAAGATTCAATGACATTGATTCTTAGGCATCACAGAATGGTGTTTTATCAATCATTGTGGCATATCTGAGACTTTTTTCCTAGGGGGATGATAACCTGGTGTGGAGTTCTGCATTTTTTTCTTTTCAGAAGGTTTGAACACATTGGGCCGAATGTCATTCTTGTGTATAAATTGGAATGGGCTTGTTTGCAGCTCTGCAGGCTCAGGAAACAGTGACACTAAACAGATATTCCAAAGGGCAGAATTAGAGTTCATCAGACATTTTAAAACCTAGTAATGATTACAGAGGGGAGAAAGTGAAGGTCATTCCCTCTTGGATGCTTTTGTATTTGTGAAGTAATGCGGTCACAGCTTTCTGAAATGTCCTTTTCTTCTTAGTTTTGTAAACTTAGATTGAAGCAAGGTACCAAAAATGGAGCCACCTGAAGTGTCCCTTCATTTTTCATGTTCTTCTAAACACCCAGATAAAGGTACCTCATTTGCAAACAGAACTCTAAACAGGGACCATCACTGAAGCGATTGTTGAAATTCATCATTAACTCAGCATTTTTCTTATCAGTTAGATTCCAGCAAAAGCCATTTAATGAGCACATTTATATAAAGAAATTCCTAATTTCAATATTATTTTGAAGTTACCAGAGAACAAGATGGAAGGAATTGGCTGGATATTGCATATCTATTTTTAATTAACCCACTGCAGAGGTTATTTAAACTGAGTAAGCCTTTTTTTCTATATATTGTTGAGCTCAGAGAAACAAGAAGTGCTTCGTGCTCTTTGCTGCCTCTGCAGAATTAGTCCATTAGCAAGCACTATTTCTTCAGATTGTGCCAACCTCACTGGTGCTGTTGGTCAAAAATGCCCTTTCACCATATGGCGGTGCTGCTGTTTATGAAGGCAAATATTTTCATATCAGCTCCATTCCATAAAAGAAAATAGATTA
This sequence comes from Dendrocincla tyrannina, assembly GCA_035047865.1. NCBI lineage: Eukaryota > Metazoa > Chordata > Aves > Passeriformes > Dendrocolaptidae > Dendrocincla > Dendrocincla tyrannina. The sequence continues at coordinate 92,711,833 of JAWWMP010000081.1, read as the reverse complement.
CAAATTAGTATCTCATAAGTGGATAATGTGTCTTCTTTTATGTTGATTATTTGTCTCTATGTAAAAAAAAAAGTCTGCAAAATCCTGCCTTTCAGCTTCTAAGATGCTGTAAAGTCCTCATAGTGACTCTATATTGTAGTAAGCAAAAGCAGGATGCATAACTCAATTTTACATAAAACGTATCATATTTCAAAATATCTTGTTTTGCAGACCTCAGACACATGTCCTTGATTTTATTCTCCTGACTGAATTTTCTTTTCAAACCTCATTTCTGGAATTATCTCAAAATACTGTGCTCATGATTACATGTTCATTAGTTGTCCTATCACTTCCTTTCTCCATTCTATCTTTCAGCGGCCTCAAAATTCCCTGAGCAGGCACATAAACAACATCTAGCATGCAAAACATTCATAGAACTTCAACTGTGTCTTTCAAACATCTAATCACACTTCTACTCTAACGTACAATTTGAAAATTCAGCTCCCTTTTTCCACATTCATACTGGCTCAAGTTCTTTAATGCTGTTGCTGATACACAGAAGGCTTTATTTGAAGGGCAACCATGAAACACACTAGCATAAGAAATAAAATTATGTTGATTGTACATGCTCAGCAAGAACTCTCATAAGAACTGAGCAAAATTGCTTATATTTGCTTATATAAGAGAGATGATAGCACATAAGATTGTCGCAAAATATTTAGTAGGTGACGTTTAGAAGAAACATTATACTTTTAAAATATAACAATGGATATAATGATTTGTATCTGTAATGGTAAGTATCTCATCATGAAACTCCTAATCATCTCTAATTAAACAATATTTTTACATCTCTTAATTTAGTAGATTTTTTTCCTTTAATTAAATTAATTTAAAAGAAGATGATACTGGTATGGTAAAAATAATAGCACACAGATGGAATAACCATGAGCTATCCAGGTTTTATTACAACATGGAATCCAGAGATTTCTATCTTGAAAAAAATGTCTGAGTTGCAGCTTATTTTCCCAGCACCATTTATAAGCATCAGTGTCTTTTTATGCTTTTCACTTCTGTGTTATCAGTAGACAATACTAATCCATTGAGAATGTTTTTCTTCAGGTTGCTTTTTTCAGCATACATGATTGTGCATTTGTCTGCCTCCATTACATATTTAAGACACCTGCAGAAAAAAGACTGAAAAATTAAAAAATGTTTTAAAAACAAACAAAGTTAGCAAACAATCAAAGAGCATGTAAGTATGCAAAATTCAGAACTCAAATAAAATGGAAGGGATTTGGAAGTCAGACAGGGAGTTGTTTATTTTGGAAATGTCTGAAAAAAAATATATTCTTGGAAATGTCTGAAAAAAATATATTATTCCTTTAATCTTATCTTCTGACACAGATAAAGAATTTTGCAGCAATGAAAATAATAGGGAACATAATAACCAGAGGCAGATGAAGGAACTTGGTTTGGAAAATCCTTATTCAAGTGTTGAAGATGGAAAAGCCATAGGCAATTAAAATAGAATTTCATAATTGTCACTAGATCTTACTAGATTTTGCATCCAACACCAAGAAAACCATATTTAATGGTATATATATTCCCATACATAAGCCTATTTTGATTTGTAAAAGCAATTCTACATAAGCTGAAAGAATTTCCTTTGTGCAAGAATTTCTTCTAGTATACAACTGGTACTTGTAATAAACACGTGGAACTATTTGTTGCCTTTTCACCTACAGCTTCTCAGGCTGCCCAGAGAAGTTGTGGATGTACCATGACTGCAATTGTACAAGGTCAGGCCAGACAGGGCTTTGAGCAACCTGGTTTAGTAGAAGATGTACCTGTTCACAGCAGAGGGAATTGGACTGGGTGATTTGTGAAAGTCCCTTTCAACTCAAACCAGACTATAAGTGTTTTTATGTTTATCTGTTGCTCCTTTTAGTTATTTGTGAAAAAGATATATTGCACTCACAGAGTTCCTAGCCAACAGATATAAACTTCCTGTTCAGTACTGACATCTCATAGCTGTGCCCTAATTCACACTGGAGGATTCTTAGCTGTTATTACATTTTCTGTAAATAATCATGATGCCTGCAGTTGGTATAAGTCCTATAATATTTTGTATAATGAAATGATAAAGAAGGCTAAGCAGCAGCAGCATAAAACAGATTTTCTCACTCTGCATAAGGAAACTGACTTTTGGCTCTGGTGTTAAAAACTTGTATCATGTATTATTGCCCACAAGTATTTTACAATGTT
>JAWWMP010000081.1:92680021-92709489 GCA_035047865.1 Dendrocincla tyrannina | reverse complement strand
CATAAGGAAACTGACTTTTGGCTCTGGTGTTAAAAACTTGTATCATGTATTATTGCCCACAAGTATTTTACAATGTTACTTCCCCTCCATGTACAATTATAAATCTAATGTTGAACAAAAATTATCACTCAGAAATCTATTTATTCCTTGATGTGGCCAATAAGAATTTGAAATCCACGGAAAAACTAATTTTGTGTGCTGTCTTCTTAGCCCTGCTGTCACCTTGATATAATTTTATAATTATGGTGCTCCCTCAAAAAAACCCTCATTATTCCTTGGTTTTGCTTACACAGATGCTGTGAATGACTATTTTTATAGTCATTCTTACTTGGAGATTTGCCCACAATGAACATCTTTAGTCTGTTAGTAAGGGCATTTTCCATGTCAAACTCCACATTTCTGAGTCTGTAACACATGCCAGTTTGAGAAGGTTACTAAAGGATATTTCAGTTTGACTACCTTTATTTACATTTCTGAAAAGTTCATTTCTTAATTCCTGAGCATTTCTTTCAAGCTAAAACAAACAAACAATAAGAAGAACAAAACAAACAGATCTAATTTAACAAATTATGTAATTTTAAATAAAAATGTAAGATAAGGTTCTCAATTTTGGCCAGTATGTCACCTTTACATACAACTCTAGCTTTAGCTGTGAGGTGTTATTTTTGGCAGAGCAGAAAAACATTTCTCCTCATTTACTGTTGTAGAAGTAGAATCTTTTGTAGTAGTTATGTGAGGGGCTGAAGTGAAACGCCATCCAGCTTCCTTTGAGAAAAGTTTCCAGAGAATGCAACTTACTTTTCAGAAAACTTGAAATACCAAGTGTCAGATAATCAATGCTATACTGGAAAGAGATTCATCAGGGAGATAACATGGCCTAACAAACTGAAGGCTTTATAAATCAATGCAAGAATCCTGCAGCAGACCTGGTAGTGCACAGGAAATGAACAGTTCACCAAATAATGATGTAAAAGAATCTGCATGGGACACACTGAGCCAGCAGTTGGGTACGCTGTCTGAACCAGGTCAGCCCAACAACATCGCCAGGAGGACAGGGAAATGTCAGATTCAAGGAGGAAATGTGCCAAGAGCTCAATGACTTCCACACAAAAACAGCAAGCATGGAGACAGAAGATTTTGTCTCTCCAAGCAAGTGAGAAGATAAGGATGTATATCACCATCTGGAATGGAGAAAAAGGGCATCCTCACCATGGATGGTTGACCTTGGCTGACCACTAGGTACCCACCAAGTCACTTGATCACTCCCTTTCATCAAGTGAATAGAGGGAGAAAATTACAGCAAAAACCATATAGGGGTTGCAGTCAGTCATAACATTCTCTCTGCCAGCTCCTTCCCCCTCACTGTCTTTCCTTTCCCAGTGTGGGCTCCCTCCCACAGGAGACAGTGCACCATGAACTTTCCCAACATGAGTCCTTCCCACGGGCTAGAGTTGTTCATTAACTGCTCCAGCATGGGTCTCTTTCACAAGGCTGCACTGCTTCAGGAACAGACTGCTCTAGCATGAAGTCTTGGACTCTCACAGAGTCACAAGTCCTGTCAGAAAACCTGCTTCAGTGTGAGCTAGTCTCTCCATTGGGCCACAGGCCCAGGTTTAATTGCAGGCTTCCCATAGGGTCACAGCCTCCTTCAGGCATTCACCTTTTCCATTATGGGGTCCACCATAAGCTGGAGGTGGATCTCTGCTCCGCCATGGACCTCCATGGGCTCACCATGGTCTGCATTATAGGCAGATGGAGAATCTCTGCTCTGATATCTGGAGCACATCTTCCCCTTCTCTCTACTCTGACTCTGGCATCTGCACAGCTGTTTCTCTCACATGTTCTTGTTCCTCTTTCCTTGCTGCTGTTGCACTGGCCTTTTATTGTTCTTCTTAAATATATTTATCCCAGAGGTGCTTTCAACATCATGGTCAGGCTCAGCCTTGGCCAGTGGTAGGTCAATGCCACCTGAAATTGGCTCTATCAGACACAGGGGAACAGAAGCCACCCCACTACAAAAGTCTTGCCAAAATACCCCCATTACACTCATCTAGCTTGCTACTACATCCAAACATAAAAAGAAAATAAGAAATTAATTGGGAAGTGTGGAAAGGAAGAACTTTGCTGTTGTTACAGCCATATAGTAAGATGTACACTCAAGCTGACATCTAAGTCTAAGTTACTCTGAATCAGCTTTTGCATTCTCTGAATTGAATTCTATAATGAAAATAAGTAGACAGTTTCTTTAAAAGTATTCATTATTTTCACACAGCTCTGCTTAACTTAATAAGAGCAGTAATTGCTTGACATAGGATAAAGCTCTATGTCTCCCTTGTGTGTAGGTAATAAATACTAAACTGCTCCACTAAGACTTTACACTCCACCTCAGCTACTTGTCTAACTGAAGCTCAGTTTAGAAAGGATCACACAACACTCATTCCAAATCTATATCAGCATCCTATTACCTGGCAAAAAAATTCAGATACTTCTTGTGCAAGCCACTGTCTCCTATACTAGACTTCTTTAAGAGAAACCTTTAGAAGAAATTATCTAAAATGTATTTCTTGTGATTCCACAGAGAGATTAAAACCTTAGTAAAGAGGTGGGAAAAGGGAGATGAGGGAAGGAAAGCTTTACTCGTACATATTTTCAAATTTAAAAGGTGCAGTGGAGAAGGCAAAGGACAGACAAAACAAATTTGAGAAAACATATCCTATAAGCTCCTCCATCATATAATTTCTGTGTAATTTCGGGCAAGTTCTCTGCCTTCTCCATACCTCCATTTCCCAAGTGCAATAACAGATGTTGCAGCATGTTGTTCAGAAACTGAGGAAAAAGTAGGAATACATATAAGCTAGATAGTTGGGTTTGCAAGGATGGATAGAATCTTAATCTGAATGAGTTTAATGAGGTGTTACATTTACAGGTGTTTGCGAATACAATTAGCCTAACTTAAATCAGAGCCTGTAAGAAGTAGAAGTGCTTTGTCGTTATAACTATACTTTTAATATATGCTCAGAGACTATGCTCAGAGCATTACTTTTAATATATGCTCAGAGCAGGAGATGCCTTATGAAATATCTGAATCCACGTCCAAGTAACTTCAGGTGAGGTGGAAAAATGAAGAGGAAAAACTCCATTATTTTTTTTTAAACCATTGTTGCATCTTTATTATATGGTTAGTATTTAATGAGGACTTAGAATACCATTGTGAATATGGAAAAATCTACTTTGTATGCATTCAGAAAGAGAATTTGTTTTAACCATAATGACTCATGATGAATCTTTCTCCTCCTGTTACTATAATTTCTTCAGAGGGTTATAATATTTGTGTTGGCCTTTTCCTATGCAATAAACCTTTTCTGAGGAAGCCTGTAGTTATAGTGGATTGCTAATACTAAAATAAGCTTCATTATCTAGCCCTTTTTGCCCTCATTAAACTATCTAAAGTATCTGGATTGATTTCTTTGTAAAAAAGACCAGCATTCTCTGGAATTTGTTCCCTGCAGAAGTCTCTTGGCTGTATCGCAAAAGTCATTTCTCCCCTCACCCTCGCTTGACTTGGAAGCCACTTTTTCATCAGATTCAGTTGGAAAACTACTATGAGACATTTATTTATTCAATAATCTGTACTGGCACATGATTACAGGTGTAGTTCAATCCTTGCGCAAAAGAAGATTCAAAACTTACATCTTCAGATCTTGCAACTTTGTCACTACTAAATAAAGTACATTGAATATTTCTAGAAGAGTAAATATTTTATGAGGAGAAAGAAAGGTAAAGGGTGTTATATCTAAAATATTCTTCAATCTAGAGGCTATCCTCTAATACAAAGGATGATTTTTAAACTATGGAAAAAATATTTCTTCCCCTACTTAAACACATTGAAAACAATTCTAAATATAAGACAGTATTGACCTCCATATTTTAAAAAAAATCCAGTGCAAATATAGCCACTGGATTCTCATCTTGCAAAATAAGATACCCTAAGAACACTGCATAATAAGATGTCTTAATATGCATCAACTTTTGAACAGCTATTTTTATTACTGCTTGTATTTCTTAATCCTGTTCCTGAATTATTTGAGAATTCAGTTTAAATGAAAAGAAAAAACCTTAAACAAAGAATGTGTCCCACCAAAGAAGTATACAGCTACTTTCTCAGCAAAATGTATGCTTTCACATTATTGGTTTTAAATGTACACTTTTATGTAATATAAACTAATGTACACTTTTATGTAATGTAAACTAATGTAAACTTTAATGTAAACTAAATCTGGTTTTAGTACATCACAGAAGTAACTAATATATATTTTTAGAGTACTAATTAAGTGCATAGATTTCTTCTATTGAATCTGTATATACAGAGAAATTACATAACATTCAAAAATAATCAACAATATTATAATTAAAAATTAAGTTCTGCAGGGATAGCAGCTGGGTTATTTGGTGCATACAGTGTGCAAAGACCACCTGGTAGGAAATGAAGAACACTTTTTAAATACCTAGCATACTTCAGAATTAGTGGCATGTGTTCCCCTGGGCCTTCTCTCCATAATTTACATGTTTAGATATAAATTGTCAGGGTAGAACCTTTGTGGTCACTAAGAAGTTTTATCATGCTGCAAAATGAGTACGTATTCACTACTTCTTTGTTGGAACTTTGTTTAAATAGACATCATGAGGAACTGTCCTCAGATGAAAGAAAGTCTGCCTACCTCAAAGATATCACGAAGACTGCTACAGAATAAGGGTTAAGAGCCAGTGTCTCTAAAGAGTAGCTTCTTTGGTTCAAACTCATGAACATTTTTTTCAGTGTTATCTTCATCATAGTTGGCTTACAGATGCCCCACTCTGTACCCCATACATCACACCAGTGTCAACACACTTGCAAAATAAGACAAGTCTTCTGCAATTCCCAGCTCAAAGCTGATTACTCATCTCCACTTTTTTCTTAAATTGAGCTCAACTAGTATCTTCTTTACTGGTCTGCACCTAGATTTCCTTTTTTTCACTTTATTTTAAATAAAACTCAGACATTTTAGCTTACCTCCTCCTGAATCTCTGAAGTATTGTGCAGTTGTTATCTGGGTCCGTTCAACCTGCACCCTACTTTTAAATAATTTAATAAGACAGTGCAGTGGAGAGCCTGATGGAAAAGGCTAAAACATAACTAGCTTTGTCATGAACACATTTTGATATAAAGAGCCTGTGAAGAACATGAGTAGTTACACGTAATCCAGTGATCTCAAGGTGTTAAGCTGAGGAATAGCACAAATGTCAGCTTTCCACCTGTTTTCACAAAACAGCCTCATGGACAGACCTTAAGAGTTTCTAATACTGTGTCAGGGCAGAGAACAATCTGAGAGCCTACTTTTTCATTTAAATATACGGAAATACCAATAACATCCTTGGTATAATCACAAGTCCATCTAGCTCCTAAAGATGGTTCCCTATTTCAAATTGCCCAAGGATGTGGTGGAGTCATTTTCTCTGGAAGTGTTCAAGAAACGTCTGGATGTGGCACTCAGGGGTATGGTTTAGGGGTGATTGTGGTGGTGCTAAGTTGATGGTTGGACTAGATGATCTTGAAAGTTCCTTCCAGCCTTGGTGAATCTGTGATCTTGTGATTTAATACTAAGTATCTAAATAGAACACAATGAAATCAAAGAAAACCCTTTACAGAAATGCACCCTGCTAGGGTTTTCAATAGAGTAATATGCTGCAAAGGAAATTGAAGAAATTTGTAGCTTTCAGGATATAAAATTCTAGAATGGTTTTCCCTTAGGACAGATGGGGAAAATAACAATTCATTTAGAAAGAAAGTTAAAGAAGCAACAATAAAAAAAGAACAAAACCAATTTTGCAGCTAGATTTTTAAAATAAATAAATAAATAAATAGAAAGAAAGCTTAATAACCTAATTTTCAGTCTTAGACATCTACATTAGTATTTTAATTCTGTAATGGGAGATGTACTCACAATGGGGTCTTAATTACATGTATCACTTGCTCTTAATTCCCTTTCATTTTACCCTGCACTTTAAAGAGAGTTAAAGGCTATTACAGAATTCCAGGGAACTGGAGATAATTCAATAAATGGCAGTAAATTGGATTTTTACCTCTACAAAGCTGAGCTTAATCCAGCTTCATAACAATTACTGTAAGACACTCAGTTTGAAGTAAGAAAATATATCTGTCCAGCTCCTCAGAGAAATCATTTTTAAAAGTTAACAGCCTAGATGGCAGGCACAACAGGAAAGTCAGTGACTTAAATGGTTTATCAGTTCAACAATATCTTCAGCACTGTGGTTTACATATACAGCTAGTGAGCAGAAAGAAGCTTGCACTGTATTCATATGTACTGTTTCCACTCTGCAGAATCAGAGAAGCTTTAGCCTCAAGTACCACCTATTTTTATTTCTGTAAATGCTAAGCTGTTGAAAAGGTAGAGACTGAGTGGGAAAGAAAATTGCTCCACTTTTTCTACTTGTATTAATATTTGTGCCTACTGCCAGAGTGAAGGTCACCATACTACCAGAAGAGATTTTGTTTGAGGAATCCAGACACTACAGTCTGGGAATGAAAATAAATCCAAATGTTAGAGTGACAAAGTGCATGGGGTAAAAGCACTGTATTATTCTGAACAGTATGTACAATTTACTTTCAAAAAAAGATACAGCAAAGAGTGATATTTCATTTCCACAGAAAAGAATACAAATACCAGACTATATAACTCGGAAAGTAACTAAAGGAAAAGCTAGTGAGAAACATCAACGCAGAATTTTCCTTTGTGAGAAGTACTAAATCACCTGAGGGCTTTTTGAAAGCCTGAACACTGAAATTGAAAATATTGCTTGAAATACATCAGTTGTGGTTTTACAGGGAATGTACCATGCTCATTCAACAGGTGAAATGTCTGATTACCATAATTATTTTAGACATTACTACAGGTGTGTTTTTTAACTCTGCTACTCCATTTGAAAGCATACGAGTATCTTGACTTAAATTAGTACTTAGAAGACCATTGCATGGGTGGGTTCAATAAAGCTAAGAAATCACTGGCAACCTACTCCCATTTTTTCTCCATTGTCTCCTTTCTCCTTTTATGAATACCTGAAAATCTAGATGAGTTAGAAAAACAAGACTCTTAGCACTTGTGAAAATGAAATGTGGAGTTAGAAAAGTTAGAAATAGAAGGCCCAGTTTTCTTTTTTAAATTACATTCTAAGTCATTACATTCTGCTTAGCTAAGTTCCTGTAGTACTTTCAGTTAGATAAGCTACTTTTTGCTTTTTGTTCTAAGGCAGAGCTCATAGAAATGCCCACAGATTAAGAAATGCATACATACAGAAGCTATTGTTTCAGTGACCTGTAAATAAAGTAGGATTGTTGCCTAATTTGATCAATATAAAATCTCACCTAGAATTCTCTTACTTGGGAAATCATATTAAAAGGTTCAAATTCATAGAAGTTGATTTACCTTTGGCAGCAGAGGGCTTCAAGAGTGTCTGTGTGAGGACAGGCGTTGTCCTGTGCCAGATATTACCAGTTCCACCACAAGAAGACACAGCCAAGGCCATTGATGAAGCTGGTGGCACCACTGGGAAAACACAAGAAAAGTAAAAAAAAATCCGCCAGAGAGCAGACCAGGAGGGCAAAAATGTGTGAGAAACAACCCTGAAAACACCAAGGTTGGGGAAGAAGGGGAAGGAGGTGCCCAAACACTTCAGGTTTGTATTGAAGGACTGTAGCCCCTGAAAGCCCATAACAGAGCAGGGGAACAGCATGAGAAGGAAAGGGCAGCAGAGAGGAACCGCTAAAGATTGAACAAAATTCATAGGCCATGTGCCATAGGTCACTGTCTTCTTGACAATTGAGCTTTTTCACCTCAATTTCTACCCCTGTCCTGTTGGGGAGAGGGAGTGACAAAAAGGCTCAGTGATGAGCTCACAGCTAGCCAAAGTCAACCCTCCATAGACTTAAAACTTTCACTTCAAAATCATTAGTGATTCAAAGATTCTCTTTATATTAAATTACACTTTTATGAACTAACACTTCCATTGTGTAGAAGGAATTTCCACCCTGAATGCCATTCTTATTCATGGAATAAAATCTGCCACATTCAGTTTATCTCTATGAACAATTCTGTTTGATGCTCAGATTGTTAACGTTTTGAATATTTTTCCTTCTACATTTTTGAGGTCATGGTTTTACCTTCATTATGACAAGTACTTCTCACGGATGTTTTTTTCATTTTAGCCTCCAAATATGTTCTAGTTAAGTAAATAGATATACACTCAGATGAGAAATGTAAAAGACTAAGGTATCTATCGACTTAAATGTGAACAAAAGCAACACATTTTTGCAAGTAAATTTATGAAAAGCACATGCGCAGAAAATCTTTATACTCTGTGAAATCCTATTATGTGTACATTGATAATTTAAGCCAATTTTCAAGAAGTGCAACTTAAAATTACCAGAATTTCAAGGAGGAAAGCATTATTTACCTCCTCTGCTTGGTTAAAAAGCAAACAGAGCTTCCACGTGGCCTAATGTACAGGCTATCTACTAATCCACTTGGAGTCATCATAACTATGCACAAATTGTAGTTTTGGAAAGAAGCATTTCAAAAGGTATGGGAGAAAAAATAACACCACCAAAACAACTGAAAAAATACCCACTAGGATGGTTAGAAGGCACGACACAGGAGAAGTAACTGTTAGCACTGGATGTAGCTTGACTATTCAGATTATATAGAGTTATTTAACTGTAATGGCTGATGTTGGAAAGTTGAGCTGTAGTGAGTCAAGACACTGATGGTTACCTCTGGAATACTCCTTACTGGACATAGGAAATGATACTACATTTTTGCATTAGTGAAAAATCTTCATTGTATACACTCCATGTTTTTCCAAGTTTTCAGTCACAATCCCTTCCCAAAAAGTGTTTTCTTTATTCCTACACAGTCTATGAAGAGAAAATTCAAAGAAGCAGCATTTGGGATTTCCCAATTTATGGATGACATTTAAGTTAAGCTCATGTTTGTCAAGAAAAGATATAACTACTTTGTTCTTGGCTCCTAATGTGAAACCACTATCTGAAAGGTTATCACTAACTAAATGCTTTATATAGCATGTCCCGTTTAAGGTCTCTTTAAATGTGTATTTAAAACATCCTGGAAGACTTGTGTTTTTTTGCATGTATGGTATTTCTAGAGGCAGTTTATTTTTTATGACCCTGGGGATGTAATTTCTCTCAAGAATGCTGCGGAACACACTGAAGAATGCAGTCAAAAGCAAAAAATATTCATGTATTTAATGGAATATTCACTAAAGAAACTTGTGGAGCACTGCCTGTATGTTAGTTCTTCACATTTCCAAATTGCTCAGGGAAGTTGACAAACAATGGAGATATACAAAAACACAAAAAACATCTATGCTTCTTGGAACTTTCGTCCCTACAGTTCTTTGCCTTTGAGGAAAATGAGGAATACCCAGAAACCTTCAGAATCAAGCTTCTTTGCCCTCTTAATTTCTCTTATTTTCTATCTTTTTTATTTTTTCTTTTTTTTTTTTTCCTAAAGAGATTTATGGACATCAAACTATGCTATCTATATATTTGGGAAAAAGAAAAAAGTAATGGAGAGAAACATAAATGAAGCAGTCATGACAAATTCTAGAGAGTAAAGATAAATTGTTTCATTGTAATGATAAGCTCCTCTTGTATGTAATTTATGAAAAGCCAGTTGTCATCAAAATTCTTCATTTATAGTGTTCAACAAAATGCTACTATCTGAAAAGCATTAATCAACATCACCAACTTAATGTGCTTTGTCAAACTTCTCATTCTCTTCTGCCAAAGAACATTTTTGACAAGTAGATTGATTGGTGAGCTAACAGTGTTTGACTGAGGGGAGAGTGTACAAGAAGAACCTTAAAAAAAGACATTAGCAGTAATTCTATTTGCTCATACAGAACCTGTGTACAATACTATTGTTTTGCAAAATGCATCTCAGTAAGACTGATAAATTATTATGTGGTTATAAGAAATTCTGCTTCAAATTTCATCTCATTCTCCTTGCAAAATAATTCATGAAGAGTGAAAATGTATAACTAATGTGAAAGATGCCCGTTAGACCTGAATAATAAACAACTACAGAGCACTTTGCTAGCTCAAGTTGTATAAAAAGGGTGATTAGAATTCTAGTTTCAAGTTTAAGTACAATGAAAAATAACATACTTGCTTACAGTTTGTTAAGTGTAATAGAAACTGCAGAATTGAGAGAACAGACCTTCTTTTACAAAGAAAGCTTAACTTGCAATCCCATTCTTCCTCAGAAAACAAACCACTACTATGTCTTGTTTTCCCTAATTTTCAGATATTCTAGCTATTTCAACCAGATTGTTTTTCTGAAAGTGGTTAGAAGGAAAGAAAAGGAATTTTAACTCATGAGCCTTATAAACAAGACCACACATCTGTCCTCTCAGGTAATGCCAGTGCTCTTTGGAACAAAGACCTACCCACAAGCATTTTCCAAGACTGAGGGATTCAATAACTGGCATAGATTTGACATAGGCAACTTTGTGCCAAACACCTGTCTGTGTGAGTATCTGTTGTCTGGCAAGTATTGGAGAGTGTGGCACTGGAGTATGCTATACTCTGTTCAACCTGATCCAAAAGGCAGTACAAGGTAAAGCTGTCTTCAATTATTCCATTGAAGTATTCCAAGTATCTCCCAAAGTCAAATGAACAGGCCTGCTGGATCAGACCAAGGGATTTATCTAGCCTTTTCTGCTTTCAGTAGTTAGCCATAAAGAGGTATCTAGGGAAAAGTAAGAGCAAAGCAAAACTATGTAATGCTTTAACCTAGTATTTCTTCCTGTTCTCTAATTAGCTTTGGTTCAAATTTCCTGAGCATGTTGCATTGTAACTCACAATGATGTCTCATTCCAAGTGTTTTTACAGTCACCCCTTTGAGCCCACATAAAATTTCTCATTTCCCTGACATCTTTTGGGAAGGTGTTGAACTGGTAAACAATCACTGTGGGAAGTCCTACAACACTTTTCAGATATCATCCCCTAGTGACGGGGACCAGCAAAGTCTTTCTCTCTGAATATTGGGTTCTTCATCTAAATGTATTCTATCTTATACGAACTTATATTGAATTATTGAATTTAATCTGCTATTTTATTGCCTATTCATGCTGTTTACTAATGTCTTTCTGCAATTCAGTCTTCATTTTGCCAACCTTAAGTAAAGTTTATTGCTAACCCACTTTTCCGGGTGATCTATGAACACACATATCCTCTCACAGAGCCCTCCTACTGCCAGTGACCTGTAACCAGTGCGAAAAAAAAGGCACTGTTTGCTTATAATTTCTCTTCCCCATCTTTCAATTTATTTCTTATCCAAATCTTTCATTCCCTCTTATTCCATGAGGACTAAAATATCTTGCAAGCTCTAGATGAAGAAATTTTTCAAAATCTTTTGGAAACCTGAGAATATATTATTCAGATCGTCTCTAGCTTCATGCATGTTGACTTTTTGTAAGAACTACTAGAGGCTGAAAAGAAGGATCTCACTTTTCAGAAGTCATCTTCCAGTTAGCTTGTGTTTAGCAAAATATTCACTAGTTGTCATCTGCTACAGATTTCTAACAATTACACTTAGAGGTCTGGAGTTTCCAAATTAGGACTATATTTACCACTCCCTAGACAATAGCTTCCAAAGATGACTTAGATAGCTAAGGATGTACACAGATATTCATCCAAGTCACGAACTGCAAGAAGGAAATTTGTATGAAGTACTGTATGTCAACCTCTACTTACATGTGCCATGCAATACAAATCAGCCTCTACAGTTAGCCCCCTGCCTAAACAAGAAATTTTCCTTCTTTTTTTTTAGTGGCCTGTTTAGGGAAATGTGTAAATGTTAATGCTTTTGTTTCTATCTTACATGGGATGAACAAAGTGAAATCTTAATGCTCAGTACTGTCAAAAACACTTAGCATTTTAGCAGCTATCAAATATTCCTAGCACTGCATATACTTCTGCAATTTAAGTCACAGTGAAAGAGATTGTCTAGGTTCAGTCCTTCTGGAAACAGAACCTAAAAATCAAACCAGGAGAAAGATTCTATACAGTTAAATGAAACAACCATGTGCATCAGTCCATAATCCATACCAGTATGCATGGTTTGTGTAGTTTGCCTTTCATAAGAAAACTCATATTATTTTATATTAGCCCCTGCCTAATAGCTTTTGAATTCACAATTACACTGAGTGAGCTCACTCATGTGACCTTGTCAACCTGCAATGAGTTGTTTTTATGCCCCACTTCTCCAACAAGGTCAGCAGAAATTCCCAGGAAGAGATCACAGTCCACCTCTAGCCCTCAGTCTCTCACTTCACCAAATTACAGAGGTCTGCTCCTGGTAATGGATACTTCAAATTTACTCAAGAGGAACAGAAACATCCTTCATAGAAGACATTAGGTACATGCATCGCTATTAGGAGGCTTACCATAGTGGGGAAAGAGTAAAGAAGCCATTATGGCAAGTGATAAATGTGTGTGTTGTCATTGTTTAAATTACTTCCACTGCCACCAATTATTGCAAATATCACAGAATTATGCATATTTTGAAATCTCCCCTTCCTAAAACCCAAAGGTGTGAGGACATTCTCAGAAGAGAAGGAGAATAACCCTTTAAGTTAACAACAAGCAGAAAACCCCAGAAAACAAATCTTCTCCCAAGTGTTTAAAATGAAGCATTTTCAAATTGATCTTGGAAGGGAATAATAGTTTGAATTATGATTTATGAAAGCTGGGGGGGGATAATATTTTTAGGTTTAATCAGTCTTTCACATAAATAAATTGAACCCTTTGCTGTCTTGCAGTCTTTAAACTTATTTGCTCTTTCAGTGGGGAAAAAAAATCAATATATGCATTTCAGCTTTCTGTGGAAATCATTTTTCAAAGCTATCATTTTTTATTCTCTTTCAGTGGGAAATATATCCCAGTATTTTTCTGAATAAGCAGGAACTTCAAATATTTAGATATTCCAATAAGTGATAATACTTTTTTTAGGTGAATCATTTGCTTTGTTTCAATATGATAATTATAAAAATACTTACTGTCTAGGAGAGATAGCTACATGGGTTATAAGGAACCCATATTTACACATAAACTCAGCCTTTTTTTTTTTTTCTTTTTTTTTCAATCTTCTGAGCTGCATCAAAAGATGCATTGAGAGTGGTGATTCTCCAGCTCTACTCCACTCTTGTGAGACTCCACCTGGAATGCTGTGTCCAGCTCTGGGGCCCCCAATGTGAGAAGGTCATGGATCTGTTGGAACAAGTCCAGAGGACAGCCATGAAGATGATCAGGGACTTTAAAACATTTCTCCTGTGTAGACAGGCTTAGAGAGTTGGAGTTGATCAGCCTGGAGAAGAAGACTCCAGGGTGACTTTACAGAACATTCCCATACCTAAAGGGAACCTATGAGAAAGCAGGACAGGAACTTTTTACAAGTCCATGTAGTGATAGAACGTGAGGTAATGCCATTACACTGGAAGATGGTGGGTTTAAATTGTATATTAGGAAGAAGAATTTACTGTGAGGGTAGTGAGGCACTGGAAAAGGTTGCCCGGAGAAGTTGTGGATGACCTGTTGCTGGAAGTGTTTAAGGCCAGATTGGATGGGGCTTTGAGCAACTTGATCTAGTAAAAGGTCCCTCTGCCCATGGCAGGGAGATTGGAACTTTAAAGTCCCTTCTAACCAAAGCCATTCTACAATTCTACAATATACAAACATACAAAAATCGTTGTGATGACAGGAAATAAAGGAGTTATTGTTTTACTGTACAACATTCTGCCTGAAACTCTCTAGAAAGAAAATTTAGTGAGCCATTTTACCTGTGGCACTACATACATGTAGTGTATATACTCTACACATTTTATGTTTCACACAGTACCTTAGGGGACTCACTAGCAATAAAGAACACATTATGCTTTAGAAAAGGTTATGAAGCATGAACATGTACAACTAACTATGGAGTTAAAAGTAGCAGCAAAGACTTCCTTCTTCTATCCTATTTTTAAATAAGAACACCAAGTGGGCAGCTGGGAAGGATCCTGCAATATCTTTATAAGGGTAGAGCTACAAAATTTTCGTGACTCACAACTCACTAAATTACAGTATAGGAAAAAAAAAAGTAACCTTATGATTCAGACTGTAATTAGCATCTTAGAAAATGCAGAAGAGAAAATTAGTCAAATGCCACAGCCATTCAGGGCCTTGAAAATAAGGACAAGAACTTTAAAATCAGTGCACTAAATTTACAGTAAGCCAGCAGTGAAGTGAATTTTTAAAAAGAAGAAAGTTATAGGAAAGAAATCATATATAAGTTAGAGAGACTTTACACTGTAAAAAATAATCTTCTTACTAGAAATAATGCAATCGGGAAATTCTGAAAATAAAGAAATCCTTTCACTGATCAACAGTTTCAATTTGTTTACACTCAGACAATACAATCAGATATCAGTAGTTTTTCCAGAATCTGTATTTCTGATAGCAAACAAATATCATTAGGCTGCAGAGAAAGTACACAGAGAAGCTTTATTTTTGAACAAAACCAAACAATTTTTTATTAAGGAGCGTAAATGATATTAAAAGTCTTCCCCAGTATCAAAACAAGGACAGAAAGGTAAAGTAGATTATTGAATTTTGCAATTCAAGAGATGTGATCCCTCAGCTCTGCACTTCAATCTGAGAAGATACACAGAAAGTTCATTTTATTTCATTCAAATCCTTAGCTCTGAGAGGAGCTAAGAAACCAAAGCCTGATGTGGATGCTTGCCTCATTTAAGAGTAGCTATGATCTCTCTTTGCAAGGCAGCAGCTCCCTCAAGGCCTTTCAGAGCCAGGACCCAGAAAAGCCACATAGATAGAAAGATGCTGCCAGCAAGTAAACTAATAAAATAGTGTCCTGCAAGCTATCTCCCACTGCTTTCTAGGGCAAACCTAGATTTTTCTTTATAACTAATCCAAACAGTACACTTTCAGCACCTGAAAATGTTTACTCAGGCTTTCTATATTGTTAGTTTATCCTGTCCCTGTGGTCAACTGTAGATCTCCCAGAGCTTTACTTTCTAAGTTGATTTTAGCAGGCATGAAACAGATCAATCACATCAAATGACACTTAATATACATACATAAATTCATACCAGTATTTCCAGGAACATATTGGTGTTTATAGAATAGGAAAAAACCATTTTCCACAGAGTCTTGACTTCTCTAAACTTCCTCATTCTTTTCTCTGTCTCATGAAACATCTCATGGTAGAATATGCACATGTATAGCAGGATTCTTTCCCAGGTTGGCTATGGGCTGCTTACCCTCTGCAGCCAAAGTCAACCATCAGTGACTACAAAAATAACCACCAAAAGATCCTAGTGGGTTTTTTCTTTTTTTTTAATTTTTATTTTATGTGTGATATCCACTGACCTAATAGCAGCTGACAATACTTTTCTGGTGCATTTCCTATAATAACTGAATTCTTAGTGGGCTTTTTTCATATGGATTTTTCCAAACCTGACAAGGGTAACCTAATGTGGTCATTATATGAAAAAGAGATAAGAAATAAGATTGTTTTGGATACATTAGACCTAAAAAATATTTCAGCAAATGGAAACGGAGATATACACAAACTGCTCTAATTTTCAGTGGGGATTTCTGAAGATACATTCCATAATAAATCTAATTAACATCCAGGAAATGACAATAAGAGATCAGAGGAGTCAGTAGACTGGTTAAATCTACACCAACTTCAACAGCTTCTCAGCAGAAAAACAGAAAAAGACTAATGAAGACAATTAGCAACCATGATATAGATAATAAAATTCAAGTTGTATTCCAGAATACCCTTGTTAGGTTAATGATTTGTTGTAGAGTGCATGCAGGGAACAAGGATTTCTGAATATAAACGGCCTATCAGTTACTTTGAAGCTGTTGTAATTACATCAGGTATATGCTACTTTTCCCCTTCTGTTCTGGTCTAACAGGGTTGTGAATTCAGCTGATCCTGATTCCTGCACTTGCTTATGAGCTGTATGCTAGTAATTATTGAATCAAAACTGAAGCCTGACGTTTACAAAATGTCTTTCCAAGTTCCTGAGGAACTTGGAAAACTCCAATGTGATGTGATAGTAATTCTGAAAACCTGTTACAGTCTAATGGCTACGAACTATATGGATCAGGGCAAAATGCTAGTTGGGTGACAGTCAGTTGGGGAAGGCATCCACAGAAAAGAAGGATATAAAAGGAAAGAAAAAAACTTCTGCTCCAAGTTTGCTTAAAGCAAAATATTAAAATCACTTTAAGACTAGTAACCAATAAAAATAGCAAAAAATGAAGATTAAAAAAAAAAGGCTAAAAAATATTGTTTACAAAAACTTACTTCAAAATTTAAGAAAAATACAGCTGTTTCATTACAAAAGCTACCATGAGAACTTCTCTATAGCTATTACTTTGGGACATACAGCCATTACTGTGGGTCATGCCATTCAATGTGAGTCCACAGCCACACACTAAAATATCACTGGTGTTTCTGTCTTATCAAAATGCAAACCTGACCTTTAAGTTTACAATTAATATGATCTTCAGGTCATGGTAGTTTAGTCCAAACAGTACCTGAAAAAAACCACTCAGTTGCCTGAATTTATAACCAAGATTAACCAAGTTTCAAAGTTCTAAATACTGAAGTAGAATTATACTTACCACCATCTTTCATCAACTTAAATTATGTCCAAAAATGGTCTTTGCTTTTGTTAGTGGTCTGCAAATAATACTCAATTATGAGTATTTTGCATGTTCTATACTTATCCCATGTCCAGATTTCCAAGTAGATGTTGCATACACAGGCAAGAGGACCTAAGTATAGGGCAGCACAGTGGCAAAAAGCATGCCAAAGTATGAGGCAAATGGCCCAAAAATCTTACATGGTGATCCTTATCTTCAGCTCCTGGACAGGTTACAACAGTAACGACAGTTATTACAACAGTAATAAACCAATTCTTGAGACTTGAAATCAATCCAACAAATATTAATTATACTAAAGTAAAAGATAGCCTAAAAATGTAATCATGCCAGATTCTTTCAGTTGTAACCAAACAATTGACCAAATCTGATTAACTAAATCAGACGTAACTGAACACCTGAAGTGGAAATTTCCACCCTTCACCAGTGGCATAAAGCAGCATAATGTACAAGCTTAACCTGGAGAATGTCTCCGTTTAGCACCACAGGAAAGAAAGGCGTTCATCAGATGTACATGGGAAAATGCACATAAGACAATTTAGATATTTTAAAACCTCTAAATAAATGTACAATGGCAATTCATAGCTGTTCTAGAAGACCATTATCAGAACAACAAATGGAATTAAAAACTTTCCCAGGGTGAGAATCAGTTAATCTTTAATATATGTAAAGAACACATTTTCCCCCTGCCAAACACTCTCAAATAAAGATGGCAAAAACTAAATACTCAAATGTATACTTAATTTTGATGATACAATATTTAACATCAGATACAGAGAATATTGATTTAGTGCATGAACCATGAAATATCCCAGAGAGCCATGTTATAATTGTGTTTGAGCTCTGTAGAAATGTCAGTCAGCTGAATTCTGTGGAAGTTAAACTCTCTCAAATGTGCTATTAGAAGTCTTCAAGCATTAAAAAACCTCTAAACTACTCAACCAAAAACCTGTCATGCTTGAATAACTCTAACAAGTGCAATAATAGGTGTACAGTCTCTGAGGCTGTTTGGCAAACTACAAGATACTTCAGTATTCTTTTCCCTGAATGATAAATCTCAAGAAATATGTTGTAGGTCATTTATACCACACACAAAACAAGGAAATCACAGTTTAAGGATCCATGTTTTCCACACAAGTCCATTAACAAAGAATATGTGGGAAAAAGAGGTGATGGATTCTTTACCTAGGGAAAAAAAAACAATTATCTGGCAACAAGCAGCAGCATTAAAAATGGCATAAGATACAGACAGCCCTTTACTGCATCATTTTGCATTTTCAGAACACCATACACAATGAACTAAGCAAGCTTCCCACTTACTTCCTCATATTGTTTGGGGGTTTAATCATTACTTTAAAAATAGAAAACAGAGATATAATGAGGAAAGTATCACTCTGAGACAGGGTCTCAAATAAAAAATTTTCAAGACACCATGAAGGACCCAGGAACACAAATATCATTGAAAGCAAGCCCCTTTGACTGACAATCCACTACACTGAGGGGTGTCTATCTCCTAGATATTCTATTGACATATTCTGAGCATGTCTTTTTGGATTCTGAAAGGGTTGCAATAAAAGGAAGTTACTTTATCCTTGTGATTGCATGGTGTATTTCATTTTCAGATTCTACATTATTTATAATACTGGCATGAATAAATCATGTGTGTCACAAAATACAATGCAACTGAACAGCTATCTTTTAAAGCTTTGTTCAAATGCCCTGGGTCATTAACATTGCGAATTAATTTAGAAGTTACTAAAATCTGCCTACCATGAAAGATAAAGCCTCACATCTAATAAACACTAGTTGTGTGTGTGAAGAGTGCTACAGAAGATATACAATCAATCTAGATTCTATGATTTTTCACTTTATTGTTCCTCTTGCCATTATGTCAGCGGATCTGCAATCACAGAAATGAATCACATCTGTCAGTGCAAGAGAAGCCTGAGCTGTCATCTTAAAGCACCATTGCTTAACCGTTATTTATATATTTATACATATGATTCCAAGATTAAAATTAGATTTTTGTCCTTTTCATTTATTTCCTATTGCATGATATTTTACTGTAACTACCTTCTCTCCTAGTCTAACAGCGTATACTGTGATGTGTTAGAAATCAGTTCTAGAAACCAGAAGTTTGAACCGTTCCTGCCAATAATGTATTTTTTGTGCAAATGAAAAAATTAACATTTCAGTATGAAATCTGCTCTTTGGTAAAGCTTGTTATCAGTTCTGTTGGTGATTTCTGTAATCTGGAATCGTTGATACAGAATACATACAATTTTTGGAGAAACCAGATGCAGATACATAGCCTTCCATGAATGACCAAACACCTCACTACAAATGTTTAACATGAGACCGCCTTATTCATAGACAATTTTACACATTAGTATTTGAATTTTGATATTTCACCACTTTCTCTCTCTCTCTTGGTTTTTTGGTTTTTTTTTTTTTTGTCTCTTTCAAACTGTGGGTCATGTGCAAGAAATATTTAATTGGGAATAGTCACATCCTGGATAATGGGCTGTTGGCAAGACTATATAGTTTCTAGTAACTTATATCTCAACGTTGTCAGGTCTACATTAGAGCTTGTAAATAAAATCAGCAAAACAGATATCTGGTCTTGCTTAACCAAGACTAGTTTGAGATATCTATCACTGATTATTTTACAGTAAGGTTGGGTTGTTACATTTAAATATTTTTTATATAAATATTTACATTATTTGAAGAAAATTTTACTTATTAGGCTAGTGTTATGGGAACGCAGCTGAGATTGAAAAGATATAAAACTTTGCTCAGATTAATATGGACAGTGTACAAGTCCAACTGGAAACTAAGCGTTGGTTAACACAACATTTAATGGGAGAGTAACAGATCTCATCCTTATAGGTGATTTTATTTAGGTACTACAGGGAATTCAGCCTGTATCTCCCATATCCTATAAAGACTTTCAAATTACTCTATTTCCCCTCAATATGATTAGTGGAAAATGATCCCTACTTATAGAAATATCCCAAGATATAAATTACTGTGTTAACAATTTTAATTATTATTCCCAAGCAAATAGTTAGGCCTATTTGGTCTCATTAAATATATCAATATCATATTAGTTCAAACCCAACACAGTAAAGAATTTAATCTGCCCAAAGCTACCACAGAAAACTGTGGCACTATAATACAATGGACTCAATCCTACACTATTTTCTGCTTTGTATACCAAAGGCTTCTTGGGTAGAATAACCAAATTTCTACTGACTTGAATGATTTTCAGGTTACCAGGGGCAAATTCCTTGTCTTTGATAACAGCGCTAACATTGTATCTCATTCTGTAGGCCCAGAATCATTGCCATTTAAAACTTTAAATCTTAACACTGCAATTTCACTTGCTCAGACTTTAATTTTGTGTAGTTCTTGCAAGCTTCAGTCTAGACCATGATATACCCTTATTTCCACTCACTCTTAGCAACCTAATGCTACTGTACAACAAGCAAAGAAGGAAGAAAATAAACCCTGAAATTTATTTCTTAACATTTTAGAATGAGGACCGAAAAGTAAAGGTTCCATGTTGCATTAAAATTCAACTGGGAAGTTTTGCAAGTCCGAGCTCACTCATTTTACACACATTCCAACGGTTTAGCCCTTTTCTCTCATACATTATCTTTCACCAGAGCTTTTGCACACACAGAAGTAGGGGATGTATCCCAGTAATACTACAGTTTACTACAGTAAAACTGTACTTTAGACTATGTGAAAGTTCATGGACTAGGGAAGTTTATGAACTGGTGGGAAACTACCTACTGTATATTACACCCTGAAAATCAAAAATTACTTCTATTTCTTCAGATCTGTGAACCATTAATAATAGATAACTAATAGGTACACAATTTCAAAAGAACATATGCAGAAAGATAAATAATTATATTAAACATGGGTTATGGGAATTTCAGTACATATACAGAGTTCTGATTGTTTTTAATCAAAATTTAGAAAATTAAATTATATAAAATAAACATAGAGGACTTAGAAGCAAATTTTGGCATAACTGAAGAGTTCCTACACATTTGACAGTCATATTTTCACTTTGAATTGCATTCAAAACACATCTATATTGGTCATACTTGGTTTGCTCTTTACTGCTGTTTGCTTAAAAAGAATAAAAATTTGGTTTTACCATGAATTTTATTCATTTTCTTTTCTCTTTCTTTTTTTTTTTTTTCAAAATCTTTATACAGAATTTCCCTAGCTCATGGTCATTTTTCTTTGATTTTAAAAATTGTCCATTGATATTTTATTTTATTTATTATGTGTATGAGGGTTTTGCACTTTAAAAATTATTCTTTGTTATATAACCACAAGAATCAGAACTGAGACTCTTCCACATCAAATTTCTCATACATTTCAAACTGGAAACATTAATAGTCCATGTCTATTGTGGCCCTCCAGCAACTCTCACAGGAGGTCATACAGAACTGCATGACAGCTATGAAATTATGCTGTATCATGAATAAATAACTTACCATAAATGTCAAAATCCCTCAGCTTCTAAAGACTGCTTTAGTAATTATGTTACAGTTAATCTTAAAACAGTGACATCTTGCCCTTTCTTTCTTCTTTCCTGTACCTCCATTTGGCGGAATGTCTCCTGCTTATCAGCAATTTATCATGAATGAGACTACAGAGGTCTAAAATTTTTAATGCAAATCAAGTCACCTGATAGCTTCAGAGTGAATAAACACTAATATTTTTTTCTAATTGCCTAATACTTTCTCTTGAATAACTTTAAACACTTGAAACACACTCTATCATTAGCATAATAAAACCATAATGTTCCTATTTAATTGTAATTTATTTGAATGAATACTCATCAGTTCCATGTTTTAAAATAATAGAAAGATTTTACAAACTAGAGTGTACTATCTGCCTATCAGTTCATTAGTATAAAGACAAGTTGCAAGATACATGGATAATAATTTTATTAGGTCATTGTCTTTAAAAATATTTTCTACTGCTTTTGCATCCTCTGTGATAGGCTAACAAAAAGTATATTTGCTGCATGTCTAGGGATGATGCAAAAAGAACTGTCTCCTAAGAGCAATTTATCCAAACTATTGAGTTTTTTTTCCAGCCTATGCCACTAATAACTTCAGTTACTGGCATCATCCCAGTAAAATTGAGTCATCTTAAATCTGAAGGATACCAACTCCATTTTTATAGCCATGTTGAAAATGTGGACTCTATAGTCAAATACAGCATTATTCCAATTGATTCTTCCCTAATCTCATTAAATGATAGAAGAGCAGAACATAGAATACCATCTCAGAGAACTGAAGGAAAAAATCAGGATCAAACGTTTCATACTTTCCATTCAAGATATCAATCCTCTCTCTTCTTAAATGTGTGCATCTACACTTGTTATTCGTTATTTGCCACATACTCCATATGCCTATGTTTTCACATGTAAGAAAGAGCATTTCAGGTCATCGCTTTTTCCCCTACACCCCCTTTCTCTCAGGTCCCTCCCTCTTCCATATCCTCTTCATCACCACATCTGTGGTGTGACAGGCAACAAGGAGCTGTCAGCAAGTTTCTTGCTGAGAGATAATGCTGTTTGCAGCCTCATTTTGAAAGTCAGACACAAAGTCTATTCATAGCAAAAGTTTACCACTTTGATTAAGGATGTAAAGGATCGCATTTTACTTATTTATCCAAAGACTTATGCATCTGAGGGAGAATATCAGACAGTGGTGAAAAAACTCTCTCTCAATCAAAGATTTAAGCCCAAATCTAAAATCTCAGTCATGTTGCTAAAAGTAACTCTCCTTGAACAGAACAGAAGCCAGCAGCCTCACTGTTATTCAAGCAGCTTCCAAATCCTACAGTAAAACAGTGGCACATACCTACTATATGTTTTAAAACTATTAAAAACAAACAAACAAGAACACAAGAAAAAACCCAACAAACAGTAGTTGGTATTCCCTGCTGCTGGTAAATGACTTCACTGCTCAACCTCTCGATTCCTTTTTTCTGCAAGAATGCCTGTCCTTCTAAAAAGCAAAACTTGAAATTATTAATGGGTGAACAGATGGAAAATTAAATCACCATATATATTAATTATTTAGGTCCTTAATCACTTTATGTTATTTTATTGAGAATTTCTGATTCACACAACAAAGGCTGCAGTATTACAAAACACCTTGTAATGCATTCTCCACTATTAATTCAGAATATGTCCAAGTTGTAGCCATTAGCATAAACTCTTTTAATAAATCTGCCAGTTCCATATAGTAGCTGTAAAGGGAAAATGGCCTTCCCCTATGCATCATCAAAAAGCTTAAATTAACTTCAGAAAGTTATCATACATTTATTCTTCTAAAGTCTTTACATTACAAGTAAGATTTCTCTCATCATCTTCCTTTTTTTGGACAGGAAAATTCTTCAATTCTTCATGGACAATTTCTTTGCTAGGATAACCTTGTTTATTTTGCCTGTGTGACATGTAAGGACAAACAGAGCTGTTTGTTTCGCTATTGATCTTTGCTCTATTTCATCAACATAATTAATTTGGTTGCTTTTTCTCCATGCATATTCATATCCAAGCAAAAGTTGCTCTAGTTTCTTACTCACTCCCTCCCCTCCTCTCCCTCTCTTTTGTAATATTGTTATTTTAAAAGAAAATTACTAATTGTTCAGTACATTTAAATAATAACAGTGGAATAAAGAGCTCCTTTAAAAGACTTGAAAGTACTGAAAATATGTTAGAATATGATGTCATTATCTACTTTCACAGATATAAAACAAGATGAAAAGTTAAACTAAGGAATGATGGCAAATGGCTGATGTGTTAGAAATATCAAACCACACAATTCCTCCTGGTTCTTCAGTCTATTAGATTCCATTTGCATAGATTCTGGCAGAGCAAAATCTAATTTAGATCTAATTGCAGCCAATACAACTGATCTCTTTCTGACTTTTTAACTAGACTAGAACAACAAAGTTCTGGACTAAACCAATATTTTTTGTTGAAGGGACACCTGGATGTTAATCTCTCCTGCTCAGTGTAGGACTAACTTAAAAATTGAGTCAGGCTACTCAAGGCCTCATCCTGTCAACTTTTGAAGTTCTCCAAACAGAGACGTAACAACCTTTCTGCAGAAATTGTTCTATTGCCTAACCAATCACATTGAAAAATAAAGGTATGGATTATTTGGCTAATTTTGGGCACAGTTTCTGAAATCTAGTGTTCAACCAGTGTCTACCACAGATATTTTGGTACTTAGTATTTTGGTGGATAAATAAGTGTGGCAGCTGGAAACAAACACTGTAATAGAGCAAATGGTGAGAGAAAAATACAAAAAATTATACACAAAAGATATAGAAGAGTAGAGTAGAGAAGTAAAAACAACAGAGAAAGAGATATCATTGTTCTGATAGGCTAAACATGTACAGAACAATATTTTTATTGAAAATAAGAGAAAATAACTGAAATACGTAGATCCTACTCTGCAGTAAAATTGTACTTTTTATTTACTGCAGACATTTCCTAGAGCTTGCTTTTATATTCAGGACATTTTACATATGTTGGAACAACTGTTGTAATCCACTGTTTAAATGTGTTTCCCTACACTGAGCATTCTTAGCCAGATTTTTTTTTTTTGACCAATTACAGGTCCTTCCCCTGGTGAATGATGCCACACTCCCTACCAACCCAGTCACAAAACTCAACATTTATTGCCTCAAACCCTAATTTTGGACGTTGTCTTTTGTGATCAAACCCATTTGAGTCCAATATTTATCCTTAACCTCCAGGAAGACTTAGCCTGACAGAAGATGAATTTAAATCTCTCCCCTTAAAAGTTAATTATAATGCATGGCAGTCAAAGTAGCCAAATAGTGACTCCTCTTTCTGCATACATATAGTACCTGTCCAAGATGAGTGAGTATCTCTTTTGATAGCTTTGACAACTCTGATTTTCTCCCTGCCGGCTTTTCAGAGATGCAAAATCAAATCCAGCTGATCACATTCTTCTTTGTAGTGGCATTGACTCTAATACCTCATATGTTTTTGCTATATTTGACTTCAAAAGATAACGACATTGTACGCATGAAAAGCTTCTACAAAGCTTCCCTCCTGCCTTCCTTGAAGATCAAATCAAACTGTAGGCCTAGCATTGTGATTTTGATATATGCTACTTGCAAGAAATGATGGAAGAAAATCACCACTTCATTGTAGCAGCTTTTTCCCTTTAAGAAAATACAGCAGGTCTGTTGTTCAAATGAACTACTTTTAAGTTTGAAATGCCAAAAAAAAATTCTAAAATAAATGTATAGGCATCATGACAGGGCTATGCAATAGCAGAAATTCACAGGTTCTACATTTTTTGTAGAATGTGCCTTTCATGTAGTCACTATTTCGACTCTATTTCCATAGCTACCTCTGCAACCTGTGGCTCTTCCTAGTTTTTCAAAACAAGAAAGAGCAATTGCACATTATTTTTGTCTCCTGAATTCAGATCCATCCACAACTATAAATTAGTAAGAGAAGGGCAAAAATAGTGAAGATAATAGGTATTTGGATTTCTAGAAGGAAAGGATTAATTTTATTTTTAGGTTTTTTAAAAAAAAAGTATTTTTGTCGTAGCTGTGTTTATCCTCCCATTCATCAGTCCTCATTTCTAATCTGCAACATTAATACTACAACAGGGAGGAGTGAAGTACAAAATACATATTTCGCTGCATTTGGTAAACTATGCAAGTTGAAAGTGCAAATTATTTTGTTAGTAGTGACATTTGAGATAGAATCTCACTTCTATTGATACAAAATAACTATCACAATTATTAGATACAAGGCAAAGTATAATGGTTTCTAATACACCTATTTGTGACATCCCACTCTTAGGGGAAAGAAGCACCGAAGATTTGTAGATGCCCATGGTCAAAACGAACAGCGTAAGTCAGAGAGTCTGCAAAAACTTATAGTTTTATTAGTAGTTTACACCACTTGGCATGGAAATTGGTATATTAGTTCCTGATCTTCTAGTATAAGCACACAGCAGCACGTTTTGAATATTATCTTCTAGGCCTCCACATTATTCCAGTCAAATCAGGTTGTCAATATGGAATGAAAAATTGGAGGGAAGAGGGAAGAATGAAGACAGAAAAGGAAAAAGGAATTTCATGCAACTGTACCTCCTAGAAAGCTTTCAGAGTCACTGCGTGAGGGATGTTGAACTCTGAAAAATAGTATTATCCACACAAGTAGAAGTGCTATTCAAAGAAAGATTTCTAATGTTTCTGTCCATTCAGACATGGGGACTACTGAAAAAATATTAAGTGGAGAAGAGCACTGGATGTGACATTTCCATCACAAAATATAGAGCAGTAATGATTTCAAGTATTCTTGATCAAAAATAAACAGACAGTAATTGATATCTATAATTGTCTTTACTGGTTTATCTTGCAGCAATATTAAAGCAGGATGAGTTCCTGAAGAAGAGTTAATGGGCTAAAAAATTGGTTAAAGGCACTTTAGAAAAGTAAAAGGCTGCCCAACAATGAAATGTTTTGAAAATAATGAAATAAAAAGAGGTGAGTGCAGTCTTAGGAGACACAGATTTAAAATCTCAACCCATTAGTGCGTTCTGTCACATGATTTCACCACTGAAAACAGAAAAGAGCAATAGTCTCTTCTATTCATTTGAGGAAAAACAAAAGCTTTGAGAAGTTGAGACAGATATCCTGTTGCAAAAGAAGTCCAATGAAAATACAAATAATGTGATAATGTTTTATGATCAACAGACTGCTTTCTTGAAGAAACTGATCATGCTTTGGTGCTTTAATAAGCTACTTCTATAGCATAGTCTCTTTCTAAGTGCTCATCTGTGAAACACAAATTAATCCTACTTCCACAAACTTCCGTTGTTCTAACAATTTTGAGAACAAGGCAAGAAAGTTGACCTGCCAGGCTATGCTGACTTGTGTTCTATGTCTAGGCTCTTTTGTATGTCATTGAGGTGGCAGAGATGAAAGTTCCTAGACAAAGGTGGTGATACATCCCACATCTCCTACTCTCTGGAGTAAACTGTTATTCAGTAGGAACCTATTGCCATCTTCCTCTCCTTCAGCTCACTACAATCCCTGCCTCTGATCTTGGTGTTCATGGCATGATGGTCATGTTTTGCATCCCACAAAAAAACTTAGAAGAAAACCCGAATTTTGGATGATTAGACTAAGGCATAAGCCAGCAGCTCAACTATACATCTCTGCTAAGATTGAAGCTGTTCTGCAAACGTTTACAGAAACAGCACTTGGAACCTGGGAAACTACTTTTGTGCAGCATTAAATATCAGCTGAGAAAACTCTTCCTAAAATTTGTTTTCTAGGGCAAAGACATCTATATCAAATAAAAGTTCTAACCATTTATATCCTATAGCAGAAATCTGACTTGAAAGAAACAAATTATGTGTTATGCACATAATAATGTATTCGGGAGAATATGTCTAGCTAGTGGACATGAAGTGTACAATGACAGAAGACAAGAAAACATGAAATAGGTTTTATAGTAATTCTAAAGAATAAACTTTCTTCATCAGGCAGTAAATCCAAGGTACTGTAAATAGGACCTAAGTTATAGCACCCCTTTCCTAAAGAACATATTTATTTACATCATCTGATAAGTATGTATGTACATTTTACAATGTCAGTGTTAAAATTCACTGCAAAAATCTATTTTAAATTAAGTATACATGATTGTTCAAGCAATGTATTTAGACTTACACATACTTGCATTCCATTATCCTTTGCATAAATGAAACATTTATGAGCTAATTAGTTGCTTGAGCATTTAACTGTATTTACATCTAACAGTGCTGTTATCAAATAGATCCTTATTAATGGCAAGGAAATTATTTGTTACATATATCAGGAACATCTGCTTAGGAAATCTGTTATCACCACCAGTCCATACTTATCTGATTTATACAACACTTCTGGTACTTGAAACTGTGAAGGAAAACCAGAGCAGTATAAGAGAAGAGTTTATGAGTCATTACTAAAATTCAGTTCCTACCAATGTCTGTCATTCATAAATAATTTTAGGGGTCAGTTGTGCTTAACCATATGTATAAGCTCTATCCACTCATGGTCCATTGCAAAATACATATGTCTAGGAGAATGGTTGCAGATACTCTTACTCTATGCTTTAATTTTAATCCCTATACAGCACTTTTTCCCTCATTACAGAAGAATTTCTAAAATACAAGTAACATTAGAAAAAGAGATAATATTATGGTCCATATATGCGTTAGGAATGCCAAACAAAAACAAATGAAAGTGTTAGGAAAAAGTATAGACAATTATATTTAAAGACATAAATATATTTCTTTATATATGATACACTCACTTTCAAGGAACCAGTTTAATTTTTCTTGGAAGGTCGAGAAGGATGTAGAAGGGAGAGGTTCTTGCATATATGCTTCATTTTAAATACTATCTTCCAAAGCCTTTTTAAAAATATTAATTTTCCTCACAGCATGTTATTAGGTATCCTCATTTATATCCTGCCTCTGTAAATGCATTCCTATTTGCTTTGTTTTAAGCATGTGACTAATGTAATTTTTTAGCTACTCAAATAGCTAAAAAAATAAAAGGTACAAGACTGAGTCTTACTAGACTGTCATGAGAAAGCTAATACAAGTTATGGTGCTGAAAAAAATGCAATTAACTAGTATTAACAGGCGCAGAGTAGCTCAGAGTTTCATTTTTATATTTCTCAGTCTTAAAATAAATATAATGGGTAAAAATTTCAGTCAGGTAAATAACCAATAAAATAGGATTTATTGTAAAAAAAGGCATAGGTGGTGGTGCTGGAACTGATCTCCCACAAGTAACCTGTTGTCCTCTTGCACTGTTCAGGTGGAAGATCAAAGGAAGGGCATTTCCAGGAAGCTTAGACAGAGATCAATGAGTGCAATATTCCAAGTATTTTATAGTAATAGGGTTGCACTTGCACAGTGCACATCAGTTCAGTGTTTTGTGCTGCCTCAGAGCTTATTATCCAGTCTGGTCCCCTTCCTTTCTTTACTGAAAAACAGGGCGATTTGCACAAACACCAATAGTAGCGATGCTAATTCCACATTGCAGCTAAAGGTAAGGTCTCAATTACCCAGCAATTGTACAATTCTCCTCCCAGAGCACCCTCAGTACCTTGCTGTTCCTGGAACTGCCAGAACAAATGTGTTGCATCTACAATATAAACCTAATTTGTAGGTATAAACTCTGGAAACTACCCTCAAACAAAACACAACTCTACATAAATCCAATGAATTTTCTTACAGAGCATGAAAATTACCTATAATTGCCAAACTGAAGTCTGTGACTTCAGAAAACTCAGTACAATTATATGTACAAGTGCTTTATAACACAGTCTTTGCACATATCAAAATACCAAGAACAGCCTATTATAGCCAATGTTATTAAAATTAATTGGTATCTTGTCTCAAATACATTAAGTGAGAAGGAAAAGAGCAGGTCATGTAGAAAATGTTTTGAGATTTTCATACAATATTACTCTGTTTTTTGAAATTCCTAAGTGACCTAAGCAATCAGCTATACACACTAAAATACCAGTGAAATCATAAGCTGCATTATTACTAAT
>JAWWMP010000081.1:92653903-92671270 GCA_035047865.1 Dendrocincla tyrannina | reverse complement strand
TACCAAGTGCGAACACACTTCTGCACAGCAATGTTTGCACTTTACTAACTTGTCATTACTCTAGAATGTCAAACTACAGAAGAAAACATTGAACAATAGATGCCTCTATCCTAACTAACACAGTTTTCTCTTGGATGGAAAGGGAAATTCAAACTGCATAATAGAAAGGAAAAAAGTCAGAGGACTGAAAAGTAGAAAATTAACTTCAAAAAATATGTGTAAAGGCACATAAAATAGAACACAGGTAGAAAAACTAAATAACAAGCATCTGAATAGGATCAGGGCAGAAAGGGCAAGGGAACACAGCACCACCAGAGATTCTGAAAAGGGAAGGTCTGAGCAGACTTTTCCTGCCACATGGATGCTCCATTAACCAGAAGCTGAAGGAAGTTAACTTTTCTCCCTAGTCTTACTTCTTTCAACAAATCAATGTGAATGCAGCACCACTTCTTCTAAGAAAGTACTTCACTCTTATAACTTTCTCCTCAGCACCTGCAAAGTTTCAGTTTCTCTCAAGACAGCAATTTTCTAATCAACTTTTCAATGTTCACTTTCCCTCTGCTCCTTTTACATTTGCTTCCTCTCAGCCCCTTCTTCACTTCTTCTTTTTCATTATTTTCACATTTTTCACATTTTTCATTATGTGCTCTTGTTCATTCTGCTTCAAGCCAGTACTATCAACTTATCTTGAAACACAGACACACCTCTGACAGCAGCAAGAATCAACTGCCTGTTTGAACACAAGGAACAGTTTTATGCAGTGTTAACTTTAAAAGGGAATCAGAACACAGACAGAGGAACAATTCTTTCAGAAGTTTACTTTTTCAATTAAAAGGAAAGCTAATGAAGATAACATTAGAAGGAAACCTGCTGAAAACAAAAAAACAGTTCACTGACTTCTGATTATTGCTTTTTATGCAGCCTGCCCCTTTGGAGCAGAATAATTAAGCTGAGAGGACTATGGCTAATAAAATGTCTGCATGATTCAGTTCAAGAAAACACAGTGGAAAGAACTAGGCTTCTGCTTTCACTCTCCATTCATGGGAGTGGGGCATTTTTGAACGTGAAAATAGATTAAATAAATAAGAAAAAGCTTAATTTTTAAAGTCTTATCACAGTAAATTAAAAAAAATTAAAATTTATCTTGAAGGAAAATTTATGTAAAGCTTCTGAAGGCAGTTGAACAGCTTTGGGAAATGGTGAAGCATTTCTTTTTCTTTTTTTATGCTTTACTATAAGTATCTTAAAACAAACAGCAATTTAGTGACCTTTGTGACTTCATCCTATTCAACATATTCAGACAAAAATTAGAGTGCCATAATCTCTACATTTTCAGAAATATGCATCATTGCAATGATGCTGGCTTGTTGGGTTTTCTTTGGTTTTGCATTATTTTTTATGACTTCATAAGAAAAAGCAATAAATTCCTGGTTTTAAAAACAAACAAACGAACAAACAAAAACCAAAACCAACCAAACAAAACCCCCTCCATTTCTTAACTGGAAGTCATTACACAGAATGTATATACTTTTACCCAAGAGCTCTAATTTTAATCATTAGCTCTGGGTCTGACATAACATACAACTTGTGAAATTCACTTGATCCATCTGATGAAGTTGCCCAGAAACAGACTGTTTCAGCTGATGATTGAGAACATAGCCCTTTTCTTCTCTGTTAACTGTAGAGAGCCAAATAAATATCGGCTAGGGAGATTACACTGAGATGTCTACAGCTGGACAATATGTGTACAGCTCCTTCTCTACCCATTGAATCAGAATATAAAAACTTCTTTTGTACACCCACAGTACTCTGGAATAAAAAAATGTCTTACTATAGAAGCCTCCAGCCTTGCAAAGAGATACACATTTAACTTCACAATTGATACAACTGATAACTAGTGCAGCTTTTAAAGACAGGACCACATGGTGGCCAATACAGAGAATTCCTGACCTTGGTCATTGCTTTTCATGCTCTACCTCAACCAATCCTGATACCATACGAAATTTAATATGGGAATTTCTGGCACAATATCTGCATGTAACTGTATTGTTGTCACAATATTATCATTTTGGTAGAGTCTAGAATTGTCACAAACTTTTACTCACTCGATATTTAGTTATTGTCTTTGTGATTTCAGGTAAGAAACTATGCACTATTTGAATACAGTAAATTTTTAAAATGTAATTCTTCTCTTTCCTCACAAGATATGAAATGTTATTTTGCATTTGACAAGACCTTATGCTAGCTCAGTGATTTCTTTGTACTTGTCCACAACTGGGAGAACAGAAGATCTTTCTCACTGTTTTCTCTACCAGTACTTACACTGTTGAGGTGGGACCACTTCCAGTTTGGCAAAGAGACAGCAGGCAAGCATCTGTATAGAGTCCCAGAACAGATGCACTGTTGAATATAAACTCATAGCAAAAAAATAAATACATAAGAAAAATGTTAAACCATCAGATTAACAACTCTTCCACCTGCCAAGGTTTTGATGTATAAATGGAATGTTTAATAGGCTACACTAATATAATTAATTTATCATAATTATAAAAGTACACTTAGTTTGTAGCTTCATTTTTTAATCTGATTTTTCCTAGAAAATTGACATCTCCAGCTGACTTTCATGTTCCCCCTTGTAATAACTAAGTTCCTTAGTCACTTAACCTTTAACGTCTTAAAGTAAATTAAATTCTTCATAATAATATAACCTCCAAAAATTCACTTCACTAAAAGTATGACTAGGAGCAGAAAAAGGAAATGTCACTTTGTTTTTCACTTCAAGCAGTAGAAGAAAAAGTCTAGTAACCTATGCAACCTGGTAGGCTTTCATCCTGCTCTTAAAACAGTTAATCCAACTGGATCTCATGCATACATTCCCCTTAGATAGATTTCCCTCATTAACTTAAATAACAGCAGACATAAATCTTGACATAATCTTCTCCCTGAACTTTACTGTCCGTAAAGCATATGGAGTATTTTTTGCCAGAGAGAAACTCAGTGATTTTTACACTCCTGGTGTGAATCCAGGGGATTGTATCAGTCTGGCCAGCAGGATGAATCAGCAAAATAACTGTACCTCTTTTATTGAATCTTACCAGGTTAACAAGTTTTTAAGGGGCATATAAAACATTCACAAACTAAGCCTTACATTTATAACTCTAGATAAACAGGCTGTCAGTCACCATCAGTGCCAAAACCCATACTTTGTGACAAATGTGAATCTGACATGATGAACATCACCAAGATCTAACAGTCTCTCTCCTTCCATTCATAAACCTGAATCAGGGGTACTACAGCTGCTGCAGCCAAACCATTGATTTCCTATTGTAGAACCTTGCTCTGAGTTTTGTACCTGCACGTGCAACTCATTTATCATTTCCCTTTCACATCATTTGTGACAGGAAGCAAAGGCTGGAAGAGGGAAGGAATTCTGCCTTCAGTGTGAGTGAAGGAAAGATGAAGCATTGACTTTAGTCATCAGTTAGCTGTGCTGTGGGGGACGTAAGTCAAGAGTCCATGAAGAAAAGGAATTTAGAAATATGTGAAGAGAGGGAAACATATGAAAATAGAAAGTACAGAAAAAAATGTAAATTTGAAAGGCTTAGAGATGATACCTGGAAAAGACAGAATATACTCATCCCTTCAGTAATATGCTATACTTGGAAGACAGCCAGAAGCCAGTGTGTGAGCAAGAACAGGGGCTGACAGACGCTGAAGGGGGACAACCCTTCATTACCAGTTCCAGTGGGTTGCCTTTCTCTTTCTTGCTGATTGGATAGCCAACCTTAATTTTCCACAGGTTTAACCATCAGATTTGTGATGACATCTGAAATTCTTTAATCTATGACATTCTCTAGACACATTCTAAATCTTTTAAGACACAAGACAATGATCGAGACTCTTGAGTATCATTACCTCTTAATGGGAAACACTGTCATGATACTGTAACTTCATACAGAGAGATAGATATATGGACATACATTCATGTCAATTGCACTTTTTGTTCCAGCTCCCCAAAGACTACATTTAAAGAACACTGTAAACTACACAGAGTCAGCAGATAGGCATATTTGTGAAGAAAACAAATTCAACAAATATTTTCTTCATCTCTTTTGTGGCTCAAGAGGGCGCACATCATTACTGCTCTAAGTAAAACGTAGACAAGATAATTTTTAATTTAGTTTTTACCCCAAGCCCTCTGGGCACATGGAGAATAAACAGTGGTAAACAAGGATTTCTCTTCTCAGTAAGACACAGACACACAACAAATCACAGGAGGAAACTTCCTTCTCAAAAATTGGAAAGTTAAAAGGATTTCTCAATGTCCTGCTTGAAAATTAATCTTCCACTTAATCAAACCCATATGGATAGATAATATTTTTCCTGTCAACAAGACTAGATTTAACATGACTTTTTATCCAGAAATGGCAATCTGGATAACTTAGGCTACTTTTTTTTTTTTTCAGTTCTAAGTCCTATACTCAGACCAGACCTTTTAAGCAGTTTTGACAGACATAACCCAGGTGATCCTCAAGCCAGAACATTTCTGCATATGAGTAAAGCAGAATCAGAGGGAGGGACTTCTCAAGAGGAACCTTATGAGGTTGAAGTGTTCTCTCAGTTGGGCAGTGGGCCTTTCAGAGCACACTTTAAGACTCAGTCCTTTAATTCTACCTAGTGTATGTGGAATTCCTTTGTTTCAACTGGTCCTCGTTAACAAAAATGTGTTAATTGCCCTGTCTAGTTGGAAACTCCCTGCTGGGTATTGCAAAGTTGAAGGCATCACAAATTATTTTGAGTTTAGTAGTCACCATTCTTGAATTGCTTTAAAAGTTTTCTTTCCTTTTTTCCTCTCCAACTTTCTGTGGGTCAAACTCTGCCTTCATTTTGCTTTGTCAAAGATTTTCTAAATCTCAAAATATGCTTTATGTAGTTTCTCAAGGTTGAAAGAGGAAACCTAAATTTGATTTTTTAGATACATGAGGATTCACCACTTTATACTTTTCAAGCTGGGGTAATCAGCAACAGTTTTTCTCAAGGATATGGTTTCAAATGAACCTAAGCTATATGCTTCTGTGATAAAAATACTTAATATAAATGTCATCTATGAGCATGTAATATGTTACAAGGATTCCATTCAGGGTGTAATTTTACATTACATTATGTTTGTTAAATTGCTGATCCTCTGACTATACTCCTTAAATACAGAGAATAAAGGGATCAGGAACAAAAATCATGAGGATGACATTAATTCAAATTATTTTCCTCCTAACATTTTCCTTTATATGATATGATAAAGTGATAAATATTATAAATAATAATGTGATAAAAGTTTAAGAAGAAAAAAAATCATATACCAAGATGCTAACTAGCTCAAATACTTCTAACCCTATCAAACAGAATGTAGTGCAACAGCATCCCAGTAGATAATTGTTTTCCACAAGTAGTTGATACATCATTCTCTAAAGTGAAACAATGGGACAGAACTGTAAGTCATGAACAGATTAATGCTAAGAACACTAATGGAGAAAATACAGTAAAGCTCCCACTGAAAAGGCTTTCTATATTAATTTTCTTGGCTGTAGTTGTTTGATATCATGCTCACAAAGTTCAGAAATAGAAAAAGAATAGATTCAGTTGAAAACTCTAACTTTGGTCTCACGACAAACTCTTATGCCTTCTGATAAATATTGCAGACTTGAGATTAAAACATATTTATTATTTCTTTTCAGAATTCCCCATTCTTCCCCAGATATTTTACCTCTTGCACAGAGACAGTGAAATGCAATCTTCAGATATAAAATCATATACAATTTCCTCTGCATCCCTGTCTCTTTCAGTAAAGAGGGGATGGATGATAAAACAGCACAAAGATTACAGCTGCCACTTAGTATTGCTCAAATTTTGTTTGTTTGATACCATAACCAAAGTATCATCCTTTCAAATTCCTTATGTATATACATATGTATCATAATTTGCATTTTCTAATAAATATCAATCTTGAAATAACTCGAACTTTACCATTTTTTTCATGAACATTCTACTTAATTTTCTCCACATTTACAAATGAATTTTTTTTCAGTACTTTTCAATCAACTGTTGAATTATTACAATTATAATAGTTCATATTTCACATACAATCCTGGAATTGACTATTCATTATTTATAAAGTACTCACTGGAGTGATTTACAGAAACTTTGATAGTTATCATTAGAAAAAATAAGCTAATTATGAATTAAAAGTGAACAATTAAAAAAAAAGTAATAAAAAAAGCATGTCAGCTTTTATCAGTTCACTTAGATTGAGGCTTCAGGGAAAAAAAAAAACAACAAACCCAAACTTTTTTAATTGCAGCTCAGAAGACAAGTTCTTCACAACAGAACTGAAAGAAACTGAATCAAGCAATTACCTAAATTTCTGCAGCAGGCCAACATTTGATTTAGCCTTTTATTTCTCCAAGATTAACTGAAGAAACTTTAAAAAGAAGGCTTTCTGAATTAAATATTAAAATGCATGACAGTCCAAACTGTATGCAGCAATTTCACTCACTTTAATATTTAATTCAGCACCAAAACTACATTGCTAACTTAGTTTATTCTGCCACATAAATTTCAATTCACTCATGCATTTATGTTGGACTGTACTTAATTCCTCTCTAGAGCTCATTCAAACTCAGAAGAAAGCTCAGAATCCCTGTGCTAGGCAGGATATTGAGTCTGTGCCTCAAGAGCTGGAGTTATCTGTGATTTTTATATTACCATGTTGGGGAATTGGTGAGACAAGGATTGCCCACATGGATCTCTGCTGAGGAGACAGCAGAGTAAGACTATGGAGGTCTGGAATGAAATATTTTCTATGGCAGACTTCTGCTCTGAACTTGAGCAAGCCATCTATTTCTCTTTGTCTCAATTCCATCCACCAAAAGACAGGGTAAGAGGGCCTTAGTAACTCTCAGTAGTGCAAGGACTTTAAAAATACCAAGCAACATACTCATAGTTCTTTCCAACAGTGATGTGAGTGATAACCAGCTTGAAAATAGCAACAGTTGTTTATATCACACAGAAGGAAAAGCAGTGTCACTCTGAGCTGTTCCAGGCTAAATATTTCCCAGTCCCTTTGCTTTTCACATTTACTCCAAAAGCCCTTCACAAATGGGCAGCTTCAAATGATTAGTGTAAACTGGAAGAAATTACAGGAGGATGTGAGCTGTTGGGGTTAATGTGTGGGAGGTACCATGTTCTGTGATTTCTTCTTATTCCAGGGACCCAGCCCCCCTAGCTATCTTTTCCCTTCTTCCCTCTTCCTGTTCTTCCTATTCTGTTCTTTCTTCCTCTTTATCACCTGAAATTCGGCAGAAACACAACTTCCAGGTCTTCTTCTTTGTATTTGCATTAGATTGGGTCCGACAACTTGAGCCTCTGCTCTCAGATGCAACTCAAATCATGGTGCAGACACACCATCTGCCAGAGCTGGAAGCCTTGCAGCCTCCTCAGCAACATATCACACTTGCATTAATTAACCCAGGCACATGCTGATGTAGCTATAATGCTTTTAGAGCCTGAGAAGTATCTGTATTGTGTATATCACAGTAGTGTGCTGTGTAGTCATAGCTGTCCTAGGCTGTTACTCCTCATTGTCACAAATAACTTTTCATTATACTTTGTAATGCTTCCATTGACTACTTACTACATCACCCACTTGGTTTTATCTTTTTTTGCATTATCAATTTTCCCATCTTTTCTGACTTCACCATTGCATTTTGCTTTTCTTTTATGACTTTTACTCACAGTCTTGTTTTGGTATCCCTCTTCTATTGACACCTCACTGTTTTGTGTTTCTTTCATATTTATTAAATACTCAATTATTTTATTATTTCTATGTTTAACCTTCTCTACATTCCGACCTTTCTGAGGCTGAGTACAAGAGCATGACAAAAGCAACAGTGTTCTTAAAGAGGAAGTCAGCATTTGAGATCCATAATGCCATTAACCACTGCCACACAAATGAGTTGACAGCTACTGGGCTTTTGTCTCATTTTATATTTATGGAGCTCACTTTCTGCTTTCCCAGAAAGTGAGCCTTAAGGTAGCAGCAGGAGAAGGGAAGACCTAATACTAGACCTGCTGCCTTCGAGAATTTGAAGTATTTGTAAGTTGAGAAGACAAAGACTTCTATTCCCTGGTACCTCGTGGTATCTCTCTTACACAGAGAGAAAAATACTGCTGACAGCTGCTTCCTGTGTTTGCACCAGCTCTTGGAATTTCTCTGCTCCCACAGGGTGTTAGCTGCATGTATCACTCTCCACATGCTCTCTGATGATGGAAGAGCACTGCTAAAAGCACAGCAAAGAAAACTATCACTCAGGGCTTCATACATCCAGTAGCTAAAGGACTGTCTGCAGCTCCTTTTATGGCTGTTGAATTACAAATTTCAGAGAATAGTAATCTATCCTGACAATTTCCATTCTACTTTTGCTAAGCTACCCCTACCAAGTTTTTTCCACACAGTGCATCAACCAAATACACAGGAAATCAACAATTTCTTCCTTCTCTGCTCAGAGATTTGTAATAGGAATGCTAAATTTGCTAGGAACAAAGAGTGCATTGGTGTGGAAACACCAGAAAGAACAAGACAAGAAAGAGATAAAAGAATGACAAATTGGATGACACAGCCCATCACAAGGATCCCAGCACATTTATCTACACATGATTTATCAATAACACCCAGAGTAAGAAAACAAAGGACAATCTAAAAGAAAGGGTAGGCCAGAGTCTTTTGGAGATGATGGCAGGATTAAAAAAGAGAAAGAGGAGTATGTCAGCAATGCTGCCTAAAGGTTCTTAGGGCTTGAACAGGATGGAGGCACTATCCACTCTCACCATCAGATCACAAATCAAATCCATAAACCAGCCCATGGCTGCCAGCATACTAACCAAATGTCTCTTCTCTCTTCCTTTCTCTCCAGCCTACTCCCCACAAAAGAAGGGCAGTCATCCTAGATAGAGACTACATCTTATAGAGACCCACAATGTTGAACCATATTAAACACATTAAAAAACTATTTTAAGGCCAATATCTATCAAGACACAAATCCAGAGACAGCAATTTAAACCAATACACTTCCATAGGCACTACCACTTTCTAAATCTTTTAGATTTAAGCAAATACCAAAGATAGAATAGAAGGAAAAGTAACCATAACTTTGTGTTTTTAAATAGAAAGTTGTAACATTAACTGGAACAGCACAAGGTAAAAATAAGTCCAACTCCAAACTGCTAAAATAGTCTCAAATATAACTACTTAGAGAATTGGGAGAGACTTCTATTAGGCCTTCATAGAGTTTCTGTAAAAGTCAGTGCGCAGTCAATCATTTACACCAATATGCCACAGTGCCAGCAAAACCAAAGGTGGTTGGACAAAAACAACTGGCACAGTTTTTACCTTGCAGTGAAAAACTTCTTCAAATGGTTGTTTCCATAGTAGATACCATTTCTTTGTTTAAAGATTTTGCAGAATTTATTTTTTCTGAATCAACATCTATGGCTGATTTCAACAATTCATATCAAGCTGAAAAACAGGTTCAAAGTGTCTCCAGCAAAGGTCTAAATGCAGTCTTTTTAAAAACTTTACAGTAAGTGGTCTAAACTAACGGTCAACTTCTTCAATGATAAGCAGATTCTGTAACTGTCTCCTCTGCATTTCACTCTTGGCAAAACCTCTGTTTGTTATGTGATGAATTGGTGCTAAATGGATGCCTTGTTGCAGGGTACTTAATGAGACTGTTCCAGATACCGTTGCAACTCTGGTTGAAATGCTCAATTCTCAGACAATTTCCCTGAAAATGGGCTGCGAATAACAGAATTTGGAGAGCAGGGCATGGGAATGATGGTGTTTGTGTGTGTGCCTTTTTGAATCTACATTTATATAAATTCCTCCATTACAGTTCAAGGTGTTGATGAGACTAAAGAAAACTCAGATCACAAAATACTCTGAGAATGCCTGGGTATCAGTGTAGTCTCCTGAAAAACAAGCGTAAACATATATCCCCCAAAAGATCAATTATTCTGCAGCTTCAGAGTCAAAATTATTTCTCTGATAGCTTTGACTCACTAGCTGCTTTCGAGGTTAGAACCAAGGCCCAAAATTAACATCAAAAGCCTGAAATCAATGACAAATTAAATGAAAAGTGCAGTCATAGCATTGTAGGGAAATAGGTAGAAAAATTACAGATTAAGAAGATCTTAAAGACTTGAATATTAATCAGTCTTCTAAAGACACGGTTATAGTGAAATGGAATCTGAAAAGGATATACAGACAGAATACCGTAAAGTGAAGGAAAATAATAATGTAAAGTGAAGCAAAATTTCAAAGTACTGAGATCTTATAATTAGATCTGGGGGACTAGAATTCAGCTTCCTAAACTACTTCTCTGAGACAAGTACAAGAAAAAACCCACTAGAGATGAAGCAGACTAGTAGTCACACAAGTAAGTATAGTAACGATAAGACTTCCCCACTACCAGGGACTGTGAAGGTGATGTATCTTGCATCTCTCTAGGCTAAAAACAAATTGCTTTTCCTGAAGTTTTTGCAACTAGAACCACAAAATAAATATTGGAAAACAATCCTCCACCACCGCTACCTCCATCCTCACTTTTCAAAAGTATTAGCATCAATGTGACAACTCTGTAGAGAAGGTTTCCTTACATGTGCATTCTTTAAGGGTAAGGAGCCTGCTACTCTATGAGCTTTGGGCTGCACCTTGACAATCTGTTGAAGCACTGGGTGACAAGTGCTGCAGAGCAGAAAGAAAAGTTGCTAAATGGAATCCACTCCCCCGCAACATTTAATACAATTAACTTTTACATCCCATTGTGTTCTCTCTCTTTCTGTAACAATGGTATTTCTGAAGACAACATTTACAACGCAATTGGAAAAGGGTTTCCATTAGCTATGTTACACAGGAGTATCATTACATTATTAAGCACCCTTATATCAATCTACCAGTGAGCAAGTTGCAGCTGTGGGATTGCATACATGGGTGATTCAGACCTTGCTGAAACTGAAATATATACCCTAGCTCACTAGGTATACAGTTACAAAGAGGAAAAAAAGTAGCCTTAATTGCATTTGCAATAAACTGTTCCCAAAAGACAAGTTATGGTTGTAAGTGTTGACTTATAGCCCAAATCTTAAGCTTTTGGGATAATTTGGATAGAGTACTGCTTCTGAAGATTACAAAGGAAAGAATGCTTTTCTATTTTTTCCTGTGAGGCTAATGAGTCAGAGAAAAGTAGAAGATGAAAGAACTGTACTCAGTTCTTGTTTGTTTACACCTCACAACTGACCCTAAAATGTGGATTTGGCAGCCTCAGGCTGAAATGTTATGAACTGATCAAATTCATTTGGAAAGGGCATTTTGAAAAATATTAGTTAACAAAAGGGAGTTTTCTTATTCTCTGTCTCTATAGAAGCACAGACAACAAACCCAGTTGGTAAAAAATACAAATATGCAAGCAGTCACAGTTTCTATCATTAGTATGAAAACTGCTCAAT
This sequence comes from Dendrocincla tyrannina, assembly GCA_035047865.1. NCBI lineage: Eukaryota > Metazoa > Chordata > Aves > Passeriformes > Dendrocolaptidae > Dendrocincla > Dendrocincla tyrannina. Next base: position 92,659,714 of record JAWWMP010000081.1, on the reverse strand, counting down.
ACTCTTCAGTTTCTTTCCCTAAAAGAAACACTTTTATTAACATTTGCAATAATTGCTAGAATATTATCTCCTGTATGAATCTACCAGATTGACAGAAAAGGCAGCCCTTCAATTTGTTTCAGGAACTGTAGATGTGCTTGAAATTTTAATATGGTGGGGGTTTCATCCTCTGTGTAATTCTCTGGTATTTCCCTAGCTTTTTGCTTTTTTTAAAAACTGGATGCTCTCAGAAATACCAGAATCTTCATAAAGCTGCTCTTTTGTTTTGGTTTGATTTTTTTGTTTGAAGTCAGCAATCAATTGGAATATCAAGGGTAAAAGGAAGATGAATGTGTACAGTCCAATATTTCAGAATCTATTTCCAGCTGGCTAGTACAATAGATTAGTATATCCTTGAAATATTAATTTTTATTAAATACTTCTATAGCAGGAATTTAAACTCAAAACAAATTATGCAAAACATAGTAGTAACATCTTTTGATAGTCTTAAGTTCTATTTCTTGTATACTTAACTGCTCTACAATCAGACAGAAATACTCAATACCAGCATTAGATAGCAAAATACATATTACAGTATTTTGCCAACTTTTCATACTAGTGCTTTGTATGGCAATAATAATGGAGAGAAAAGGTCAAATCCAAGTCTATTTTCCACTACATATTTTGTTGATATTTATCTACCTTTAATATTTAGGTAAAATTACATAGTTGGTTATTAACTTCTTACTCCACAGAATCTTTGATAACGCGAGTTATTTTCCTGCATAAATACTGACTGCATTGACAGTGTACCTGCAGTCATCCCACACAAGTCATTCTGCTTTCTGAATTATTGAACATACTGTTCTCATTAGAAAAGTACTGTCAGTACTTTTAACTAAAGAACTTATCCTGAAAGGGTAGGGGCACATTTAGACTTGTGAATAAGAAAACACATACTAAGACAGAGCTAGACGAGTTCTCAAGATCCACAAGTCTGACTTCCAGTAGGAAAAGAAGCTCACACAGATCATCTCTGACCAATATCAACTTTGTTGACTCTATACAGCATGAACTGAAGGAGGTTCCACACTCTTCCTTTGTAGGCTATTCCAGTGGTTTATTAGCCTCATCATTGAAAAGTATCTCATCTGTTAACAATATCTACAAATTATTCCTGTTTTTTCCTGATACTACAGGGGTGTGGGAAAGTAATTCCCATCTTTTTATTAGCTTTTGTGCATCTTGCAAAAGAGGTCATCTATTTTTAAACTTACCAGAACTGAATTCTTTCATGACATTCACTGTTTTTCAAACCTGTTGGATTTCTTTCCTCTGGATATGCTTTGCTTTAAACATACAGTTCTTCTAGGATGATACTTAAAACTACACACAGTATTCAAGTTGAGAGTTTCATCCACATCAGAAAATTATAATTAGCTCCCATGTGTTACAAGCAAAATTCCTGCTACTTCATTTCAGCTTAAGATCTGTGGTTTTACACCTACAAGAACAAGAAAAAAGGTTTATTTGACCCTTTTCTTCAAAACATGTACCTGACAACCTGCTGCAAGCCCTGGGATCCACTGCATTACCACTGATTGACCAGTTCACCATTTCTCAAAGCTTATTCTAGTATTTTTCTATAATATTTAAAATATAACTAACACAGTTAAATCCAGATACATTCTGATTATATGATGTATTCTAACAGCAAAGCTAAATTTGAAAACATTAGGGACAACTGTACCAAAGAAGGCCCTCTTGATTGGAGAGAAAACCACAGAGTTCAGGGGGGTGGGAGTGGGGACAGACAAGAGATCAGCCTGTTGAACGTCCACTGATCAGCAGTTTCACCTGGTCAATGTCACGAGTCATTTTGCTCCTACCACATAAGACAACATCAGAATTCTTACCTGAGTAAAATATCACAGACTGATCTCCATTTCTTTATCCACTAGATGAACATTTTCCACTGAAGAAAGCAAACAGATTTTTTTCATGCAATTTGTTCTTGTCAAATTCATCTGGTGCTTTCTTCTTATTTCATTATCCTCTAGGTCCTATAAATTGATTCATTATTCATTTAGAGCTTTTTTTCTTCCCCAGTATTACATATTGTGTTCATTTTTTCCGCATCCTTAAACTACATTTTCTATATACTGTTTGTTCTTCTTCAGTCCCCTAGGATCTAACTTGTCCTCCATCATTTCTCAAAAGTAATTAATGATTCAAAAAGTGCCTTTTTCTTTTTCTAAGCCCTTGAAGAAAAAAACAAATTACAGTTTGCCAATTAAAAACAGCCAAGTTAATGAAAGACTCTTAAAACTATTCTTTCTCTGCCTGTATTAAAAATTAATGCATTAGAAATCTAATTACACTGTATCTTTATTCTATCAAAACAAAAGTTCTAACGTTATCATTTACTTGAAGAGTGATGAATACTTTCCTTTATTTCTCCAATTTTTCTATATATCTTTTCATCATCCTTGCCAATTAGGCACTTTATATGCTAGTCTGTTTCCCTGTTTTATGTTTGCTCATATATCCCTTTATTGTTGCCTTTAGCCTTTTTTCTGCCTCTCAAATACAACCTGTATGCAGAAAAATTATTTTTACAAAAAGTAAGAGAAGTATCTTCTCAGTCATTCATGATTATTTTTGAGAAGTAATGGAGGAAGGGTGAACTGCCAGAAACTTAAAAATATATTGAAAGTATAACTGAGAAATGAGGACCACAGGCAGCACTGTGGAAATATTGAAAATACCCCAAAGCAAAATCAAACTACCAACCAGAAAAACCACAAAAAGAAAAAACAAAACAAACCCAAAACAACAAAAAAACCCCAACCTCTCCATATGCTTTCATATCTCTCCTTCTGCACTAATATAGATTGCCACCAGCTTTTTTAACTTATTCGACTTTCTCATAACGTATTTAGAGAAAGTATGATGGGAGAGTTTTATTACTTAGACATTTTTCCCAAGAGACCCTGCCTGTCAATTCCAAAAGACTTATTTTCCCCCAGATTATTAACTTTACTCTGCCAGTCTGTTCCCTTCCATGGGATTGTGAACACTGTCATTACACAAATACTTCCAGCACCTTAATAGGTCACTTTAACTTTTTTCTGCATTCTCCCTATGGAGTGACAATATAACTTAAAATAGTCACATTCTGTACCTCCTCCACTTTCTGAAACAAAAACATAGCTGTCAGTGTGGCTTTGCAATGCCACTCAGGCTTGCTGTGACCTGTCATGCTGTTTTTCCTCAATAACTGAAGTCTAATATTAGCATGAGCTTCTGTTCTTTGGACAGCTCTTTAATTTTTTCAGACTCATATATATGACGAACAGGGGAACTTCTTGTTCTTCTCATGCTTAATCTGTGACATTGTGTACTTGAGTAAGTTTGAAAAGGAGAACAAGATCTTGATCAGCTATTGAATGCACCAAGTGGAAAAATTTGATATTTAGTTAGAAAAATTTTTCCATTTTTACTCATGTTGATAGTACTTTCCTCCACATTGATTTAGTCCATTACGCCAGGCTTAAGGATAAATAATGCCAGAAAGAAAACTTTGATTGAAATAAAGGGGGGGTGGGGGGAGTAGAATCAGTGTAATGGCAGTGTAATTACATTTCTTAATTTAACAGTTCTCTCTGTAGCTGCACTTGTGTGACTCACAGTTAAAGACTGGAAAAACAAATTAATGATTTATTCATGCCAAATGAGAAATTTATTTTTAATAAATCTTACTTTTAATAAAATACAAATAGAGGGTGCAAACATATACAAATAAAGCAAACTAAGTTGGATAACTACTGGTATTTGCATAAAAGTATGAAGCAGCACAGTTGATAACACGTGTAACAAAGTCTCTAATTAATAATTTAATTGGGGAATACAAATCCACACTAGAAAATTCAAAGGTAGGTTTTGCTTCAGTTTGACGTGGTTTTCATAAACATAAAATGTAAGAGAACAGAAATCAGGTAGGGATCAAAAAGACATATATGATCAGATACATCAGGAACATTTATGTCCTTCACTATCCAATACCTGCAAGACCTTTTTATACCAAGTAGAAAACAAATAGAATATCCTTGAGAATGTTCTTCTAAAATAGCAAAATAATTTTGAAGTGCTTTTTTCTCTCCACTCACAATAAAAGAAGTCTAAACTAGTTTCAGGGCACACATGAAAGTCCTTTGAATTACAATTAAATCAATCCTCTACAAAGGATTACTGGTTCTATGGGTGCCTTCCTCAAAGCCCACATATAACTCAGATAATAATTTCAACTGCAAAAGAATAATCTCAATTGCATGCATTATATAAAACACAACCTGATTAAATAGAAGTCTGTGTAATTCTAAGCGTATAAAGACCCCCATTAGGTGAGCGACATGGACATCTGAAGTAAAATGTTAAGCTGAAGATGTTATATATGTAGGTGATTGAGAAAGAGAAACAAACATGAAGGTTATCCTCCTGCTGATAAATGCAGAACACTTGGTGTGAAAGCATACCTATGCATCAAGTCTAACTAGGACAGTTTGTAGTTTTCTGCAGTGTTTGTTAGCACAACCAAAGAGGTTGTGCCATGCTTCAAAGTATAAAAATGATGTACCTTCACCCTGTGTCCTTTTTTCTATTTTACATTTCACTATAATCACCCTCTACTCCAGCAAATGTCACTCCTGTTACAGAGATGTCAAGAATTCTGCTAAAGTAGCTTCACTGTTAGTATACATAACTGGGCCCCAGCCCTCTTACTACAGTAGCTACAAATCCCAGGTTTCTGCCACAACGAGGCATTAAACAGTACCTAAATCAATCTACATATAGTGCAGATTCAGACCATCCCAAAACTGCATGTGCACAGATCCAACTGCACTATCGTCACATCTGAAACTTTTTCTCACAGGGAACACATTTTCCCCTGCTGCCTGGACAGGACAACAGTCTCCTTCTAGTTGTCCTCTTTCCTTAAGACCCAGATGACATAGAAAAAGGCGAGGGTGCATCTTGTGCTAGCAATGTCAGTGCTAGCAATGACAGTGCTAGCAATGACAGCCAAACCTCTGTTTGGCACCACTGACAGGGGAAAAGCTGGAGTCTCAAGACAGTAAATCCATACATCATACCAACAAGAGGAACCACAGGTACACCAAGAACATTGGAAGCTATCTTGGAAACCTGCTGCTGAGACTTACCTGGAGGAACATGGAAAAGCAGCAGAAACAATCTCAAATATTTTTGACTAATGGCTGGTCCTCCCTGTTCTCTATATTCCGTAAGACATTGAAGCTATTTTAATGACTGTAGGGGTTGAGGAGACTTTGTGCAAGAAGTGGTGGAGGAGGTAAATAATTTGGAAACTTCTGTGTGCTCAAGACACCTGTTGTGCATAACAGATGCATTTGTTGAGAGAATGTGTGAGAACAACCACACTTTGTCTTTCCCTCAGAAGCTGTTTCTCAGCTAAACTAGATAAGAAATCCTTCATTCACAAGTGGGGGAACGGAAAAGGAGGAGAGAAAGGGAACAGCTCAGACAGCAGCACTGAGCAGGTCAAAAAGCCCCTTGATATATATAGACAAGAAAACCTGCAGCCTGTGTGTGCTTTTTGCCACCAAGGTGTGAGTTCTGGCACCTGTTCCAAAATAAACTTCCTTTCTAACTTGAAAGTCCATGGTTTATCCCTCTGATTACCTGCATTAACACTGAAGCTTGCAATGACCTACCTCTGTGGGAATCGGCCTGGGCTGATGCTCCCTTGGTAAAGCAGGAGGGAGTGAGGCCTTAGCTAGACTCCTCTGTGTG
>JAWWMP010000081.1:92633434-92653803 GCA_035047865.1 Dendrocincla tyrannina | reverse complement strand
TAAGTGATTGTTTAAGTGTATGAACACCAATAATTTCAATGCACGTACATGTAGAGAATAGTATAATTGTAGAGACATTATTCAATAAACTGAGCTTTGCTGTTAATCCATATTGGATCGTCGCACTGCTTCAAAAGCCTCGCTCTGCATACCTCTTCAAGGTAACCCAAATAATACTACAGCAAACACCTATTGTAAGATGTTAACTGGACCCCAGAGGTTAGTAGCCCCAAAGCTACATGATTACAGGATTAAACAGGCATAACAGCAGAGGGAAACTCTACATGAGCAGATCATAGCACGAAGGCTTTGTGATTGCAAACATGTCATCTTGGAAATTGTCAGGCTTCATATTTTATTAGTGCTTTTACTGAGGACAAAGAATAATATCAGGATGCTTCTATGGCAAATCTGCATCTTCACAAATCTTCAGCATTTTGAAGGCTCTTCAACTTAATTTTCAATTTTTGTCACTTTGTTGAGATGTTTTTAGCTACTTTCTTTGACACCTTAAAGAGTAAGGAAAAAAACCTCCAGGCAACTTTTAGTAGGAGATAAGTGAGCAGGAGCTTTAATGAGCCTCCAGGCTCCAGGAATACATTTACACAGAATCCACTGCTTTGACTCGAGTTTCAAGATTTTATAATAATGTCCATCCAATCCCATTCCATTATTTCCACCAGTTCTGCCCTGTTCCACCCCTGGCACACCCCATCGGAAGCTGGATCTGGGGGCTCGGGACCCTTCCTTCATCATCGTTGTCTTCTTCACAGCACGTCAGGTCCTTGGAGGCCTTCCAAAGCTTTAGAGTTGGAGGTCCTTCTGTCTATGTCTTTATCTTGTGGTACAGGCTTTGTGGCGCTTCTCTGCAATTCTACCTTGAAATAGAGACTAAACAGCTACTGGAATTTTGAACGACTGATATAGGATGGGGTTGGTATGTATAAACATTAAGCTACTGAAGTATTTTACTGCTACATTAGATCTACAATAACTTCTAAAATCTATAAAATTACAAAATCAAAAATCAAAGAAACCCTTAGCCATCACTTCATTGAGCACTGAAATGGAGAACTTTAAAAAAAAAGCAAAAAAAAAACCCCAAACCAAAATCCAAATCCACAACATTTAGATTCTTAGTATTTATGTGCAGTTAGCAGCTTAACATATTAACCTCCATTTGATATTTCAGCTCCTTCAAATTATAATCACAGAGTAATTCACAAGGACACTTTCCAGGAATTAGTGTAAATGTTAAAGGAAAGAACAGTTCAAAGTCTCTGAGGGGTTCTAATTTTTCGTAGACCTGGCTAAGCTATGCAGTATGCAAATTGCTGGTTTAGTAATAGCTATCAAAAAAAGGCTGACACCACTGAACAGAGGATTCTTCATAATCATTTAAAGTAATGTAATGCCAAATCAAGCAATATAAACCTGTACTTCTCCTACACAATGACAGTTATTTTCCTCAAGCGTGCTAGTTTTCTCTTTGCCTCCTCTTTTTTGTAAGCTTTTAAATTTCTTTGGGAAGAACAGGTTTGGCAATCACATATATATCAAAGTCAGGCCCTACCAGTGTTTACTGAGTGCTTATAAATCACTTGGTAAATACCTAGAATGGATTTTCCACTGCATTGTCAGTTGGACCACAAAAAATGAACGATGTTCAATTCAGACAGAAAACAACCATGCCAATAGATTAGTAGTTTGGAAATTGAGCAGCTTTATATATACAGATTCACTAATCAAAAAGATTATTAATCAGCCTTAAGCAGGTATAGGTAAGTAAATTGCAAATGAATAGCTTCTGTCAAACTTATCCATTCTGATCAAGTGCAATAGCTGTTGTATCCACAGTCACCCCTTAACAAAACCCAAAAATTTATTAAAAACCTTATCAGAGTCAAAATTGCCAAATATGGTAAGGGAAAATTAGAGAGACCTAAACTCCACTTGGGTACTGCACTGGGAATAGAGGTTTGCAGAAAAGAGTTATTTTAGTTATTTCTTTTTCCCTTTGCGTCTTCTTAGTAATTTTCAGTATATTCAGAAGAAGCTATCTCTGAACCTGTTTCATTTCAGCAATTGGAGGAGGCCTGAATTTTACAAAATATGTAATATATAGATGTATTTTTTCAGTAAAATATATAAAACAGAAAATCACTGAACAAAAAAGGCAAATAGTGATTCAATTCAGAGTATATATACAAATACATATTACAAAAAAATAAGAAAAAATAAAAGAAAACACAATAGCAACACCATAGAGAGCCAAGTGTGAAGAAAACATCACTGGACAATATTGACTTGGGACTTGGAAAAAGCTGTTGTGAAGGACAAGAATGGCATAGATGAGCTTTTTGTAAGAGTTAGGATGGCAGAAGAAGGAAAAAACCCTAAGAGACCAGCAGGTTCAAAAAGGATTATATTCATTAGTAGTTTAGAGGACTCTTTAGCAGCATTAAGCAAATGTTTTGTAGAGGAATGATCGAACTATCTATGAAAAGTAAACGATCTCTTCTTAGTTTCAGTTCTGAACAGCAGAACTTTGAACAAATAACATTCAGAGCAAAAAAGAGTAAGCTAATGATCATTAAGAGTACACTCAAATGCAGGGGAAGGGAGTGAAGCAGTTGTGTGAGAACTTATAAACATCTTCCATAGATAAATGAAGCTGCTGAAAGTTGTTGCATATGACAGAAACAAAGGCCAAGCTAAAACCTTTTTATTTTTTAATAAACTACTTAGAAGTAGGGAACATTAATATAGACTGCCATTTGAACAATAATAGGGCTGATTAAGTAAATGTTTCCCTTTGATTCATACACACAGGCTTTGAGTTGTGCACAACGCATGAAAGTAGAACACATTAATGAGCTAAGCTGATAGACTGATATTTATGACAGCCATCAGATTTCACTTATACAACCACACTGTTATGGGTGAATTTCAACAAAACAACACAAACCAAACCAAACAAACAAAAAAACCCCTAACCAAAACAACAACAAGAAAAACAAACAAAAAAGAAAAACAAAAAAAAAGGTAAAAACCCCAAAGAAAACTACACAGCCCCTACTATAGTATGCCATCAGATTTTCAATGCATAATCAAGTATTGTGCAGAGATCCCTGACTTCGCAGAGTCAAGAACACTGCATTCAGTTATTCAGACAGACATTTTTATCAACTTGTACTCAAGCAAATTATCCCTTTAAGAGGCAATAGCACTTGTGACTCTTTAGAATTCTATGATGGATATTTCTGCAACCTGTTTTGAAGTAATCCTGAAATCAAGCATCCTCAACTCCCACAACACAAAAAATTTGAATGGACAAAATTAGAAGATCTGTAGAAAACAAGAAGCTTAAAAACCTTTCGCCTGCTACTTTCTCCTAAATTCAAAGCATGTCTCAAGTGTAGACTGCTTTCTGAGTCTCAGCTAAATTCAGCCTCATAGTAGAGTTATATTAAGAGACTTGACAAAATAAAACACTCCACTTTCAAGTGGATTTAAATAGTGCAAATTTAGAATCCTATAAATTCAAATTTCTGACAAAACTTTCAGAATAAGAAGATTGAAGAAAAACAAACCCACATAATGGACATTAGTGCAGTACTCTGGCACACCTAGCAGACATAAACGCACTCTTTCAAATTTACTAATAAGTAAACCTGGATTGGGGCAAGCCCCGGTATCCATACACACTGGGGGATGAAGGAATTGAGCATCTTGAGGAGAAGGGTGGACGAGAGGTCGGACATGATCTGGTAATGTGCACTTGCAGCCCAGAAGATCAATAGTATTCTGGGTTTTATCAAAAGCAGAGTGGCCGGAAGGTTGAGGGAGGTGATTCTGTCCCTCTACACTGTTCTCAAGAGATCCCATCTGGAGCACTGCATCTGGGGTTCTCAGTACAAAAGGCATGGACCTGTTGGACTGAGTCCAGAGGAGGACCACAAAGTTGATCAGAGAGGTCAAACACCTCTCCTATGAAGAACACCTCTCTGTTCTGAGAGAGATGTGGCTGTTCAGCCTGGACAAGGGAAGACTCCAGGGACACCTCATTGCAGCCTTCCAATACTTAAAGGAAGCTTGAAAGAAAGATAGGGACAAACATTTTAGCATGGAAATAAGACAAGAGGTAATGTTTTTAAACTAAAAGAGAGTATATCTAAGAGCAAGGAAGGAAAATTCTTTACTATGAGGATCATGAAACACTGGAACAACATCTCTGGAAACATTCAAGGTCAGGTTGGTCAGGACTCTGAGCAACCTGATCTAGTGGAAAGTGTCCCTGCCAATGGCAAGAAGGTTGGACTAGACGATCTTTAAAGGTCCCTTCCAACCCAAACTATGTTATCATTCTATATTGTGGTAATACTTAACATCCTATGTTCTGGACTTTGCTTTAGTCTCAAATTCTGAAAACTGATTCCCCTCCACAGCTTTCCTCCCACTGGAGCTCTACAGTTCTCCTATACTGATCCAGAGGGTACCATGACTTGGTGGATTTTATGTGTGATCCAACCTCTTCCATTTCTTCTGTTTCTGTAGATAGAGACATGGTACACTATTGGTTTAGAACAAAGTGGACCATACCAGCTTCTTTCAAAGGCACTCAGTAACCAGAGACTGAAATACAGCTCAAAGGCAGTAATATTTCCTTTCTTTCCATTCTCCTCTCCCCCAAGCCTGCTGATGGATGACAGCAAACACATCAACAAATAAAATATTTGTCTGAGGTTTCAACCTTAAAGTCCCTTTGGAATGCAGTTTAACAGGTTACCATCTGAATAGATAAGTGTTACTAGGAGAAGTTCCTAAAGACCACCTAATTTTCAGGTGAGTTGCTTTGGTTTAGCCTCCAAAATATCAGTAGTAAGGGTAGTTTGTACTGCAACAGATTCTGTTCTTCACAGAAGCAGAGCAGAAATATTTCCTTACTAGCCACTGTGATCTTGTATGTTGGTAATAACTTGCTCTGGCAATTTGTCTCATTTTGCCAGGTACTACAGAGAGGACAAACCAGTTGTATACTGGGCTTCCAAATCCACTCATAACAGCATATTGAATATTTTTGTTTCCTTCTAATCACTCTTCCTAACATGACTGAATGGGCACACACAAAAACTGACATTAATAGGCACTGCATTATCAGCTACTAACACTAGAGAACTACTTCTCTACTAACACTAGAGAAGGTAGAGGTTAAGCACTTATGGAGATGACAGCAGAGAACACTTATAGGTTCTGGCTGCCAATTTGCAAAACTAAATATGAAAAACAGTAAGTTATAGCAGGTGACACAGATGCCTATTTGCATTTTTTGGTGTGGTTGTTTCTAATAGAAAGCTACGTGCCCAATGCTCCACCCTGTGTTTATTCTTTTTCTCCTTTACCTAGAAATGCCCCACACCTGGCATTAAGATTAATTAAGATGGGTGAACCACAAATAACTTGTATGTTATTTTCCATTAACCTTTTTCTCCTAATTCCTGTAAGTTCTCTTCAAACTTTCTTGAGTCTTGACAGCAAGTACAGAGAAGTTGAAATACACACATTAGTGCATACACTACTTCAATAGTTAAATGAAGAAAAATTCCATATCACTTCACTTGCCTCTGAAATATTACTTCAACACTGCAGATCAGGGCACTACAGCAACTTAGGTAAAGTCCCTGTTGGGCTCAGTGACTCTCTGTGTCCCTACCCTTCTTAAGTTTCCATTAGTGTGAATGGAACTGCCAACCTCTGCAGAGAAAGCAGTCATCATTCCCCGTTTACCTATAAAGGTTTAGTAGATTTGAATGTCTGCACACAGACCACACTATTCTTAAACCATATTTTCAATGGCAGGCTATAAGTCAACATAAAGGTGTCATTGACATTTTTCATAGTTTGCTATTTCTGAAAATATTCATACATCACATTTCTTATGTGGCATTCTCCAGAGATGTTCAACGGCATTGTTCTTTGCTGCTGGGTATGTCAGAGTTTAATGGTAGTATATGTTCGTTAGCAAAATGGCTTCCTGTCAAACAGCATTAATAAACCTTCAGAGTTTCAATCAGACATCACACTTCTCTAACAAAAAACACACTTCAAAGCCTTAATTGCTAGCTAAAGGCCGTACAAATCACAAAATCTACATTGAGCTTAGCAACACAGTAATACAGTTTGCTTGTTTTCTCCCCTCTGTGGTCTGCTCTTCATAAATTGCCTGGCACTTGAGAAAGACAATCACAGTAGCAGTAGTACCTATTTTTGCCCACTGGCACAAAACAACGGCAGAGACATACTTCTTTTTGTTCTGAAAGCAATTCATTCCTCGACCACAGATTCACAGATGAATTTCTCTCTTTTACACATAACACCACAAAATGGCAAAAAAAATTGGCATTGTTCCATGAAACTTGATAAAAGATGGACCAACTTTTTCACCAGGTTCCTGGTACAAAATTTGCCAAGACAAGAAAATTGTGGATGATCCTATGTTTCAGGTACAACATACATGTTTGTGTAACTTCTGGCACAGTTTGGAAGTGCTACAGTTATACACCACCAGTTTAGCATACTAAACATGAACAGGCCAGTTTGTATATTACATGTTAATAACAAGAAAAAACAAGAGAGGCTTTTGCACACTAAGCAAACCTAAGTAAACAGTAATACAATAATGAACACCTCGGAACATTTCTGCTGAGGTACTTAAATAGAATATGCAATATTACTTGTCTATTTCTATACTATAACTTATCAGACACACCAATAACCATGTACCATATTCCCTTAGGGCCATGGTTGCCAAGCATAATACTTCTATATGATCCAAATCACCCACTTTCTTATTAGTCTTAAGTTGTACTTTGTTATATGATCCATTTTTAAACTGGATTTGAGCAGAATACAGAACAATAGTTCTCCAAGATACCACTAGAATAAAAAACTTATAGTAACACTTTTGATTTAACCAGTGTATCAACAGGTATTCTTACCCTATGTCTTGATAATATTTGTCCCAATGTATTCATTGATGAACTAACAGCATCAGTCATCAGGGTGAAAATGAGACTTTTAAGCACAAATCTTTATCAACATCACTCTTCAATACTTCTGTTTAGCAGACCACTTATCTCACACAAAACTATCACAAAATATTCCTCTCCCTATTTGTCCTGCCCTCTCCACAAAATTCCCAGGTGTCAGAAGAATTAAATAGGGTAAGCCCTTTGCTTTTCTGAAATAGCTCAGGTTGGATTTTTAAAATCCTTTCCTTGCATAATAATACATAAAAATAACTGTCACTATGGAAAGACTGGCCACAAATGCATGATCAAAGTGTATTTAACTCTATTGGGATGAAAAAGCTAAGCTACCTAGGCAAAGCTGGTTGGTCATGTTCCCTTTTCGAGAGAGACATATATCTCCAGGGGTAATTCCATGTCTAAAAGATCTTGCATAACTCCCACTGCAGTGCCCTCCTATTCCCTCACTGCTGTAGACCAAGCTTGGGCAGCTTGATTAGACTATCTTTTAGACAGAAAGTTTAAGATATCCAAAGTGTATATGCCTACACTTTGTGACTCTACCTTCTTCACGTATCATTTTATGTTTGAGATCTAGCTCTAGCTCCATTAATATAAATAACCCCCGAACTACCATTTAGTGGCACACTGGAGAATTTTGTTAAATCCACTCTTCTCTCCTAAAGTGTCAATGAAGATATTTGAAAGATAAATGACTCAGTTAAATAATCTATAATAGATATATATACACTTAACTTTTTGTGTTTCCTGCTGATGTAGATTAATTAAAATTAACCTGGAAATATTGGTGTAAATATGTTGAATATTCATGGAAATATGAAATACTAAAATTCAAGTATAAAAGACATTTCTAAAAATATTGATAGAGCCCAGATCATTGTCAAAAAGTTACTAAGAGTCTAATAGTAAAGCCTTTCATCAGTGTTTGTGTCCCTAAACTGTTCTTTCCACACTTGCTCAAATGAAGAGGGGAATTGAATGGAGAGTAGTTTCTCTGCCTTGTGTATACATACTAGGAGTTAAGAGTCGTATCTCAGAATGATAAACTGAATAAAAGTTTTCGAGGAACCATTTGCTCTCTTTAGAAAAGATGAATCTCTTATCTAAATGTGCATATTCTGGCATCCATTAAAAGTTTCCTTCTTTTTCAATACTTCTTGTTATTAACTTTCAAATCTTGTCCATCAAATCTGACATTGTGGCCCCCAACAGTATTCATAGATTATTAGAAGTGTTCCTTCTCTGCAAAAAGGCACTGAAAATGTGTGTGCCTGTGACTGTTTCTGTGCTGTTGATACTGATAAGGACATCATTATTTTTTTAATAAGTCGTCAATGCTTGACCAATTTTATTTTTAGGTCATATTCAGCTCCCAAGGAAAAAAAAATAAGAACAAAACTTAAAACCATCATTTGGGTGTTTCTTGCTAATAACAAGGTGCAAGCTGATGCAGTTTGTCATGCAAAAATATATCTTATACTCCAAGAAGTTCATTGGAAAGGAAGCTATAAGCCCTACTTTAAAAATAGGCTGAAATCTCCAAGATCCCTGCAGCATATTATAAATGGGTTCATGAGATCCCAAGAAGTAGCATAAAAAATGATGAGTCTGTCAAAAACAGCCCAAACATATATAACTCATTTTTGTTCCTTCTCTGAACATCCTTAAATAGGTAGAGGATACCTAAATCTGTGATCACTGCATATGCAGTGATGTACACAGATATGCAGTCACATTTTTCTTCCCCACACTCCCCAAAGGAAAAAAACAAAACAGAACAAAACAAACAAACAAACAAACAAAAAAAAAACCCCAAAACCAAAAACCTCTACCCAAACCAGATGAAAATCTTCGAGAGTCCAAGAAAGCAGGAAATCAAACCAATGTTTATTTTATAAAGTATTTGTAACATATGAGAGCACAGCCCAGGTAAAGCCTATGAAAAAGTTAATTACACACTGTTAGCAAGCAGTCTCAGCCCTTCAGAAAAAACACTCCAAATACTAGAAAAGTTTAACATGAAGACAAGATTCAATAGGTTTCCTCAGAGATTAGAAACGACACTCAGAGACATGGGCTACTAAGATCTCCTCCACGGATTCCAACTGTTATTCTATCCATATTTCCATTTTGTTTCCCCTCCTCTCTCTCACTAGAGGATTGCCTACATCATTTTCGGTCCTCTCTGGACCACATACCTCCATGTGAAACAGGAAGACATTGTTCCTACTGCTGCACCAAGCAACACTTCAGTGCAAGCTTCCTTAGTTCAAATTTTAACCCAGCTTCACCACCATGTTAGTCAAAGTTTATGAGCCCACATTGTAGAAACTCCAGACCCAGCCATGGTTTGAGTGTCAGTGCAAGAGGCATGCAAGGACAAAATAGGAAACCTGCTGTAACTGCAGTAGTTCCTGAATTGTTCCTGATTGCTTCACTCATCTTTCTGGACAGGGAATGTTTCTCACTAACAAGATTTATTTATTTTGAGAATTAAAAAAAAATAAAATAAAAAACATAGCAATACTGCCTCATTTATGAGGCATCATAAATCATTCTGCTGTCATCATGTCACACAGTAAGAAGAAAGAACTGAACCAGTCAACATGTAACAAAAAGCCTTCTCTTTCTGAGGCTCAATTGTCATTGCTATTGTGTAGCCAGGGCAAGTCCCTGAAACAAACCTTTTAACAGAAAATGCTTTACTGGAAATTTACTTTTCCACTAGCTGTCACAAAGAATCAGATGATGGGTTTGAGTGCTCATAAGATCACTGTAACATGGCTGTTTTAAAAGGCCATTTTTTGCCATGGAGCAATGAAAAAAAAGCTTATCGTTTTAGGGTAATGTGTACCTGAGCAAGCTTTTCTGAGGTTCGCTGAGCTGCATTAATGTTGACTCAGAGTTATCAAAGTATATGAAAAATCCAAAATAAGAATTTACTTAGACATTATATAACTCCATTGTTTATTTCACTTATTTATTTCAAGTAAGGAATAGTGATAGTGCTCCCTCTGACAAGAAAACCCCTAAAAATATAGGCCCCCAAAATTCAAACATAGAAAATTATGCTAAATATTCATGACAATTAAAAAAGCTAGGTGGAGGAACAGCACCAAACACACACACACAGCACACACTCCTAAACCACATAACAATACCTTAGAAGAAACATATCATTCTTTGGAAGTCTTCTCAATATTCTCACTATTACAGCATTTTGGTTCTTTTCAGGATGAGATTAGGTAAGTATTCTTAAAGTATTTGCCTTTGAAATCAGAGTTCATTAAGTGTACATTTTACGTGACAACTGTCAGAAAAGCAGCACTTCATTTTAAAAAGTGAATTTTTAGAAAAATATTTCATCCCTGATATTGAAAACAGCAAGCTAAGAATGGTTAGGGTTAACTTCTCAGTATGTGAAGCAATTCCTCCTGCTTATTCAGTCTGAACATGAAGGCTGTGATCTGGTTGCTAAATAGTGCCAAATACAGTCTTTTGCTCCTGAAGGACTTGCATTGAATGAAACTACAACATCCTTTTACATAATTTCCTTAAAAGTATTTATTAACCTGGTGCCAAGAGATGTCAGTATCAAAGAGGTACATGCACCAACATCAAGCTGTAAAAATTCAATCCCGAGTGCTTCTTTATAAAACCTTTCTAATATACAGAATGAACAAACTATTCTTTGAGATTACTATTGACATATCATTTGGAAAAAGAAGTGTGATATATCACTCTTCCATAATTATAGGCACACCTGACTTTAATCAATAGCAGACAAATTTTATCCAGACTAATGCCGAAGTTCCTATTCAATCATAAGAGCTGTCATTTCTCTTGAAAATGACTATGGATTCCATGATAAATGAGGCATCATGGGGAAGATCCATTATACTTGACAAATTCAAGAAGAGTGCCAAGAAAACAACACAAATCAATATTTGATATTTATCAGTTTGACAAAAAGCATTTGATAGAAGGTGCAGAATAGACTCATGAACACTCATATGTTTTTTTGTTCTTAAAAACATAGTCATATAATAACTCATCCTTAAATGTCATGTACAAAAAAATAATATTTGAGAAGAAAGTCTAAATGACATGGCCTATTCTCAGCAGTGTCAGGTATGTCTATGTTGTTGCTCTACGTTTAATACCTTTTCAGTTTTGGCAAATAGCAGGGAGATCAGACCTCAGTGCATTTGCTGTCTATGATTCAGATGGCAGACCACATGAACTTTGCAAAGGGCAAGTCAAAGCCAAACACTACAGCATCTATTAACAATGTTTTGCTGATGACTGTAGAGTACAAATAGCTTATTTATAGACTGAGTGTCCTTAATAATTCCTCTGAAAGTGCAAAGCACTGAGCAATTTATGGGCCAAATCGTGACTGGCTTGTAAGTAGCATGAGGGCACAAAAGCCCTGAAGACTATATAAACCAGCTTTGTTTTCAGCTTTGTGGTCCTGAATATAGCCAGGAGCCATAAGCAATGTTCTAGGATAAAAAGGAAAGTTGATTAGGAGCCAAAGATTTTATACAAATAGCCTTCTCCTACATCAGTGTCCCAAGCTACAGTAAAACCTCCTGTGGCTTCTTTAAAGAGAGAAAAGTGCATACAGAGCTCCTCTTAGAATCGTAGAATTGTTTATGTTGGAAAATACCTCTGAGATCATTGAGTCCAACCATTAATCCAGCACTACTGTATTCACCATTAAACCATGCCCCCAGCTGCCACATCCACATTTCTTGAACACTTCTAGAGATGGTGATGCAAACACTTCCCTGGGCAGCCTGTTCCAATGCATGACCAAGTTTTTAGTTTAGAAGGAATTTTTCCAAATAGCCAAACTATATTTCCTTGTCCTGTCACTTGTTAACTGGGACGAAAGGCTGACCGCCACCTGGCTACAGCTTCCTTTCAGGCAGTTTTAGAGATCAATAAGGTCTCCCCTGAGTTTCCTTTTCTCAAGGCTAAACAACCCCACCTCCCTCAGGCACTCCTCATAAGACTCATGCTCTTCCACGTGAACAGAGAAGGAGAGCACTTTGGCCTAATGAACAACTCCAGCATCGGTCCTGATAACCACTTAGACATCTCATGCATTGGGATGCTAGAAACATATGTACAGCATAATGCAAGGCTCTGCAGATAGCAAGTCCTTGTGATATAGCTGCTGTGGTCAGCAGTCCACTTCTGCAGTGACTGAAATGTGAAGGACAGTCACTGGTGTTGTTATCATCATTTTTTCTCTGTCCTCTTCCGGGTGTAGAATGACCTACACTACTTCATACTTAATATGAAAATATGCTTCAGTTGAACCAAAAATGTCTAGGTAGAGGCTGGGTGCACATGTACATGCACATGCACATGATGGTTTGGTATAAACAGTCTGATGAAGTTTCATGTACCCAGGACAGGAAGTACACCTAAGAACTTTAGTAGCTGCACAGCCCTATGTGACCTCCAAGTACCACAGCTTTGGTGCAGAGAATGGACTGCAAAACTGCAGCGTTGAGAGAAAAACAACTATGACCGCATATGAGCTTCCTGAAGTTCTCAGAATCAGACATGTGCAATTACCAATAAAAACTCAGAATCACTTTAAAGAAATACTCATATACATTTGATTTTTCATAAAGTTATAGACAGTATTTTAACGACTGGTACATAAATATATGTAGATACTTTGAAAAATTATTAAATAATATGGAATACTTTCCATTATACAGTAAGCAACCTCAAGACTGGAATCCAAGCCCAGACATGAGATGATCATTTTGATATAGACAGCATGAGAAACAGATGGAATATATGTACAAACAGACTGAACCTAAAAAAGTACTAGGAAATTTCAAGAAATGCTGGACAGAATTCGGGTAGAGCATTAGTGAATATTAGTGTCATTGAGTTCTTTGCAGTCAGGGTTTGTTTTTTTCTTTTTCCCCCAGGGAATTTATGAAATAACATTTCCTTATGCAAACAGCCAATGTAAACAAAACAAGTAAAAACTGCAAACAAAACAGCAAAAAAAACCCCAGAGGATAATTGTTTTTTCCCTTGCTTTAATCAGCATGCAGTAAAAAAATGATCTGATTTAAAGGAACCTCTTACATCACTAACTGATCTGTATGGACTTCTTTAACTGTCACACTATGAAGGGGTCAAAAATGAAGTTTTGGTTCCATTTGTGTATTCCAGGTGTATTGATTCCTGAACATTCAAGCAAGAATTACTTTGCAGTCTCAGTTGTCTTTTTTTGAACTTAAATTGACTTAAATGGACCTGACATTTTGAAATTTGCTTTTTCAAAACATATCAGAAAAGAAAAATTGCTAGATGTTTGGAAGAAACTTGAGGTGTTACACTGGAAACAGTTGAATTCGGAAGCTATCTGAAACTTTAAGAAAAAAGCCACTGAGACATCAGATTAACAACCAAACACAATTTAGGTCGCAGTAAGCAATTGCTCTTCCTTTCATTCTTCAGTGTCAGTCTTTCACAGAACAGGTCCTTACATAGTCTCATGAAACTGAAAAGATTTTCAGAATTGGGTTTGGAAAACAAAGAGAAAGGTAAAACTAAAACTACATCACTTAATCCCTAGATAAATTAAAAAGCAACATTTTCAGGTGTTTACATTTTTATAATGAACAAAATTAAAATTAAATGTTTGCTAATACCTGAAAGAGATGTTTACTTAGAATGAAATTTATCTTAGTTTCAATACTTAGAAAAAGTGTTTAAAGTTTTTATCATAGTTCTCAATAGAATACTTTTCTTACAAGTTTTGGATTTTCTCATTATTATTGCTGAAATTCAAAGGCCTTTCCCCCTGAAACTAATTTGCCTTGGAAAGGGTAATACTAATTGAAACCTACCTGATACTGTATTACGTATTAATGCAGCAGGATCTTTTAGTTGTCCCTGTTCTTCTAGAGTACACCTTAAATGCCCCATCTATATTATATTTAAATACAGGTCTTAATAAAAATAAGCTTTTTCAGTTCACCAATACATTTATGACAGCCTAATAGGTTCCACATTGCATTTCACTACCTGTACGGTCATCTCACAACTTGCACTCATCTCATACCTGGCCCCAATTCCCCAAGATGTCTCTGAATCATGATAGCATTTCAGTAAAGTGAGCAGGAGCACATGATGCTTTGCTGAGCTTAAAACCCACAAATGTTGTAATTTTAGAGGTTTGAGCTGTCCCTCAGCCCAAAGGTTCGTAGCTTCACTGAGCCACAGGACATACCCTCTTTCAAAATGCTAAATATTTCTGAAATACTGACTGTTAATTTTCACACATTGTTGATTAGGAAACAATTCAGTTAATTTCTGAGGAAAGAAATCTTTGCTTTCTTCTGGTTGACTCTTTTTAACCTTTCCACTCTTCACTTTTATCCTTTATTTGTTGCAAACTGGAGAAAATAATGAAAGAAAAAAATAAAACACTAATAATATACCATGAATCTCCAAGATAATAACCCAGCCTTTTGTACAAGTTGAAGATATCAAACTGACATTTAACAAGAGATATATATATATCAAAGAAGTAATTTAAAAATAATCTTATTTTAATGTGTTGTAAGATTATGTGTTCCGTATTGTTGCTGTATGGCTGGAAGATATCCCATCCTTGAATACCGGAGAGCAAACATATTACTGACTGAACAGCCAACAAAAATCATGGTCAGAGTTCAAGAAGACTTTAGTGACAACACCCATACAAACAAATCCTGCCACCTTCTCTAAAACGATATCACAGGAAGATAAACCACCTTGCCGAAATGTTGCTTTTTATGAATAGCACAAGGTTCCTATAGAGCAAGCTCATTTATCTATCACTCTTGTCATTTAGCACAGAATATTTGCAAATAAGAGCAACAGTCACCTTCTGCAGGACAGTCTATTGCCAAAACAGTTAATCTATGGTAAAAATTCTACTTTGAAGTTTTCATCTGGAGGAAGTATTTCTAACTGTGGAACCACAGGAACACTGACAATGAAATTAGGGATAGGTTTGCTATTTGAAACTCAAATGCTTTGGGGTTGAAAATAATGCAGACCTGCAGAACACAGATTTGCAGTTGACTTCTGGCTCATCAGTATGTTTATCTTCAGAACTTCTTTCTCATGGCTTCCTCAGACAGACAGGCCAGAAAGTGCTTTTACTAAAAATGATATATGTCACTCCAAGTATCCTTGTAGTATTCAAGGATATTCAAGAATCAAGTATCAATTGTAGTATTCCAAGTATTCTTTTGGAACAATTTCCAGCAATATCTGCAGTTCTCCATCTTCTCAAAGTCATTAATTGCTCATGACTCTCCAGTTCTTCAAGTTCCCTAGAAAGTGTAATATCAGCATATCTTCACCATGAGCTTGAACTGCATTGTAAGAGAAGAAGGTATGTGGTTGTTTATCATTATTTGAGTAACCTCAGAGTGTGAATTAGGGACTCAATTCCACATATTTGCTACCTCTTCTGCTATACTGGCATACAAAATTTAAATATGTGTTGTAGCTTTAATAAAATAAAATAAAACCCACTAAGTAAAATGAAAGAGCATTCCTATGTGCAGACACTGGCTCAGCATTGGTTTACTGCCAATAAAAAGAGAATGTTTTTGACAGACTTGGCAATTAGCTGTTCTACGCTTGGAATGGAAAAATATTTGAGGAAAATAGGTCAAGCAGAGGAACTTCAACTTTCAGGCAGACGAAACCTGCCATAAGGAACATACTTCTGGGAATAACAACTTTCCGGTAAACTTCATGGCCTGTAATACAAGCTTCTATTGCTTCATTCTTTCATCCAAGAGTGCATATATAGAAGACAAATTTGATATTTAGTTTATTGATAATTTATATCAAATAAACTAAGCAGCACATTTCCTACTTTATACACTATGAAATGAAATCTAAATGCTCTAATGCTCTGTGGGCCAACTTGAAAACAACTATTTTGCCGAAGGAGACTTATTTGAAAATTCCCAAGAGCGTATAGAAGGGGCTTTACTATTTTATGCTGCTTTTATCATCTCCCCTTCCTGTGTAATTACCTCTTAGAAGGAATGCTGCCTTATAATGAGGTGTGAAGTGAAGAGAAAGTGTTGCTATGGCAAAAACCTATTAAAAACATTTCTTTCTGACAGTACCAGGGACAGATTCAGATTGATTCTCAGATAAAAGAAAGTCTTTCTCTTACCTACTACCTTTTTACTTAAATCAATACATTAACAAAAATATAATCACTTTGCTGGTTAATTTGCATCTCTTTCAAATTATCAGGTTCTCCTACCAAGTTTTTGTCATGATGAACTTTGTTTAACACCTTATAACATTTAGAGAATATGTCTGCTACAGTTCATCAAACCTTGGCACTTCATAATTGTAAATCTCTACACATTGTTTTCCTTTCAGATGGATCATGTTCTGCCCATGAATACAAGCCTTTGCAGCAATTTCAAATGTGTGATACAAGGTTTAAAAATTATTATGCTCTTCATAACTGCAAAATTTATATTTTAATGAGACAATTTCGCTTCAATGTCTCTCTCCCAGTATTTAGTTAAAACAAGAAAAGAAGAAGAAAAAGACCTTTCACAGAATCACCATCCATGCTAATGACATACATCAGCTAGTTAATGTTGAGGTGCTTTGGGTAGCAAAATGCCTTGTTTTCATTACAAACACCACTGAAATGCTTGGTATATTTGGTATGAATCATTAAAAACAAACAAAACCCCCTATTACATTTACAGGACCTAATGGGACTTTTGTAAGCTTCATACCGTAAGCTCCTTGTATGGAGTGACAATTTTCTAATAAACACTTTTTTCAAAAGGCTCTTGAGAACAATCAGTGTAGAAAATGAAATACATCTCACAGCATATTATGAAGTTTAGGATATTTCTAAACTAAGCACTTATTTCAAGAGTGGCTTTGTCCCAAAAGTCATCACTTCTTATTATTACTTTTTGTCACAAAACTGAATAAAATTCAGGATATGCTATGCAAACAACAGAGAGAGGCCAAACATCTCATCACAAGGTTGCATTTGCACAATGCTAATATGCATGATTTAGAGACCAAACTAATGAATGCTGTGAAAGCTTTCACATACAACTGACTGATGAATAAGTGTTTAGTGCTTCTTTAGGGTCTGAAAACATCTGTGTAGCAAATTTTGAATAGATTTTCCAGTTGGCAGACTTTCAGTAACTTTGTTACTTTATTTTTAATATTTTTATACAATTTAAATTTCACTTATTTGAAATTTAACTCTAACCCTTTTAAAAAATAATCCATTTAGAGGCAAAACAATATTTAGCCACAACAACAGCATGTGTATAAGAACAAACTGGAACTGAGTTTTGAAAAGAACAAGCATATTAGCTGCCTGAAGATGTGCAGTATTAAGTATTTAAAATGTACATTTTTCAAGGACATCAAAGTAATTTGGACAATATCTACAAGATTCATGTCTTCCTTTCTGAAGCCTTGTTTTAAACTGGCATGTCTTGAATTCTCTCTTGATCTCTGGAAAAACTCAGCCAATACTAAACATCGGTGTCTTAGCACATTTCCTACCAGATAGATAAGTAGATAAACATTTAAAAGTGATAAGTGAATAAAGTGAATAAAAGCAGAAAGGGTTGTTAAACATTGGAAAAGGCTGCCCAGGGAGGTTGTGTAGTCACCATCCCTTGAGGGGTTCAAGAAATGAATGGATATAGCACTTAGTGCTATGCTTTAGTTGGCAAGGTAGTGATCAGTCAAAGATTAGACTTGATGATCCTAGAGATCTCTTCCAACCTTAATGATTCTGTGCTTCTTATCTCCTGATCATGCTGTATTCACATTCTGGTCAATGGTAAAGCCACATTTACATTAACAAAGAATTTCCAGGACTTTTTGTGTACTTGAAACTAACCAAAACTCTCGACTTTGCTTATGTAGTATTTCCAGAAGTCGGCTGTATGTCTTTGATCTTCTCTACCTTTACAAATTTTGACAGTTATTTTCTTCTTATCTACCAAGGCAGAACTTAAAACTATCCTCTTCCATAACATTTCTTCACAGATGGTGCTACAGTGTCTCTGGGGCAAGCAGCAAATTCTCACTACTCCCTGTGGCTGACCAGGGAAACTGGAAACTTTCCAGACAGTGTAAATTGGATACAGAGTAGACAAGTCAGAATTGCCAAGATTGCACAAGAAAGTTAAAAACGTTTAAGTTAAAATCTTTTATAGGGTGGAAGATGTCAGGGAGTGGCACATTTTATGGGAATCACACCCAGAAGTCTTTAGAGCAATTGGTTTAAAGTAATTAGGAAAGGTAATGAAGTAGAATACATATGGGGATTTCATCCTGCTTATCAGCAGAGACAATATTGTTGCTTTGGGATTAAACTGTAGTAATGTGCAAATACACAGAGCACATTAACCAGGTATCTAATTATCGCTAGCTAGAGAAAAGTGCCTTTAGTAGAGTGAGAAACATTCAAACGCTGAATAGGAGAGATACCAATTTCGTGATATGAAAGACAGTGAGCAAATTTGGAAGCTGCAGGCTGTAGCCATGTAGACTCAGCATCTGTTTGACATAAGTACCAGAACAGTAAGAGCATGTGTAACAAGGTGAGAAAAATCCAGACTGCACCTGTTTTGAGGAATTTATTGGACAAGGATATGAAGTTCACAGCTTTACATTTATTTTCCTCATGGTACAATAATTCATAAGAGTTTCAAAGCAGAATTATTAGAGGGGAGAGAAAGAAGCCCCTGCCTGAGCTGATAGGCTTGACTAGAGGAGTCAGCAAAAGGGCTGGCAAGAACTAGAAAGGATGAAAGCTATCTGCCAAAATTCAGGTAACAGATTCCTCAGAAAGCATGAAAACTACACAAGAGTCTTCTATCATTGGTTTGAAGCCAAAGCTGAATGACCTTTCCCGTCATTAGCACTCATATATTTTTCTATAAGCCAAATTTTATAACTGAATTTATCAGGCTGATTAGGTGAATCAGCTAATCAGCTCTGCAACCACTTATTGATTCCAGGTTTTCAAAGGAAGTTCTCTCTTGCATATGACCAAATACAGAAATCCAGGCAAAAAAACTACAGAGCTGTTTATCTACCAGAAACTATCTGGGAAGAAAATCAAACACTAACAGGCATTTTTTTTAAAAAAAAATAAGAATGAATTTGACCTAATTTTGTCCCTGTGCCAAGATCCCTACAAGCAACATTTTTCAAAGACATGAAAAAGAATTTTTCAATTTTTTTTCCTCCCCTCCCCTGTTTTAGAAGAGAAACCCCTAATAAAAAGAAGTCACAAAACATGTTGGCTAACCCTGACCACCAGCTTTTACCAGCAACTTGGTTATCACTTCCTTCTTACAAAGGAAGCAAAACATATTGATCATATTATTGATTAGATGATCTTTATAATCTCTCCAAGACATAAAGTCTATATCAATATAAAAAAAATTGTAAAAACACCAACATGAATGTAACAAGAATATAGACAGGATGAAAGAGATAATCCTCAAAAAACTTAATGACATCTTT
Source organism: Dendrocincla tyrannina (assembly GCA_035047865.1). Classification (NCBI taxonomy): domain Eukaryota; kingdom Metazoa; phylum Chordata; class Aves; order Passeriformes; family Dendrocolaptidae; genus Dendrocincla; species Dendrocincla tyrannina. Next base: position 92,634,160 of record JAWWMP010000081.1, on the reverse strand, counting down.
GTAAAGCTTTGTTACTCAAAGATTACTCAGTGTCATATCCTATGAGTATATTATTTAAAATCTTTAATTCCCTCCTAGCATTATGGTAATGCAAAAGAGATAGCTAATTACATAATGCCTCAGGAAACAGAACACAAAGTGGGACACATATTTTTGTTTGTCTGCTTGTCTCTTCTATCTTCCTCATTCATTATGCTGCAAAAAGAAGACACATGAGCTTGAATTTCAAGAAAAAAATTAATTTTGCAAAGTGATCCTGAAACCAAGAAAAGATTGAGATTGTTTAGCAGCTTCTTGAAGTGGAAAAGAAACTTCTGAAACTGTTTTACAAAATGCACTAAGATCAAGCTGAATTAAAGATTCTAAAGTCATCCTTTTTTTCAGTGCTTTTCTAAATAGGCTTCCTTGTGCTTGAAGCTAAGGCCATTCAGGATCTAACTAGTTGTTCTGCTGACAAGCATTTCACATCACTGAGATTCTCTCTTTAAACTAACCTGTCAAAAAAAAAACCCTACCAAAAACCAAAGAAGAGATATTCTCGGTGAATACTGAGTAGACATGAGTTAACTCATAATTGTAAATGGTTACATTAAAGGAAAAGATGCCAAAAACATGCAGCAGCACATTTAATGGAGTTCAGCAGCATTTCATAGAATCATAGAATTCCTTACATTGGAAAAGCCTTTCCAAAGGTGGGTAGACAATAAGGGTCTTGCTCAATAAGGA
>JAWWMP010000081.1:92604277-92624240 GCA_035047865.1 Dendrocincla tyrannina | reverse complement strand
ACAAAAAAAAAGAAAACGAAAAAAAGAAAACGAAAAAAAAGAAAACGAAAAAAAAGAAAACGAAAAAAAAGAAAACGAAAAAAAAAAGAAAACGAAAAAAAAGAAAACGAAAAAAAAAGAAAACGAAAAAAAAAGAAAACGAAAAAAAAAGAAAACAAACCCTGTATCCATCCCCAGGAAGGGTAGATTTCTTTCCCCAAAGGGGCTGGCAATTTCATAACAAACATGAAATCACCTTAAACATTTTAAAGGAAAGAGAAACTTAAGAGTTCAGACATATAATTTGACAGATCAAATTAATATACATGTTACCTTTGGATAAAATGCAACAAGATAAAGAAAAAGTCACTGCAGCACTCCACAGTAAACCACAACACAACATGACACAACGGTGAGAATCATTTCTTCACAAGAATAATATTTGGAGAGATATAACAGTCTCTTAGCGGCACAGGTTTCAAGTTTGTTACCTACTGCTGTTTTCTGAGCATGATAAATAGCTTGTTGTGCACAGGATTGAGATATAATTCCACTTCCCATTGTAAAAGGCAGGCATCCTTATCCTTCTAGTGTATATCTGGCCTCCACACATTGCAGTTTTCAATACCCTCTAACTCCTAAGAGGTCTGAGCTAAGAGCACACTAGGTAAACAAACAGATACAATTCTTTCCCAAGGGGACAATCAAGGAAATGATTGCAAACTGTCTTCAGTTCCAGTGACTTGCTGTGTGCTGACAACCCTTTAATTCCCTCTCACACCTACCTCCTTGCTTTCAATACCATATTAAGATCTTCCTTTGGATCACTTAAAGAAATTCAGAAGATGTGATCTATTAAAATGGAAGAGAGAAAGATATCATGTTAAAGGAAAAGAATCTGCTTTGCTTTTTTTTTAATAAAGAAAATCAATGATTCTCAAAAAAAAAACCATATAATTTTAAAAGTGAGGTAGAAGAATAGAATTATTCATTAATATCTTCACCACACCTTAGCTAAATATTAAATTCTATAACTGAAACCAATGCAAGAAGTAGCCACTGGTGACAACAAAACTTCAAAACAAATAGGAGAGAAGAAAATCAAATCCTGCTAAACATTATCAGGAGCTGCAAGGCAGAATTGATTTAATTAGTCTGGCTGAGTATCAGAAGCAGAAGAAGGTGTTAGATTCTTTTAACAACACCAGAAAAAGCTTCTATTTCCTGTTTTCTAATCAGGAACTGATTTCTAGCTACAAATCACAGACTATGGCACCAGGGCTTGAGAAGAGCACACGAGGTACCTACAATGAAATTTAATCAGTTTGCATGTATAAATTTGAGAAAATTATTCATGCTCTTTTTCCCCATGTGTCCAAGACATCTTCAGAAGCTGCTTCCTTTCCTGATATATGGCCTCACTGAAAGAGCCACTGGAATATCTTCCTGGAAGTGCTGCCACCTTGTCAGAGGGATACATATCTCAGCGTTTGCTCCCCAGCCACTGCTGTGATTCATAACCTGCCTGTCAGTGCTGCAAAATTCCCTGCCTGCACACATGCTTTGAAAGGTCCCTTTCAACTCAAGGTATTCTGTGACTCTAACAGGGGGGTCAACAGTTCTGTGTTTTTCCAAAAGACCAAAGCAGTTGCTCAGAGTGCAACTTTTGTGCTAGCACTGAAAGATGAGTCTAAATTACATCTTTCATTTGCAAGATGAAGCCATAAAAATTAGGCTTTATTCCAAAGCATTTGCTTTCTCATAGATTTTTTTTGTATCTATACTGAAAATCCAGGACTTTTTTTTTTTTTCATAGTTAAAGGGATTGGAAAGATAACTAATTTAGAAAAAAACTAACAAAATTATTGTTCTTAAAAAAAAATACTAAACCAAAACCACACAAACACCACAAAAACCCAATAGTTAGGCATGTCAAAGTAAAGCAAGAAAAATTATAACTAAAAGGACCCATTTATTGAAATAATTTCCTTTTAGTCTCCTTTAGCCTCAACTACACACAAAATAAAAATCAACTTGTCAATCAACAAGTCACCAGCACTACATAAATGACAGCACTGCTAGCTGCAAAGGCCATTGTGGACTATGCTTAAGCACTTTTTGGTGTCTCATTACACTGCAGTCTATAAATGCACTATCTTTTTCTGTGACCCATTTAGCCTTATAGCATTACTGCAAACATTTTAAATCATGGAAGCAAAAAGTGGCAGTATAAAAGCATACCACTTATTTGAGGTTTCAGTTTGATTTTCTTCATCTTTTTAAAGAGTCCTCTTGCAGTACAAACATAAGAGAGCAGAGAGAGAAGACATATACAATGGCTATCATAAACTGGCATTTTTGTTGACCCACTTGCTAGGTCGGCCTTGCATGTAATTGAAGGCTGAACATTTCATCAAATCACAAAAATATCCAATATGTTAAGTTGAATTCTGGCAGTTTATAAATAAATGTCTCATAGAGATGTATTAAAATGGATTTTTAACCAACAATGAGATTTTTACCGCTCTAAGCACTACAGGAAAAAAAAAAATATATCAATTGAAAATCATTAACACATCCCTGTAAGTCAAAGCATTTTTAAATATTAATCTTTTTTTAAACTTAATCCTGTTATCAAGTAACACCTTATGGTTGGTTAGTTTATTATTGCAAAATATTGCATCAAAACTCAGGGAATTATTTTCAAGGTAAGCAAAAATTTAAACAAAACTGAGGAAAGGGAGAGGATGGAGTCTATTAAACTGTGACAGCTAGTAGGGGTCAAGGACTTTATTTTTTTTTTTCAGAAAAAAAAAATGTTCTGTGGATCCTCTAGGGGTGTATAGCGTTACTGTGGCCAGAGGAAACAATTTCTGATAATTTTTAAAAAGTTGTTTGCTATGCTGCAGTTTGAGCTTACCTGGTATACAGTATACAAAAAGAATCCTTCCCTCTAGCACTCATCCTATTTTTAGAGTATTATTAAATTTTGCCTTTGCATGATCCACACACCTTAATAGGGTCCCCTAAGGAATTAGACAGATAATAGAAAGGAGCAGACGGCTCCTACTAAGAACAAATAAGGCAGTGTGGGAGTAGGAACCCTGAGAAAACAGTTGTGTAGGAAGCCTACCATTTTTCCTCAGTCTCTTCTTTTGCAGAAACCCACCTTTTATCGACTATCTTCTCTTCCTCCTCTTCCACACCTGGCAGAAGGGAAGGATGCAAAGAACACAATGCTGCTGCTATTATCATTAATGCCACTGCTTCTTCAGATGCAGATACATGTGTACACATTGCTCAGTTTACCTACTGCAACCCAGGATCAGAAAGAGCCAATAGCTCTGGATCCTTACAAACCATTTCCAGACAGTGAAATGAGGAGACTAAATTAAGGCAGCTCAAGGGAAAGAGTGTCATAGCAAAGTTTGCTGCAAAAATGCCTTCTAAAGATTTTACATTCCCTACTACACTCTTAATAGCAAATTTCCTGATCTTCAATTTCACTCTAGGTTATTGTCAAAGATATTCTAACATTGGTTTCACTTTGAAAAGCAAGAATATACACACACAAAAACAAAAAACTGTGTCAGATTTTCTTCTTTAAAAAATATGGAACAGTACTCAATAGCTTCTTAACACTTTTATTATTATTGTTGCTATTTTCCTTCACAGGTCTTGCCACAAAATGAATGTAGCAATGAAGCTCTCTGCTTTTCTCTGTAATTTCTTATTTTCTTGGCAGGATAGAGTTTGTAACTGATTCCAAGGATAAGCCAATTTCAGGAGATAAATCAGGACAAAACATAACTGTGCAAGAAAATGAAGTTTTATGCTGACATAACTTCCTGAACTGATTTTTATGGGATCAGACAAGAATCTGTATTTGCAAAATGACTGTAGTAGGAGGGCAGTAAGGTAAGACCACCACCTTCAAAAGTCAGAGGAATCTCATTACAAAACCACAAACATCGGCCACATCTACTCTAAGCAGGGTATGGAAGGTAGGAAGGAGGACATGAGTCATTCCCCCACCAAAACACTAGTGCAGAGAATATGGGTACTGCCATCCAGTAAAATTTGCCCTGACCAAGCCGAGAGCTTAAAAGCGCTTCTAGGTTCACCTAGAATTAATAATACCAAAAGTATCTCTTTATCAACATTTTTGTCTCACAAAAAAATCCCAGCTTTTCAGCAGGAACATAACTAGCCTGTAGAATTTTCAATTCATTTTTTTCAAAGGACTTTTTAAAATGTAATAAATTGTGGAAATAGCAACACCTACATGTTAATATAACCTTTTCATCTGCAAATACTGACTATCTTTAGAGGGCAATTCACACATCAAAACATAATGCCTCTATAACTTCAAAAAAACCTCCATGGCATAGGCTGGACAAGTGATTTTCAGCAAATCTCTCAGTGGCTTAGATTAGCTTCAGGTGCACTGTTACTAATCCCAGTTCAGAGCTTTATCAAGAAAAAAACTTGCTTAGTGAGACTTTGAAAATTAAGACTGACATGAAACATGCTACTTGGACCTAAATCGCAGCAGTTTTGATGAAAGCTGATGGATCTCATGGTTTCCAGCTTCTTCTCTGGCATAACTTATTCTCTTGATATTTGAATTCTCTTGTCCAAATAATCAGCAGACCTTCTATACTAAGCCCTCATAATAAGAAGCTTTCTTACTGCTCCTGTAACTTTATTACTGTGATTATTTATAAAAGAATTACTTTTCTATGATGACACAGGGTGCTAACATGAGACAACATTATATGACTATCATTTCAACAGGCATGTTGTCTATTTACATACAGAGACAGGGGAGGAGGGATAGAGGGACATAGGTCTTGAGGAGTTCATTGACTTGGTCTCAGGAACACTGATAGTTACAACCACTGAATTTCTCCAAGGAACTGAACAGAGCTCCTCCATTATGTTTCTTCTTATAAAACAGTGCTTTTTGCAACCCATCCCCTTAATGTATTTATTCAATTGCGTTTTCCTGATGAAATAAAATTATCCTCTTCCTTTGCCTTCAGTGAAAGAAAACAGCAAATTAGCAGCTCATGTCCCCATTAGAGTAAGCACACAGGGATTATATAACTGCCATTAGTAGAACTGTATTCTACCTGTCTTTTCATTTCTACAGTCAAAGCTAACACAAAGCTTTCTCTAGCTTTTATGGGGTAATTTTATTTCAAAAACTGAAGGAATTATTACCTCAAATAATTTTTCTTCAGTTACCTTCAATTTACCAGCTGGGATCCCCCAGCTATGAAAAAAAACATGGAAACATTGAAAATTTTCTTTCCCACTCTCAGAGAAGAAAAACAAAATATACATTTAAGAAATAATTCTTAACACTAAATAGCATTTAGGATCCTCAACTCTTCCATTTTTCTTTACTACAAAAACATTTACTACACACAAGTTTAACCTGACTAAAACGTACTTTCTCTGCTTCTGCAATGAAAATCTACAATAAACAAAAGCCTACTTATTGCAGAAAAAATATTTTTTTTCAATTTTTATAAACTCAAAGTTTTAACCATATCATCTAATAGAGTTCTTCCTGAAGTGTCACTCAACAGTGACGACTATGGTCTCTGAACTTTGAATTAATATCTGTATAGAGAATAGCTTTCTTGCTAGACGAGGCCATGATTCTCACTTGTCATTCAAAGAAACCCACTGTAAAGTGACTTTCCAGTTTAATGGGATTATCCTGCAAAAATATCACTCAACACATTCTTTTTAGCCTTCCTGTCTCACCAGAAAATTCAAAACCAAGTAGACTCATTTTAAAGAGAAAACCTCTCACACAAATCTACAGGCTGAGAAAACAAGTGATTCTGTGGCCCAGTGTATGAAATCAGTAACAATGCAGGCATTGCTACTGAGAGACTGGATTAACTGAATTGTTTTCCCCTCTACTTACCAAATACAGGAACTAGTATATCCCACAGCTGCATATTCCCAGGGAAAATGTGAAATGTCAAGGCTTCATCACTTCACCAGAGCAGATAATTAAGTAATTAGGACAATTAAATGTTGACAGAGCACCAACGACCCCCAGGTGAATTATAGTCCTGAATTGTGAAAGCATGAGGAAGGGAAGAGGGAAGACTTTGGCACATATGTAGGACAGATTAAATGCAGTTGTAGGATCAGTGTTATGATGTATGCACTTATCTTCCAGATGTGCTCAGTGGTCCAAAACTTTTACTGTCAAACTTTTACTGTCTAGCAGTTTGACTTTTACTGTCAAACTGCTTATTTAGATGCTGGGGCAAACTCATCTAGGTACATTTTTTTCTCTGGAAAGTCAGTGACTTAGGAAGCAGGGAGTATATAATCATCTATTCTCTCACCCTTTTGCAACACATGAAAGGGCTGAAAGAGTGTAAGACTGCCTTAATAGATCTGCACCCACCTGAGTAAATGACATCCATCAGTCAAGGCACCTGGGAAAGCAAATGTTGAAGGAGCCCTTTGCAAGAAACATACATAAAATATCAATTGGTGAACTATGCCAGAGGCTTATAACCTTCATCACATCCTTTGTTGAGGACTGCCTGCACTTCAGTAAGTGCTTGGACAATGTTCATGCAAAAACACTCTACATGCCAAATAAGGAATAAGAGCAGCATAACCATCACAGCATGGAGTTCAGTATAAATTTTCCCTCTTACTCATAAGGCAGGCTTGCTTGACTTAGTTTTTTTGGAGTAGGGAATTTGGTTTACAATGCATTGGACCACCTGCTGTGATGAGCCAACTCCAGGTAGGAGGAGCTGGCCTTGGGGGCTGGATGCAGTATGAAGATGGACAGCAGGGACAGCAGCACAGACACAGCCAGAGTACAGTGAAGATGGGTGACATGTAATTCCCAGCAACTGGCAGCTGTGAAGGCTTCAACTACAAGACTTGTTGAAAGCGAGACTGTGTGAACATGTTATATGCTGCAATCCTAAGTGGAAAGTTGTTCAAAAATGAAGAGAGAGCAGCGAAAATATTATGAAATCTATGGACACTTATCAAAAAGACAATACAAAAATGTCAAATATGCGAGATTTCACACTTGTTGCTTGAAGCACATCTCATATTATTCTGTTCTGAAATTGTTAATAATACTTCATTTCATTACCTTTACAAAATAGGGAGGAAGACCCCAGAGAAAAGAAGATTAAAGACTATTAACTATTTGTTTCTTGAATGAATTAAACCATTTTAATAATAAAGATATAGTAAGAAAGTAATTTGTCAAATAATTGAAATATGAAATAAGCTATTTAAAACCTCATTATAATTTTTCACAGCAAACTATACACAGTCTGTATTTTGAAGTATGGATTTACGTAAATATGAATTTTTAGAATTTTACAGCTTCAAGTCAAACCCTCTATTGATATGATTTAACATAAATTACTTAATTTTTTAAAAAGCCTACATTAGCCGATGACAGAAAATGGGTAAAAAGTATAAAAGATTATAGGGTAACAAAACCTTTTGGGAACAAACTTTTCAGAATTGTTTCTGTAGATTAGCCATGTGGGTGGATAAGTAACTCTCAGAGTACAGAGATGAGAACAGTGTAGCATCAATGTAATGAACAGAAGTAGGTGGATGGTTCCAGTTCGAATCAGAACATCTCCCACTTTAGCAAGGCGGCTAAAAATGATTCATTCTATGCTACACCATTTTATATGTCTTGGCCATTCAGTAGGTTTTCCTTCCTACTTGTCAAAAACCATGTGCATAGCAGAGGAGGTGGCAAAGAAAAGGCTCTTTTGATAATGTTCCAGTGCCCTTTTCTTTCAGCAAAAAAAAGAAAAAAAAACAACAAAAACACCTTTGGAAATAAAGACGAATGAGGAAACTTAAGCCTAAACTGAAGTCAGGCAAATAGAGAGGAAAATACAAATATAAAATATGGAATGTACAAAATGTACAACTTGGAAAAATAGACTTGGAGGGAATGTGGAAAAAAAAAAAACTTGAAGAGAATTCCGAAAAGCATTAGTACTGAGAACACTTACCTCTCATTTAATCAGTCTTTAATTAATATCTAGGTTATATAGCTGCATTATACCCTAGTGAAAATTCCTCTAGAGGCTTCCAAGGGAGAACAGACCACCATGCATTCTTCAGGAATAGCTAGAAGAAATAGAAAACCAGCAACCCTCCACTATTACCTGACAGAATCCATGCAGCTCTTGAAAAGACAAGTTTTCTCACAGTAAAACAGCACCAAATCAATGGCATTATTTTATAAGTAAAAAGCCTAGAAACAGGAGTTTTCAAATAGTCATACTATTACTTTACTAATAATGGCTCCATAATGCTCCAACACAGATCATTAATTTTAAAGGAAGTAGAAAATAGATGGGAAACACAAGCTGGTAATTCCCAGCTCTATGAAAGAGACCTTTCTGAACTTACAATGACCACTGACAGTACTGAAATATAACCCAGTAACACAGTTGAACTGACCATATTTTGCCTCTCATTAAACCTGCCATTATACTTAAACACATACAGAAATCGATTTTCACTGAACTAGGAACCTAAGCATATGTTTAATTCTGAGTACACACTTTGATAAATGTAGCAGAACAAAAACCCATATCCTATGTTGTAAAGGAGGTTAAGTAGAGTTAAGAGCTTCTGTGGATCATTATCTTCCACCATGCATATCTGTTGAATGACTCATGAATATAAGAGTTTGATTACTACTTTTCAGGACCACCCTGTATTGCTAACAAAGTTATCTTAAGTTTCACACAGAAAGTTACTCTTTTGGAATAACTGCAAAATATAATTTTCAGGAAAAGTTTCTTCTCCATTAATATTTTGTTGGCTTACAAACTAAGCAGAAAGAAGCCATGCTTTTTAATTGGAAATAAGAACTAAAAATATGCTTAGTGGTTATAGAGAATGCCCAGTGATATTGGATAAACAAAGGGAATCCTAGGGATTTAATTTAGTCCATTTGGCAGATTTTGCATTGCATATGGGGACTAGGTGAACAAACCGGAACACTCTGAATTCTGACTCATAATTCATACATAAGTCTTTACACACTACAACAATCAAAGAATTGGTGCCATGAAATGGCACTTGAATCTGGGGGAGGAGGGTGTCAGGGAGGAGACTCAGAAAGAGAAAGACATAGGAAGAGAGACACAAAGAAGAAATTCAGACGGTAAAGAGAATAATAAAGTTCAACTGCAAATATGGTTGCCAACACTAAAAGTTACAAAGAAGAGATTAATTTACCAATTCAAGACTAAAGAAGATATCATTCCCTGTATTTAAAACTGAGAAAACTTGAGTGGTTAGACATTAGCAGCAAACACTACAGTCTTCTAACAGAGAGCAAGTCTTCTATTTATCTAAGCAAGAAAGTCATGTCGCTGCTTATTAGAATAAAACCTAGTGGTAGTATGTCGAATCCTCAGCAATAAAAGAGGAAACCACTAACAGTGCAATAGATATAGAGAAATACACATTTCCTCTTTGTTACAGTCTCACTAGATTACATAGCAGAGAAACAACAGATGCACCATTGCACCATTTAAATGGCCAGACTGACCAAAAGATAAATTGCAATTTTGCTTTCTTCCTCTTTACCCAATACTTTTAATGCACGCAAGTTACTCCTTAGTGTTTTATAAATTAAAATGTAGCCTCTCTTTCTGTGCATGTATATAGCTTCAGTAGATGTATAATTTTGTCTTTTGTGGACTCCTCACACCTACTCTAGCAAAAAAAATCCAGTCTACAGGCCAATTTTGTAGATGGATCTAAATTTAGCTTTAAAAGATATAAAAGATAAAAGAATCCACACCCTTAATCTAAAACATACAGCTTCTACATCACTTCTCCATTTCTCCTTTTTTCCCCCCAACTCTCTCTATTTACAGGCCTCGAACTCCACAAACATTTTGCATAAATCAAATTAATCAATTTGAGTTTAGCTATTTACCTAACATGAATCTTCACAGAAATCTCTCTTTTAAGGACTGATCTGAGTGCACTCTGTAGGGTACTTAGTAATAAGTAGATAAAAATACAAAACTCTGTCAATAGCCAGGAGGGAAAGCTGATTATTTCAAGCACGATATTTTTTTCTTTATTTTTTTTTTATTTGCTTGTTTGTTTTTAATTTTACACTCCCCAGGTGAAAGGGCATTTTCTAACACAAAATAAATAACTTTTGCATTTTTGAGCTTTCACCAGGACAGATTCAAACCTCTGGCATTAAATATGAAAAGAACTAAGAACTTCTGCAAACTTCACTGTCTTTTAAATGCAAAATGTCTTCTTTGATGCATCCTCCCTGAAAGACACAGCAGGATATTTGTTTATTACAGGACTTGTATCAAAATGAAACCTACTACAAATAAAACTCTCCTTCCATGAAGAAGATAAGAAAAGAGTAAACAACACATAAAAGATAGAAGTAGCAATAGTAATATACTACGGGAAGGGTTTGGCATATTCCGGAGAAACATATTAGGATATATCTTGAGGGGGGAGAACAGGTAATAACCCAGTGAGTGGGGGTACATTTGGTGTATACAAATAGACACAAAATAAATAAATAAATAAACAAACAAATACAAATGTCCTTTCCGGTCAACATGTATCCTTATAGTCAGTGTTGGTTTTGATGACTTTTAGCTGCTGATAATCTCAGAACGTTTTACAACAGCAAATGACGCTCAGTCTCTAACTGTGAAAACAGTGGCAGCTCTTCCCTTGGGAACATCCATTCCCAGCAAAACTCAGAAAGCCTGAGTAAAATCTCTGAGACTTTTTATCCCCTCTCACATTAGGGAAGGATCCCAAATGTTCCAGAAAGCTTGGCAGTCCAAGACAGGAGTACAAGAAGCATACTATACCTGCACAGTGGCCCTCAGTAGGGAGCTCCCCAGCTGTCCACATGGTCATAAGGAGTAGCAAGTGACAACTCAGGATAAGCACAAGTAGGTGAGCTTGAGAGAAAACAAAACAGTGAATGCTTCTGCTTCCAATGGGTACCATATAAGTATGTCCAGCTCGTTCTTATTATTTTTACAATGAATAACCTATACTGTTCTTATCCTATACTATGTTGTCCCCTTAAAACTCTGTTGTACAACTACTATGATATTTTCTGTTGAGATACCCACCAGTTGAAAAGCATTACAGATATCACTGTTTGTTAAAAGGGTCCTTCATGAGGAGGATGTAGGGCTATAGGGAATTAATGAACATCTCTCCTTCATTAGTTAGTCAAATTTCACTTAATAAAGGAAAGGTAATTACTTAGTCATGTCTGCTTGTGATGAGCTCAATAGAGACAACTTGGTATTCCCAAACACTGTGCTGGGAAGCTCAGACTTAAAAATGGAACCAGCAGGAGATAAAAAGGGATTGGGGGGGAGCAGCCATGTTTATGCAATTTTTGTCCCCTGCTACATGCTCTGGAAATCTTGCTTCTTGTTCTTGAACACTAAAGAAACAGAAACTGCCAAAAATTTTATTTACATTTTGTGCAAATCTAAAAACTTGCACTTTCCCCCCTGACAGCAGCTATCATCAGCTTTATTGAAGCTATGCAAGTATTTTTATATAAGGCTAGACCTTACAACCATTCAAAACTACAGATACTATCTAAAACATTTTCACTTTCATTGAGTTTTATTCAGGTAGGAAATAAATAACCAGAGTTTCAGTGTATAGAAATCCATTGAATTGCCCAGGATCTTTTATAAAGAGATTTTCTGGTTGGCTGGTGACTCCCTTAGAAACTGTATTTTTACACTGTGTAAAATGAAATGCAATAAACCAAGCACTCAAGATAACATCTACCTACCTCTGTGGGATAGGGACAATAACAAATGCAGCTTTTGTTATGATTGCAGGCTATTTTTCTCTGAAGGGCCCTCTCTCACACAGAGCATACAATAAGTATAATGTAAGAACAAGTAAGGATCATGAAAAAAGCTTCCATCCTTAGAGCTCCTGTTCCTTTGTAAGAGTTAGTGAAAAAGTGAATATGGAAAAACTGGAAGAATTTACATACAGTTCCTGAAACTTTGTGTCCTGTGGAAAAGTAGATCCCAACCTAGCATCAGCCAAAAAGATGTAGGGTGGTGTTAAGCAGATCACTTAGGCTGATTTCACTTTTTGTTAGTGGAAAGTTCACTTTTCACTAGTGGCATTTAACAATGCACTCTACGCAGCTGACCTGTCTCTAAAAATTCACCCATAGCTAGCGCACACTCTTGATTGATTTTTTAAACTCATTGTGAAGAGTTCCTATGATTTGTAAGACAGATCAGACTGTTCTATTTGGTGACTTTCAATAGCACAGCACGGCTCCCTAGAGAGCTTTGGAAATGTCATTAGCCATGTTATTGTGCTCAGTTTCACACAAGAGACACCAGAACTAATTCTCCCACCTGTTGGAAACACAAGTAAACTGGTCCTCAAAGCAATCTTGCTGTCACAGGAAACTCAGTTTCACCCCTTCATCATCAATATCAGCCGGCTGAAAAAAGATATGACTGAATGTAGACTCCAGAAACATTTGAAACTCTTCTGTGTTTGTCACAAGGGTTCATAGAATATTCTGAGTTGGAAGGAACCTACAAGGATCATTACCTGTCCTATGCTAAAAATCTCTGTTCTTAGAACTTTCCAATGAAGCAGCTGAAAACAGATCTCTTATTTGATAGCTAGACATGATTCAAAATGCTGAAAACTAATTTTTTAACTCTAATATATGTTCTGCTTGCTAATGAAAAGTTCATGTGCTCCTTAGTGGTATTCCCTCTTCATCTCATTAACCTTAGCTGCTGCTGAGGCTTATGAAAAAAACAAATTCAAGAGCATCATTCAAAAGTTTGAAATGTCAGAGTTAAAAAAAACTAATTCTAAACACAACAACACAGAGAGATTCACAACAGAACACAGACTGCATGAGGTTACAAAATGTACCAAGATGTTTAAATAGCTCAGTAGGCTTGTATGCACTCTGAACTGTTGAAACATGTAGCAAAGCTTGTGGAAACAACTGGCCTTAAAGCTCAGTGATGGTTATAAATATAGCTCCTTCTATGTGATGAGATTGGAAGAGATACAGGTAGGCAAATCTAACTGCCCACCTTTCTCAACAGGTAGAGAACTCAATCCACCATCATTTCTCCTCTTGAAACAACTCCATAAGCCGCTACAACACTAACACAGGAAGAAGTTTACTAAGGGAGAAGGAAACATTTTTTTCTACATAAAAAACGAATGACTCATGAAAGGGCCTAACAAGTTAAAAAAAAAAAAAAAAAAAAAAAAGAAAAGAAAGAAAAAGGGTAGAGCATCAGCTTAGCTTCCTATGAAACTGCAGTCCTAGCTTCAATGTATCTTAGTTCCTTCTCAGTACAACACGAATATTCATAACATTGTACCTCAGAGGAGTTTGTTGGAAATGTATTCAAATAAATGACTCAGAAGCACTATGAAAACCGTGACACACTATTACTGAGCACTGCAGAAAAGTCCATGAGGAAATTAATAATTCCAGTTTTAGTGCATGTTCTTATAATTTCAAATAAATAAAATATAAGGACAGATACTGAATGAAGAAGATAAAAGTGAAAAATTAAATAACTGGTCATGAATGGTGAACATCATTCCTCCTGTATGCTAAACAACTCACTGGTCATAATAAACTAACAAACAAAAAACCAAAAACCAGATAAGATTATTTAATTAAAACTTTTATTAAAGCCCAATTGTACTCACTGTTTTTCTGAAGAAAACATGAAAAAACAACAGTAGATAAATTCTGCAAATGGTGCCAAAGCTTGCTATAAACTAATAAAGCTGAGAACACTGTAATTGGTGATTCAAACTGGCCTGCCTGAATACTCCGTAAGACAGGCTCAGCTGAAAAGCATACACTTCAGAACTCCCAAAATACAAAGCTAGGCACAGTGAAATGAACAATAAGGTACAGGTATAGAGCTGTAGAGATCTACAGTGCAGATGTAACACAATGGAGTGCTAGATAATGAGATCAGATTGAGATCAACACAAAACAAGTCCCCAGTACAAGGCTGTAGTAAGAGGCTAAGCATGAGGTTTTGGAGTATAAATGAGGGGAATAGAGTAGGGAGATGACATTGCATGAGATTAATGTATTAGTGACCTGTCTTTGAAATTCAACAACAAAGACAAATCAAGAATGATTTTCACCCCTGAGGAACCTATGACAGATAAATTATTTATTGAGTCAGAATAGAGAAGTAGAGAAAAAGTGGCTGAACCAATTACAAAAAAAATTAACCTCTTGTCACATTCTGAGATATTTTATTTGATATTTCATTTTTGCCCAGTAAAGTAAATGTTGGCAAGATCTGAAAACTTTACTGAGCTAAGCTTGCTAAATTGACCAAAAAAAAAAAAAATTTAAACCCTATGTCAGTACTATGCTAGAAATCATTTTGGAGGCAGGAAGTAATTTTTTTTTTTTTTTTAAACAGGAAAAAAGCAGTCAGCATGTAAGAACATTGACCTGGACTGAAATTTGCACTCAAAAGCACTGCAGCCGTAGAGAAATTTGTCAAAGGAATGTGAAAAAGATGTGTTTTGCAATTTCGAACCTGTGTGTTTCAGAAACAGAAGAGACATTTAAGATGGACAATTTCAATCTTTGAATCAGTCTGAGCCTGACAGAGCTGATGAAATCTTATTTCCAGATGTGCATTTGTGGGTTGTGTGTTGACCTATGTGTTATTTTTCACTTTTTACAGCTCAGATGCTTTTATTTGAAGTGTTAAACCTGGAGAAATTTCTAATTATGTCTGTATCAGCTCAAAACATCTTGCTCACTCTTAGTTTTTTTCTTTCACGGCAGAAGCACAAATTTTAAACAATAAACCAAATTAACAGCTTATTGAGCCCTTGAGGAGCTCCAATCAGACTAGCATGGGCATTGGTAGTATTACTATCCAAGAAGACTAATGGTTAATTCTAATATAGGGGTCAGGCTCTAGATTCAGTGTAGTGCTTAAATACACTTAAGTGTCATCCTATCACTAAAAAGTCTTTAGAAGCTCTAGAGAAATCAGACTGAGTTAAATGATGCAGACAGAGCTAGTGACTGGACAAATTAAAAGAAATAAAGACATTGTGTCTGATAAGGCAACAGGACATAGAAAGATGTGTTGCACACAGAACATTACATAGCCCAGCAAGTCAGACGTGCATTTCCAAATACACACAGCTGTCAATCAAAAAATTAAATCACACATTGTACATTACAGGAACAGGACTCACTGAGACCCTTTTGCCTCCAGGCCTGATCTATACTCAGAACCTTCAAAAGCCACTAAGATAACTTGATGCAAATAGAATCTTACCAAAAATATCTTATTTTCTAAGATGTAGAGAAAGCCTTGTTTCCCTGAGCAATGAAGGACCTAGGAGGTAACCCTACTTTGCAGTTTTAAAGATGTCTTTCAGCCAATACAGGTCTCTGCATCCCCCACAACTGTTCCTTTCTGGTCTGCCACCTTGTGGGTGGGTTTTCTGCTCAGACATGCACCAGGTCCTCCAGCAGATGAAACCCTGTCAGTGAGATGTTTGGAGCTGCTGGCTGGGGAGCTGTGAGAGGAGCCTGACAGAAGGTCAGGGCCATTGTGGCCACAGGCCAGGACATGACTAACAATAAGAGCCAGGCACAGTGGGCTGTCATGAATGATCTGACGTGTCTCTTACACAGGTCAAAAAAACAGGCACTTCAGAAAATGCTTTGTTTGTATATTTATTTTAAATGCCTTGTAGATAACACCTTGGTAAAAAATACTTATACAGAATGGTAAAGTTTGATAAGTTTGATTTCATGTCCTGCTCATCTTCCATTTCTTAGGAAAAAAGTCACCAGACACCACCTCATCAGTTTAAGCTGTGTGATTTCTATTTCCACTTTCTTACATTTCATTTTGAAATGTATCTCTCACAAAAAGAAAAAAAATGAAAAAAAAAAAAGGGGAATAACCCTACAGAAAGAAAGCAGAATGAGTAAACCAAGTCCATGTTCTCGTGGTTTAAACACCAACAAGACACCAATACAGAATGAGGAAACACAGATATTCTGGTTCATGCTTACAGAACAATTTCCATACATGATTGTGAACCATAATACGTGATTCCTTAACCTCACACCCCACAAAGTAAAGGTATTAAGTGCTGGACTACACAGCCCTCTCTACTCTCCTCCTTTCTGCACTTATTGCAGATCCTTAGAGAAAACACATCACTTGGCAGAATGATTGTATTGCCTACCTGTCTTGATGGAAAGAAGGAAGATCTGCTCCATTCTTTCAAAACTAAAGTATGTCTTGGGATGGATTTTAGTCTCCGTACCTGGAAGCAGATAAGTTTGTGACATCTGGAAAGAAGTGAGATGTGAAAAATCCTCTTGTGTTTTGCTTTTTCTCTGGCTTTTTGCCCAGCATTCAGGGTTTTCTGTTTGTTTTTTGGAGCATTTCAAATACCACAGGGCTGTTTGTGAATCTGGATTCACAGAATCACAGAATGGGTAAGGTGGGAAGGGACCACAGTGGATCATCTGGTCCAACCTCCCTGCTCAAGTAGAGTCGTCCTAGAGTGCATAGCACAGGATTGCATCCAGGCAGTTCTTGAATATCTCCAGTGAGGGAGAATCCACAACCTCTCTGGGCAATCTGTTCTAGTGCATGGTCACCCACGCAGTTCCCCATGTTCAGCTGGAACTTCCCACACTTCAGTTTCTGTCCTATGCCTCTTGTCCTGTTGCTTGGCATCACTGAGAAGATCTGGCTCCACCCTCTTGACATGCTTCCTTCAGATACTTGTACATGTTTATGAGGTTCCCTCTCCATCATCTCATCTTAGGGTGTGAACAGACCCAGGTTCTTCACTTTAGTTTTTGTCCATCCCTTTGCCTTTCAGAAAACTGTACCTTAAATGTGGGCAATGTGCACATTAGTATTTAAGGCCATCTTTTAAAGTCTAGTTCCTAGCATAGTAAAGAGAATTTTTATAGTTTCCAAGTCTTTTATTACTCATTTATTTCGTATTCCCATGGGCTTTAGCAAGATCTTAAGACTATCTGTAGATGAAAGTCACGTTTTTCTGGCATAGTGCATTGGAGTACATTGCCCCTTTCACCATGCAAAGGATTGAAAGGTTCATCGGTAGTAAAATGAAAGCAAGAACTAATAGAACTGGACAACCAATACACTGCAAATAATATCCATAATAATTTCACATCTCTGGGGGTTCTGATGCCTTTTTCTAGAAAATCAAGCCAAAGTGAATTTATTAAAATATCTGAATGAACCATGCAATATATATATGCATATATACCATGCAATATCTAGCTAAACAGCAAAACAAAAGAACTCTCTCATTTTATTTAAATCTCACCTTGTAAACAGACAATACTACCGGACTAAATCTAGCTTTTCAAATATTATCAAATCTATCCTGCCTGAGATATGTTATCCTGCCAAAACAGTCACCAGTATCAATAAATCGAGCTATAAACTCATCAGCAGGAAAATCAGATTAATGACTGCATAGGATAAGGCAATTGCTACACATTCACTCTGCAACAGAATACAGAATTAATGGTGGAAATCTGCAGCATTCTCTGCTTGAAAAACAGCTGTTCATATACTTGTAAAGAATGTTTTCCATTTTCCCCTTTTTCCTTTTATTTTAGCTCTAATGTCTTATTTGTAACAAAAGACATCAAGAAAATTGTAAGTTTATTTTCATGACAAACATAACATAGATGGGAATAATAAATCTAATTTAACTTAACTTAGTTTATCTTATAAATTGAACTATTGCCTGTATAGTTCATCATTAGACCTACGTCTGTATCCATCTTTTCCTTCATGTGAAATTAGACAGATTTGCAACTACTAAAGCTATCACAGCTCATGGGCCCCAAAGTGCTATCATAGTACCAGCAAAAGAAGCTTTGCCAGAATTGAGACACATGAACTCTGATTCCAAAAAAAAAAAGAATTCCAGTTTGTGGCACTACTGTTGTCTCCTTCTGTCAGAGGTAACATTCTCCTCTGATGTGCTAAGCAGCCTCCAGGATGCCTGTGAAGCTGAGCCAGTCCAGTTGTCTGCCTGCTGAGACACTCCTAGGGGCCTTCACATGCCAAGAGAATGGATATTTTACAGCTGCATGAGAAAAGCAAACTGGAGTAGCAAAAGCTTCTGATCCATTCTCACAATATTCCTTAAACTGCAGAGTTCAGCCTAAACCTGATATTACTATTTTTTTTCAGATACTAACAGCTCCTAGGTATATAAAAGAAAATTATTTCAGTAGGGACAAGTCGCTTTCTTTTCCTGGAAAGGAATGGACATGGAGTAAGAGAATGCACTAGAAAATAGAAACCCGTTAGTATTAATTTTGTTTAAAGGAAAAAAATGCATTTGAACATGACTGACATATCAGCCTTGGAAATGAACTGACAAACTGCATTTACATCGATTTATGAACTCAGAATCCAGTGGATTTCCTATTTTTAAGTACAGTTAAATTAATTATCTGACAGGTGTGAAACTATGACCTTAATATTATGCATTTAGTTGCTTCTAGATAGAACACTGATGTAAACATAAGAGAGAATAGAGATATTAACATAAAGGAAACTGCAAAAGTTAGAATGTCAGAGATTTACTGAGGAGATAGTCAAGTGAAATGTCACTGGGAAATGAAAGTCAGTGCAAAATTTTTTGTATGGTTAAAGGAGAAGAAATGTTAGGGAGAAATACCATAGAGAGTAATTTATACATATGTAGAACTTGACATAATGAGAAAACCAGAGGAAGGAAATGTAGGTGCAGTCTGTTATTTAAAAGACATTATACATAAGAAGAGCATTTTAATAGCTGGCAATAAATACTGCCTAAGAAGATAAAAAAAATCAAGCCAGGTGGGAAAAGAGTAATGCCTTATAGCTGATAGAGGAAGGTCTCCTGCTGTTAATCTGTTACTTTTCCTTCCTCTACCACCCAGAAAACACGTGGACACACTGCTGAACCTGTGTTAAACGTCACTCCTTGAAACAGGGTTCTAGTCTATTTGCATATAACTCCTATTTGCATACCTCGTCAGGGACACACCACCCGGGGAGGCCCAGATTGGCCAGTTACTGTCCCAGCAGTGAGAGAAGTCCTTATATATGCATTACCATGCATAAAATAAAGACTCTGAACTAGAGACAAATAAAAAGAAATAACGAAAAAGACTCAAATCAGCAGAGAACATTAAGATAAGTGCTTGTTTTTAAGGTGTAATGATTGAAAAGAAAATCACTTGCTTACAATTACAGAAGCATAAGTTAGAGAATCAAATAAATTTCCTAGATCACAGGTAATTAAGAGTAGTTTGATTAGAGAAGAAAATGGATACAATATGTTCTTTATATTAGCACAATATAAATTTCAGCACTGCTCATAGTATGTTCCCTAAGGAAAATAATCCAATTGGAAAATTCAATCTTGGCAAGATCTAGGTGTAGTCCAAACAGCTTTTCTGCTTCTAAATCATATGGTTCACAATTACCCAAACACTTTTTTAATGAAATTCTTTCTCTGATGATTTTCAGTATAAAGGCAGACATGAAAGGTTATCTTTAGAGGGGATATGAGTACTGTGCACAATAAAATGGTCAATAGAAAACTTCTTTAATTAGATCTTGCTCTATTTAATGTGTGGTTGATAATGGTTCTGTGACCTTCTGATTCTAAGGAAAATAAAGGACTCCACTTTGAAAGCTTTTTAGATTGGCAAATTACCTTCTGTGCAATTTCTACCAGGATGTTTGTATACCACTGAGACAGCATACACTAACAACAAAGATGAGAAACATAGACAGCAGACTATCTTCCCATCAACTCTTGCTAGTGTTGCCTT
>JAWWMP010000081.1:92583145-92604177 GCA_035047865.1 Dendrocincla tyrannina | reverse complement strand
GTACATTAGATCTACAATAATTTCTAACATCTATAAAACTGAAAAATCAAAAATCAAAGAAACCCTTAGGCATCAGTAGTCATGACAGCTTTTGCTATGATGAAAAATAGGATATATAGATAATACCAGATTTCTTGTTTTGATTTTACATTCTTTACTTGTTTAGTGAAATGCACTGAAGCCAAGAAGACACAAAATTACTAACCTGGAGAGTTCACATTTATCTGGTTCTTTCAAAGTCCTAATTTCTCTTAAATATCAGCAAGAAGTAGGGGAAGCAGAGAAGGAAAACATGACAATATTATTTCTTTGCCAAGAGCCAGTCCCTAGGTCAGAGAATTCTTTAAAAGCTGGTATCTCTCTATTTCACATAGGATGCAATAAGCAAAGTAATTTCTATAGGCACTTTCAGGGATTCACGTTGAGTTTTGTAATTCCCACTGATGTGAACAGAAGTCACTCCAATAAAGCTCAATAGTGTGCATCGGAAAATAGGAAAGAAAAACAAAGTTCCAGCTCTAAAAATCCAAAACTATTTACTGTTGTTTCTGTGACCCAAGAGATATGCAAACTGCAATCCCTCTCACACTCCCATGGCCAAAGCTCTAATCCATAGAAGAAATTAAGTGTATTTGGTGGGGAGTTTATGAGAAGGAAGGTGTAAAAAGCAAGGTTGGACCCTCCTGTGGAAAAGAGGAAATTAAAGGAGATGGGTTTTTCTGAATCAGCCCTAACTAAGGATAATAACTTCTTACAATCAATTCTCTTATGGTCTACTAATAGAGAGGAGGCTAAGTAAGGAAAGGAGTAGCAGAACTTTAAGACAGCTCTGTGCTACATTTGACAAGCCTGCTCAGGACTTAGTAAGCTCCTACTATAAACCAATGCCTTCCCAGAGAGCTTTTCATGCCACAATTACCTGACTCCTACCCTTCTCTGGATCACGTGCTGCTGCGTCTCATGACATCTCAGGCACATATTGAACATACTGCCCACTGCCAAGTTGATTCAATTAACTAAAGCAGCAGCAAACTCATTTTCTCTAAGGAAAAGGAAACGGTGTCCCACTGGGACAGCAAAGTGAACTGGTTCAGAGAGGAGCTGCCAGTGAGTTGTCACTGGGAGGGAGTGTGATTGCCCCTTTTGGCAGTGAAGAACCATTAGCTTAGCTCAGCTGCATATATCTTCAGCTAGCGGTGAACTCAGCAGCACTACTCCTTGCAGACAAGGGGTTTCTAAGGGCCTTTTCATTCATCTTAAAGAACCTTTACATAGAGAAATAGAAAAAAAGCAGTAAATCAAATCAAACCTAAAGAACTTCTAGGATCTCCAATCAAAGCACAGTTACAATGGCAATCATTGCTGGTGACCCCAGACAGCAGCTCAAGCTGCTTGCAGCTCAAGCCATTGTCCTTGGTTTCTAAAAAAGGAAAATGTACCAGCTACGACTTTGTATTTAGTTTACAACAATACATGAGAGCTCAGTGAAGCACAGCTACTGAAACAAGGACTAAAAATTACCTTACAATGTTAAGTTTCCTCTTTATAATAAACTCAGTCACCAGCACTGTGTCTCCATCTCTTCATTTAGTAAACTCTGCAGTACCTAGAGTGAGAGAGGTGTGTCCTATGTATTAAGCTCTAGATACTTTCAAGTAAAATTCCTCAAAACAGTTCAGGTACAAAACAGGAGAAATTATAAGAATATAAGAAAATGTTAATTTTTCCCTAAAGCTCTTTTTCAAGATAAATATCCTTAAATCTCTTAGATAAAATCACATTAATAAAAATGCTTAAAATACAGATATTCAGTGTTATTACTATGTAAAAGTCTTATAACCAAGAAAAGATTTTTCATAAGAACTATAAAAGAAATCTGAAGTTATTAATGTTTATTAATGTTATTATCAAAATTAATTCATAGATACTTATAAGCAAATATTGCCAAGAAATATACACAGGAACAGATTCTGAACCCTTGTTGGGCACGCGGGGTGGGGGGGGGGAGGGGGGAGGAGAATAAAATAAAGAAAAGGTGAAGGAATAAACAAATGTAGAATTTAAAGATATCTTTTCAAGTAATTCATCTGAATGCGTTATGGTCCAGCCCGCAATGTGTCTACATTTTAACATACATCAGTGGGGCAACATTTCCTTCTGTAGCAACAGGAAAGAGCACAGCAAATTAACCAAATGTAGCACCAGCCACGCTGCTGGCATTTGCTTTCATTCCTATTCATGCCAGCACTTATGCATGTACACAGAGTTTATCAAATGCTAAAATGTTCTCTTGAATGTTGGAATCACTTTCCTGTCATCTTGTTAAAATCGTTACAGAGGATTTCAGCACAAAATATATATACACAAACATTTCTTATGTTTAAAACTAGACACATCTCACTGAAATAACACCTTATGGGTACTAAAAGTCATGCACACATGCAGCCAAGTGGAAAATCCACAAACTCAAACCACCAGACAAGGGAGTGGAATCACCTAAAAATGCTGCATAAAAATCATCCTTTTACTGCCCTTGTTAAAGGTCATACTATGAGTGGCCAGTAACTGCTGCAGGGAGGTAATCAAATTTTTCAATACAAAATAAGTTGCTCCTGTATAGTGAGAAACTCTGCTTAAGAAATGGAGAATGGGACATAAAATGCTGAATAGCCTTGGAAAGTACAAGCAGAGCTGCACATTATCATGAAGGAAATGGCCCAGATGGCAGAGACTTTAGATCCTGCAGTATTCAAATGCAGCTCCTCACTCTTCCTCGTCAAGAAGCACTATTGCTGCCAAGGGCAGTGCAAGTCACGGACAAAAGACATCCATTTGAAGGACAAGATAAAGGTTTTGCCCATGGATATAGAAAAACACATGCTGGAGCACTTCAGGCACTTTTTGAAGTTTACTGTAGTTGAAACACCCTCCAAATCTGGAGTTCAGAAGTGCTCCCAGATTCCTCTCCCACACTAAGCTAACACATCCCCCAGCTATGCTGTTCTCTGGCTGGAAACTACATCCTGTACTAACTTTAACTATGTGATGATGTTGCCTAAAATTGAGGGGAAAAAACCTTTTAGAGACAATATTATCTGTGTGAAGTAGAGAATAGTTCTTTACTGAAAAGCTTTTCAGGTTCACAAAGCATACAGATGCCCACCGTATGTAGGTGCAGACAGTATATAGATGTGCGCACAGTATAAGGGTGCTTACTAATTTTATAATGCTACTTAATTACCATAATTAAAGTTTACATCCAACCCAAGGACTGTCCACCCTGCTGCCACCTGGGTGCGACCCTCAGAACCTCCCTCAGGTCTGCCTCTTGACACACCTCTCCAGAATTGAATTGGGGGTCTCAAGACCCCTTACTTCTTCCCCATCCTCATCTTCATGTCACATTCCTTCCTTGGAGCTTCGCCAAGGTCCTTGGGTCTTCCATCTTATTTTTACTACACTATGCATTGTTATTCTAGTCCTGGTACGAGTCCTAAGCAAGATGTTCTAGTCACTGTCTTACCCTTAACAAAGACATTCAGGAATGTAGCAAAGAGAGAAACTGCTGGTTGTTACATTAAATATGAGAAGCTATACACCTATATAAAAATTTACAAATACATATATTTATATATTTATGAATATATAAAGTCCTAAGGCATCAATGACAGGAGTGCTTTTCCTGCTCAGTTTTGCATGTATCACAAAATGTTGGAGGACTTTTACCCTACATTTGCAGAGAGGTAAGGAAAGGTATTGCAGGCCGCAATCCCAAGGTGAGACAGCACATGACAGGTCTGGATTCCCTCACTGGATTTATAATGCACGAACTAGGGAGATCATTTATTCCAGGGTTTTCCCACATAGTCAGTAAGAGCACATTATTTTATGGATGTTCATCTTGAGGCATTAAGACATGATTAATTCCTTAATACTCCAAAGTATGAACTGAATAAAATTAGGATAAGAAATTAAAAGAAATTAAAAATCTGAAATTCATGTGATCTGTGTCACCACTGTGGGATTGTGTGCACAAGGCTAGGTGAGAGCCTTCTTTTGACATCCAGCTTCACTGCTCTAAGAGCTGTGAAGTTTCTAAGACACAGCCTCTTGACAACCCCTAGTTACCAGAGGGAAGCCACCCCACTGCCCCAATCACTTATATGAAGGGGAGTAAGAAAAAATGCATTAGGGAGCTGATCCTTATTGCTGTTGAGTTCTTAGTTGTTGCTTTTCATATCCACTCTTTCTTCACACTATGCCTCTGGGCAATAGCAGACTCTCTTGCCAGTAATACGCAATTGCCACTTTTCACCAAGTCCCCAGCATTTCAAAGCTGCATATTGGAATGAAAAATTAGTATGGAAAGATAACTATACTTTCACAGGACACCAATGCTTTGAAACGTTCTGAACAGTACTCCCGAAGTCCCATCTCAGCTGCTGATTGCATATGCATCATCATAAATATATTCATTGTGGGTTTAGTTGTAGCATGTTCCTCAAAGTTTTAAAATGTTTTGTTATAAATCCACTTACACTATATTATAGATAATTTATATAATTTCCCTTTTTCCAAATTTGTGAGAAGTGTTAGAGCAAAAAACAAGCTCATTGAGCAAACCACTCTCCCTGATCCTTTTTTATAAGACCACTTTTATCCTTCCTGTCTTCTAATTTAGTATCAGAAATCGTAAAACCTCGCTGCCATAGTCCAGATAGGGCAATGTTTTCCTGATCCTCAAAGTCATAGTTTGCTTGATAAGTTGATGATTCAAAGATTTTTTTCTCCATGCTGACCTGAAAAAATACTTGATATGGAACTGAATGGACAACACGTCTTTATCGTCATGTGTGTTTCTTACACAACCTCTAAAATTCTGATCTAAAGTTTTATTCAAATGCTGGAGGTGTTGAAGTTACAATGGCACATGCTGCTGAATTACACTTCACAAAAGTTTTCTTTGCTGATCTCATAACCACTTCACTTTTGGCTCCATATGCATCAGGATTAGTCAGACTGCATTAAGTAATTGCAGATATGGAGACAGCTGACTTTCTACTAAGATAGGAAAGTCCTGTGGTTATGGTGCAGGAATCAGGAAATGTGCTTCAACAGGCAACAATGCTAGTGATTCTCTGTCAATGACAGTTTAACCTCTTGGAAGATAAGCCCAGAAATCTGCCTAAAGATAGGGACTTGTTTTAGCATATCCTGCATGAGGCTTCATGTCAGTTTGTCTTATCTCTCACACGGAGGCAACATAATTTCTCTACAGGGAGTTAAAAGGACAAATTTTTTTTAAGGCTATTTCTGTTTATATGGTCATTATGTTTCTTTAGCTAACCTGAAAGTTTATGCGTTATTTCCATGCCTTTTAAGAGTGCTGCACCTCACTTGCATTCAGAAGATTATTTCTGTATAGATAATTAGATTCTAACAAATATGGTCTCATAATTTCTTCAGAAATAAAGCACATGGTTTCTATTTCCAAGGAAGAATATGGGTCTTCAGACTATTAGATCAGCATCTTTAAAAAGCTATGAGTAAGTATTCTTTGAAGGCTCAGTTGCTCTTCTCATCCTATCTCAGAGCATCCTCTAAAGTCGTGAAAATTGTAGTATTCTATTAGACTTTGTAGAAGAATTTTAGCACTGAAATGCTTGGATGTGGCATATTCTTACAACATGTATGAATCTGGACTGCATCTACACTAGCGCCCTTGCCCCAGCTGCAAATATGAGTTCACATATACAGATTCATAGAGTTTAAAGAAATATGAAATGTATGTATGTGAAGAAAGCACATACGTGAACCACGTTATTATCACAAATTGTTCCAGTGGGTGAGAAGCATGGAGGTAGCTTTTTTTCAGATTTTGGCATCAGCTGGAATTGTGAGGAAAATCTGTGACAATGCAGATTTTTCTGAGTTTGTTTTTTTATAGCTTACATACTAATTGTGATCTAAGGAGATCTTCAACCACTAAAATAGGACCAAGTGGCACATCACAGGTTTAATGTTACATTTCAGAAGTCCTAGCAACATTATTTAAAGATAAGCATTCAAAAATGTACATCCCAAATCTTCCCTCTCTTTATAGAGGGACTTTATAAACCAGGTTTCTGTAGCAGATTCACATCTGAGCTACGTTTACCTAGTTATCGGGTCCATGAATCCAAAGTAAGGGAAGATAACAGAAGAAGAACCTGGGCCATTAAGCTCAGTGCTCCAATCACATGCATGACATTAACTGTAATTCTTAATGGCTATGGAGAACCTGTTTCATCTCCATAACACTTTCCATCACCCAAAAACAAATGTAAAATTTATAATAGGCCACAAATAGACATTTGCTACAGAAATATACCAGGAAAGATCACAGGCCCTTTCATATTTTCCGTCCTTGCAACAGAACATGGAAAACCATAGTACAAATATGAAGTTAACCAAGGAAAACTACCAATGCATAGTAAAAGTAATCATGTCTTATAAAAGGATTTGCTTTGCTAAAGAAAGACAGCACTCACACCCTGTACTTGCTGCATAAGATTGTACACTACAAAACATCCATGTTAAGCTGCTGTAGGGGAAGAGGCTGGATGCACTTCCTTCTCCCATCCTGTTTCTCCTTTACTGTTTAAAAAGTAACAGTAAAAAAGTACTTTTTAACCTTTACTGTTTAAAAAGTAACACTTCTTAGATGCTGGACATCTTTCTTTCAGTATTTGGTTGAACTTACTGCATATTGTACTACTACTCATAAGAAATCCACCTGCAGGTTTTGGACTCTCATTGTTCTTCCTACACTTTTGTGTGCAAAAGACTAAAACAAACCTAAATCATTTATCAGGCCCTGATGTGCAATCACATCTGAGTTCAAACAGTAACTGCTTAGGCAACACAAGATACATCCCTGCACAGGAATTTAGTGTGATCTAAAAATCTCTAGAACTGCAATTGCAGGGAGAAGCAGTTATGTATAACGTCACTAACCATAAATAATGCCCTGAGAATTAACATCACTTTTTCTTCATCTTTAGGATCCCTTCCAATGCAAATCATTCTATGATTCTATGATGACCTAAGGAACTCTCACTGTAGAGCACAATTCTACAGTGCTATGACAAAATTTGCTCTTGTCAGCTCTACTTCAACTAGAAGAGTAAACTTTGCTCAAACTTTAATTATTTTTTGATCTAAGAACTTTCCAATTTTGTCTACTGTGGAAATATGGATCATTCTGGACATTTATAAGAAAGGAGAGTTACACATGCATCATAAAATTACCTCATATCTGACAACCCAACACAGATATTCTGGCTTATATTAAAAAAACAGTTTACCATGGAAAATTATGTGTCACCATTGATGTATGGCAGCCAAATGATGAAATGCTTGAATTCAAGCATCAAGGGAATGCTGGCTTGCCATAATTTCTAGACAGCTCAGCTGCTTCACCTCTGCCCCTAAACTGCATTTTTTTTTTTTTATTCCATGCTACTAAAAAAAGCAAAATTATTTAGTTTTATTTTTTTTACTGATACAATTGGACTATTCCATAACCCAAATCAGGTAGCTTTGGAACCAACAATGTGTACAACCACTATAAGGAAAGTTTTATCATAACATTATATGAGACACAAAGTGATGTAAGTCATAAAAGGGAAACATCACAGATATGATGTACAGAAAGGATTATTCTGCCTTGCAGATACAGAATTCCTGAATCTCTGATTAGTGAGGAGGGAACAAACTACACTGTCTTCAAAAAATGCCATCTTAATTATCATTGTGCAATAGAGAAAATATATTGCCTGAAACAGTAATAGTTTCTTCATTTAACTGATTTTCTCTGTAATACCTCAAGTAAAAATTAAATATTGAAGTATAACATAAACTGTATCAGTCTGATAAATATATATTATTAAAATGTACATATACTAAAAAGTGAAGAATGGCTTCAGTTGCTGAAGAATCAGTTTCTATTAAAAAAAAGAGAATATAGTAATTTAAATTAATTTTAGGGTGTTAGGGGGACTTGATATAGAAAGGGAAAGAAAATGCCTTATTAAAAATTTGTCATGCTTTATTTTCACTCATCAGTACAAATATGGTCATTTTTCTAAAGCAATATATATAGAATATTCCAACAATACTTACCTGTAATACTATAGCACAGAAATCAGAACTAGGATGAATAAAAGTGGACCAAAACCATTCAAATAATGATTGGAGTCATGACTGTTGCACTGGAATTAAAAAGACAAAACCAACCATCTCAAACAAACAAAAAACTTCTCTATACTGTTAGTCTCTTGGATATGTGGTATTTAAAGGAAAACATTGTGGCACAGCTCAGTTGAGATAACAACCCCAGAAAGCAGCTGGGTGCCCAAGCCAATGGCAGCAGGTGAGTCCTGTCAATATTGACTGGGTTTTTTTTTAACTAAGCACAACCAAAAGTAACTAAATATTCTTCACATCTCACTCTAAAAAAAAAAAAAAAACAGTTTAGCAAGGAAACCAAAAAATTGTCTCAAAACTCAGTCTTCCTTGCCTTCTCTCATATTCTAGAAACTTCAGGTAAAACTGCAGTTCCAAGACTTGCATTGGTATGGTCTAGAGAGAAACATCAGGTCAGTCCTGTTACCATCCTTCTTTAGTACTGTCATTTTGAGAATGCTTTGCAATATTTTCATGACACTCATTGAATTTTTTGTCTTGCAAAATACATCCTTTTTCACATAGTTGATTGGAGTTATCCATTCACAGGAACATAAATTAAGATTAAAAAAAGGGCACGAAGTAAACCAGTCAAATTTCACTTTCTTAAATCCCACAAACCATACACTCCAACATTATCCAGTTAAATTCCCTGACTGAAAAATAAAACTTTTATTACCTGGTGTTGCCCATATAAATTAATTTTTAAATTGCTGACCTAGAGAGATCAGTTTGAACGCACTGAAATATTTAGAGAAGATGGACTCATTGTAGAACACATTAATTACTTGGAGTTCCCTTCACTGGAAAGCAGAGGCCCACTATATCCATTGTACACTCAACCTTTTCTTATCATCTCCTTCACTCTTTTCATGTTTTATCTACTCTGTTCAGATTCTTTGTATGTTCTCTCTAATCATTAGAGTATTAAAACATTCCCTGGTCATAAACAATTTTGTAAGCAGAGCTACTCACTTGTAGGACAGAATCTATAGATAAAAATGAGCCAGAAATGCTCTTGGAAATCATATGAGAGTCTTCATTTGACAAAAGAATAGATGGTATTTATTACCATATGTCCTCCTACAAGCCTCTTTTCTGGAACAGTCACAAAAGATATGCTAAGGAAGCCCCAGATGATGGATGCCCTGCAGGGACTTAAGGAACACTTCTCATCACTGTGTTCTCAAACTGTTTTTCAATGCTACACTTAACTGAACTTCCCTATGACAATTTTGACCTTTCTCTGTGGTAGGACATGCATTTCTATCTAGTAGTGCAGTGCAAGAACATGGCCACCAAAGAGATCATTCTTGTCATTTTAGCACAGATGAGTCTGAATTTCTGTTTCAACAAGTGAAAGGCTAGAGCTGCATAACAATTTTCTATATGCTCAGTATAAATACTTGGAATTCATTGTCTCACAAGTTGATATAGGGTAGAAAGAAAAAAATGTGAAAAGATAAAAGGTTAACTTTCCACAGTATAAGTAGCACAGATAGCACAACATCAGGATGCAGTGAGGAGTCTAGACAGCAAAAGATAGGGCTGCTGGTAGCAGAGCAGGTATCATATATGTTACTGACACAGGCACCAAGAAGAACCTAGCAGAAAGTTAAGATATACCTTTTTTTTACCATCCAGGGACAAGTTTAAAAAACAAAACACCACAAACAAACAAAAAACCAACAAAACCAAAACAAAACCGAAAACAACTCAGTATTTATTCACATGGAAAGACTACTGGACTGCTCCTTCCTGTCGGATCCATTCCAATACTAAGAGTTTGATTTGACCCTCAATACTGAAAGCTCTTTAAACGTGAAACTTCCTCACATATCAAAACATGGTTTAAAGAACAAGGCTTGAGACTGCCTTGTTTATAAAATAACCCACTTCAGAACAGCTAAGTGGAATTCCCTGGTTAGTAGGGTTTTTCACAAACAGGATGTTGCTCAGATGCTCCTAAACAGTTATGCGGCAATTCATCAATTAAAAGCAGTCGGTGCCATCAACCTGAGTGTTATTTTGAGATGTGTGAGCAGTCACTCTGCCCTAGCTGATTACAGAAAATGACGCTTTTGCCACCACATTGATTCTCCAACTCCAGCATTTCAGCCTTAAGTGAATATTGAGTCATTTCTCAGGA
Organism: Dendrocincla tyrannina; assembly: GCA_035047865.1. Taxonomy (NCBI): domain Eukaryota; kingdom Metazoa; phylum Chordata; class Aves; order Passeriformes; family Dendrocolaptidae; genus Dendrocincla; species Dendrocincla tyrannina. Next base: position 92,593,802 of record JAWWMP010000081.1, on the reverse strand, counting down.
ACTGCAAAGAAGAGCTAAGCAGATGCGCTCAGTCAGCCCTGTCAGCTTTTTCCTTGTGCAAATCCAAATGTAGCAAAGTTTGATTAGCACTGTAGAGAAAAAAGACCATCTGCTAACAAATCAAATGCATGTCTCGTTGCAGAAAAGGAGTAAAGAGCTTTTAGATACCTGCACTGCTGAAATGTAAAGGGAGCAGGAAGCTACCATTTCTTTCAAACAAACGTATGCCCAAAATAATATGGCAAACTGAGAAAACTAACATAGAAAAGGTAAAATCACGCAATCAGAGCCCTTTTTCTCACAGTCCATTTTTGCTGTATGCAAAAATATAGCAAGCACTGCTGTTGCATCCAGTTTTCAAATCAGATTAAGGAAATCCATTATTCACTGAATAAAATGATCATGATTATTTTTTTTAGTTAATCCTAAACAATTTAGATTAAATTCCTAAGCCTGTGTCTTAGGAATGCTTAAATTCCTGTGGAAAGACTTTTGGTACACACTTTATAGCCATATGCTTAAGTGGATAATGTAAGGTCACATTCAGCAGAATTCTTCAATGAAAGATAAAATATTTTTTCACAACTCTTGTTGCTTTTGAAACATTGACTTGGGGTAAACAGGAAAAAATGGTCCTCACATCAATTGTATTTCTGTCTATCCAGCAGCTATCTGAAAACACTGTTAGCAAAACACAGAATTTGGAGTAATATTTCCTTCATGCCTGCAATATCTATTACTTCACAAAATAAATGATCCCGAAAAATGTCAGTTTATACATTTTAAAACAAGTTTTAATTTAGGCTGCTTGTCACAGTAAAGAGCAATATCGTAATTAATGATGTGAAACTGGTAGCTAAGATGTTGTTACACACAAGAATGTCACAATGAATCAAGTTAAACTAGCTACTAAAAAAATTCGGCAATGGAATATTAGTTTTTATATGCACAGTATATGAAATAAATCTTTGACGAGCCACCAAGAAGGCTATGGATTAAATACGATATGGGATGAGCAGATTTGGTACAAAGCTGGCCCAGAATCTCAAAATGCCAGCAAATCAAGGCCTCTGGGTAAGCCAGGCTATTTATTTACCAAGCTGACCTACTTCTATAACACTTTTCCTTCTTCTGAATACCATTTACAAGTCTTTCTGTCAGAGCAAAAGGCAAGGTTAATTCATCAGAACTCTGATGTCATTTCTAAGAAGGCTGCATACTTCCTGCAGATGTGTTTACAAGGATTTCTAGGAAGTGTTCTAAGCTATTCACAACACCTTTATCCTGTTACCAAGTAGCTTTTTCTAAATCAAATTAACCTTGCATCTAAAAATTAGGTGTAAAATTAAATTAGCACTTAAACAGATAAAAAATACTCAGTTGTTATATTTCATTACAGCAAAACACTTGTTAGCAGCATAAGTTACTTCTCATCTAAATATTCATGGACCAAGTTTTAAGACAACGTAACATAATTGAGACTGTGCAATGTTCTGGAAGTATGGAATCTGCTAGAACTGATTAGGAGCCACATAGTCCATTCCCCATGTGACTTTGTCCTTGGGGCTCCTATGGATAGGTAGAGGAGACATTTGGGCATGCCTAGCCAACAAAATCTGCAGCCCTAGGTACAGAGGTGAAATTTACAGTAGGAATCTGAAATGTTGCTTTTATAATTTGTGGCTTACCATTATTCCATCGTACTCAGTATATCTTCCCTCAAACAGTATACATTATTCATCGACTGACTGGAACAGAACAAAGTCATTTAAAAACAAACAAATATAAAATCTCCAAGTTTTACTTATTGCATATGCACTAGCTTATGACAGGAGACAATTACCTGTCTGCTACTAGCATGTTCTGATGTATAGCCCTTTTCATATAAACAAACGAGCACATATAAGAGTTATTGCAGCTCTTGTACATGTTGCTGGTTTTTTTCTTCCATTTGGTGGATGAATACTTTTCTCTTTAATAATCTTCCTTTATTAACCTTCTCTTGTTTAAACTTTATTTGTTCTTTTGAAACTAAATTTTCCCCTTAACTATGGGTTGTACTCCTGTGAATAGTTGTGCCAGCCACTCATACTTATGAGTTCTGTACCATCAGAAATTATAGCTACGGGAAGTTCTGAAGGTATAACCAGGCTCATTTTGAGCTGGCTTGTTCAGACAATAACTTCAGCGAGGATTCAGTCTCTTGGGCTTTCTCCTGACTCTTTCCTCATATATCCAAACATTTCCACAGGTTTATACTTAGAAGTTCGCATTGTTACCACTGCAAGCATCAGACTTTAACCGGAAAGAGCTACTGGCTGCAAGGCTAGGCATACAACACTCCTCCATTGTAGTCTATATACTGTATATATACACCATTAAGTAGTATAAATATTTAAACAGAATGTTTTGGGAGCACCCTTAGGGAGAGTGCTTTCTCTGCCTCTCTCTTCTCAAACAAACATTTCACTTTCCTCTCATGTAACCCTGACTGCCTGCATCTTACACCCATCATATATATTTAATGGTCTCTTTTGTACAAATACACTCATCCAGGTGCATCTGCAAGGAACATATTCACAGTTCTTGCTGAGGACTTAAGGCCCAGGAAATATTTGAAAACTCATCTGCTCCATGACACTTTTTGCTACCTTGATACACAGTTCAACTCCTAAGTTCACAAGATGATCATGGCTCTGTATGGAATATTTGTATAAAAAGTCACGTTAATAAAGGCTTAGTGATGGTACACAAGTAACCAGACAAATAGATGACTTTTTTTTCTGTTAAAGAAAGTGTGTTTTTAGCATTAACTGCATTTTGGTTTACATATTTTGTTATTTTCATAAAGGCTTCAATCTAGGCACTACTCATGCAGTCCTGTAGACTACTGAGAAAGGAAGAGAAAGGAGAATTTCCTGTGCTTTTTCTTCTAGTCAGTTCTTAATATTTTCATAAGTCTTTACAGACGTTATAAAAGGTAAGGCACAAATGGTTGAATACGTACTTGAAAAAAGTATTTCATGCTGTGCATGCTGTCTCAGGTCACCAGTTATCTAACTTGTACTCCCTCATACTTTAGTAGAGTTTTCTCTTGTTCTTTCTTTTTATAGGAAGCAGCAGTTAAAATCACCTTGGCTCTGATTTTAGGATACTAGTAGCAAAGAAAGGCAAGAGGATGGGATGCAGCAACACATCACCACTTCTATTGTCTGTAGGAAAGAGCTGGTGGACAACTATTGCTTAGCTTTTACCACTATGAATTCAGAAAATGTACATTTGTAGAAAAAGGATATACCTTTTAACTGTAAAGTATACCTGTGTTCACAGACAGGATCCACTTGATCCACTTGATCTCACTTGATGTTGCCTTTCATATCCCAGAGCCCTTATTCCTTAAGGATGTAAGGAGAGGATGAAGCCATTGCTTCATTTTGAATTACATTCTCTGTAACCTTTTAAAAAGGGAGGGCTGGGCAGAATGAATTGAGGAAAGGTGGCAAGAGAAATGTGCTTTGATTTGCACTACAATAGTTTTCATTACTTAAAATAGTGCTGGGTAAATATCAGACAGGATGGCTTGTTATTGCATATTTATCAATTCTGTACCTAAAATATCTCACAATGGAGCAGGAAAATGCAATCTGAACTCTCTTTACTAGATGACTGAAGGCAGAATACAAAGAACCTCACTGTTCACTGAAATAAAAGTAGCACAGAGGGTTGCAAAAATTCAGAAAATTTCTAGGGCACGCGAGACCTAGCAGATCATAAAATTGTGCTATGTATTATGCAGTGGGCCTTTGCCTCAAGTACCATACAATTGTCAGTCTAGCACAGGTCATTTGGTTCAAGTGACTGGATGAAAGTGAGGCAGGTCACCTCACCCATCAGAAGGCATTTATGGTAAAATGCTGGCAGAACAATTTTGAAGATGGGAGAGGAAAACGAAGTGAATGAATTCCCTTTGAAATTCAATGTTATTCAATTCAAATACCCAAGAGAACACGGCCAATGTAGAGAGGTCAGCTCTGTGTCAACCAATATAAACTGTAAAAGGCTCAGAGAATAAATTATTGTCTTTGTATGCTGAGATGCAGAAGCTATGAGGAAATATTTAATAGTTATAAATATGGATTAAAATAACATTGTATCAAAATATCAACTATTTCAAAGGGCATCTGCTGGCCAAAAAAGACAAGTTTGAATAATACCCTACCAAAAAAGCCTGAAAACACAGCAAGTCATGTCAGGAGATAAAGCGAGCACTTACTGGAGCGTATGACAGGTATATTATTACTGTTCACAAATAGTTCTATAGCCCCAGCTACCATTGTAGGCAGTTTACAGACAGACTGAATAACAAGATCTGTGCTGCAAAGAGCCTCCAGTCTCAGCTGACAGTTACACAAATCAGAACAAGGAAATGGAATAACAAGGAGGTGTGAGGATACACATTTTCATTAAGTATTCAATTTCAAAAAGCAGAAGCCCAAATATCAGGCCTTCTTTACTCCCTCCACACAGTTTTTGTCTCACCTCCTTATAACCAAACACACCTTCTGCATCAAATTGTCCACTTCCTTCAGAATCACCAAATTACTGGACTGGACCTTTGTAGGTCGTCCAGTCCCACCTGTAAACCTCCCTTCCCTCCTTGCTCCAAGCTAATTTGACATATTGTAATGTCTGAAAACTACTTAAAAAAAACCTGAAGTGTTTTAGTGTCTTAATTAGTATGATCAGGTTCCAAAGGCAATCACTGAGGTCAGATCTAGTGCAAGAGTGGGACCCCAGTATTGGGAGAGAAGATATACAAGAAGACTCCTCCCTTTTTGTTACTAGAAAACTATCAGGTTCAAGTGACTATGTGCAGGAAGGTAGTGCATTATGTGTCTCTGAAAGTATGCTTTCAGCAGCATTTTTATTCTTCTCTGCCTTAGGAACTTTCTCAAGGGAAACAAGCCATGTTTACTGAGGCTGCTGAGGCAACTGCAAATGAGAGATTAAAGATCCACAAGATTTGTCCGCTTAAATCTCATAGGTATACTTCAAAAACCCCATTGTACAACCCCTGAGCTTATTTTCCTCTAGCACATATTTCTATATCTAACCACACAACTCCCTGAGTGACCTCATTAGAGGTACTTCAAGGGATTTGCCGTGCTGTGCTTCTCATGTATCCAAAAGAGACTTCATTGGGAGTCAAGCCAAAGTAGGTGCTACAACCTACGACTGCTACATGCTACAGACCGCATGACTCCTCTCTGTTGTGAGGGTTTCTTTCCTTTTGATTCCCTTGCTTTAAAGATGTGTGGGAGTTTGGTGGGTTGTTGTTTTAATCAATTCCCACTACTATTTACTTTTTCCATAACCAAGACATGTTTTTAAGGAAGTGGAATTTTAGGCAAACAAATTTAATTCTACCTTGTCCCCAGTTCAACATTTATTTCCCCCTTCTTTTAAGAGCATAATACTGGGATCTCAGTTCCATTTTCAAGCCAATCTCAGGCAAGTATCAGTTCTTACCCATTTCCAGACAGGTGGCCAGCCAAGAGATTTTGCAGCATTAGTGCTCAACTCATTTAGACTTCCTTCAAGACTGAGTGATTTCTGGGAGGGCACTCAACCTCTGTGACCTCCCACTACACTGTACTTTGCTGCTAATCACTCCACCATCAGTCCCTGAAACGCAATTTTACATAATCTTCACTGGGCAAAAGGAATTACAAGTATTCAAACAAGCCTATTGATCCATTCCTTGCAATCAAGTTACAATATTATTTACCCTCTAACCAAGTATTTGCACCTGACTTTATATATAGATAAAGCTCTATGTATGTATACATATTTTTATGTTCATATACACGCATATGCATTTTTCTGTGACTGAAAAGACAATTCATTTAATGCTGCACTAGATGCCAACTTCAGAAGCTTAAACAAAAATATTAAAATAGCCAAGGCATCCAATAATAGATAATGGGAAGGTCAATTTGAGTTGAATATATTCACACTTTATTCAGCATGTCACATACACTAAGCTGTAATAATCCTAAAAGCATAAGATAACAATTACATTAGTGGCTTGAATGAATACTGACCTCTGATTCCTACTTTCAGAAGTCCTAACTGGAAGTTGCTCTAAGTTTTGGAGGCTCCAGCTGCAGCTGTTTAAAACGTGTGGCTCCTTCTCTTCAAATTACCACCCATCCCTTGCTGAAATTGCAGAAGGGATGTACCAGTGCTCTCAGGTGCCTCCAGCATGAAGAGTACATTGCCACCCAACATGAGGCCAGTGCAACCACACAAACCCTGCTGGCTCTAAACTGGAGCAGCTGAAAAATTAATACACATTACTACAGTTGCTTCTGCCAGAGAGATGGTAGCTTTTAGCTGAGGGTAGTTTGTCCTAAACTACCACAGCTAGGTTTCTCCAACTGCAGGAAAACAGACCGCAGTTTTTGATGGTTGATGTTTTCAATTAAGAATACAAGTGGATTACACAAAAGAATTTAATGATAACATATGAGATAACTATGCTGTATTTGAAGATACTTTCCTATTTAAAATCAAATATGAGAAATACTTATCTACCAGAACAGCTCAAAGGTCAAATAGGATCATGCCTTTCTCGAAAGCATTAAGTGTCCCATTCCTGTGAGCATTACCCCTTAGCAGAGCTGAGCAGAGTCTTGCATGCAGCTGTCAGGGCTGAAGCTGGGGCTGACCAAAAAAAGGTAGAAGGGAACTGAAATAGCAGTGGGTGTCAGATGTAGTCTGTAAAAGAAAAAGCAAGTGACCAAGGAAGAAATGAGAAAGTATCAATGGGAATAAGACTAAGTCAGCAAGGAAGAACAACAAGCTGTCAAAGTATGATTTTTTTGATTGTAAATATTGGTATTTCCACTAGCTTCACTCCAGTGAGTGACAAATAGTAAGCAAGAATGGTTCCTTCTCAGATATTGGCCCCCTAAATTCAGAAATCCAAACCAGTGCTACAGGAAACAAAGCAAACTCACCCTCATGCTAAGCATTGCATTCATATTCCAGACACCTTCCTTCACAAGGGGAAAAAAGATGGTGTCTGTCTTGAGTTCAAGAGTTTGACAGTCACACTTAAACACTTGTAAGAAACACATGGTGCAATTAAAACTGAAAAGGAAATATGGAGACCATCACACGGCTTTGGACTGACAGCAGCAAGGATGGTGGCAGTGCAAGGAAATGTCCCCTCTGATATTTCATAAACCTAACAGAGAAAGGTAAAGCAGAGAGAGCCCCTTGCCTTTTTGGAAAAGCACTGCTAGAGAAGGGATTACTACTTGAGAGAAAGCAATAAAAAATGTTTTTAATATATGCTGATAATTGAAGAGTTACTGCTTAGTCCTGTTAATAGGTCTAATAGCTTCTAAGGGAATTTAAAGAAGTTAGTGAGGTTTAACATTCCTCTGAGAGATGAACCCATGTATAATATGTATTTAGTAATTTAAAATCTCTTTGATTTGTCAGACCCAGAAAATTGATTATAGTAAATTACAATCTGAACAACCAACCACTTGATGCTATGAATAATGCAGGAAAACTTCAAGACTAGATTTACCATGTCTGGATGACCTGCTGAGGATATGGGGCAAGGGAGGATGTAGCAACATAAATGAGAAGCACATGCTCTTGAAGAAGAGGAATAACGTCATCATCTGCTTCCTCCTATTCCTCATTAGCACTATCCACAGAGTAGCAAAACATGCATAATTTTAGCAATAATTTGAATGGTATAATAATAACAAAAGAACCCTTAATCCCTGAACTGGGCTGAATGCCAAAAAAATAAAAAAATAATAATAAAAAAAAAAACCACCTGCCAGAAAATTGAGACCAAAAGTAACAAAAGGAGCTTGAGAAAAAAGGGGATTAAATAGTTAAAATGAACAGTTTTTATTGTGTCTATGAAGTATCAGCTGAGTCAAAGGAAAGGCAATGCAAATATAATAATAGCTCAACCTAGGACAGATTGAAATGAGCTATTTTTACTTCGAAAATGCATTAATTTATTTAGATTAAATATTTGATATGTTAATTCAGTAACTGAGTTACCTATAAACAAAGAGGTAACAAGTAAAAAGAATATTAACTCAGCATTCCACATGCAGAAATCAATGTTTTTTCCCTAGAATATAATATTTCAAATGAACAAGAAGAGAGTTTGCCAGTAAGGTCATAATGTCAAATCTGAACAGAAGGAAACATTACTTTTTTCAGAGGTAATAGCAGTATAAAACTACTTTAAAGTAAGAACATCTCAATACTACACCCTGTCAAGGAAAACATCTCAGGCCATTCTGAACTCTGCCAAGACAATAGTTATCCTTTATCCTCAAACCCTAATCACACAGAAAATAGCACACTCTCAGTCTTTTTGAGCTATTCCAAACCAGAGAGCTATGACATGATTTTCTTCATACCAGGAAGTCATGAAATGAAATTACTTGACTGAACTCTCTTTCCATTCCCACGTAGCTTTCTGATGAACCCTCATAGACAGTGTACACTACAAACCCAAAAAACATGCATAGACAATCAAGACAAGGTGAGAAAAGTATTATACACAGAAATCATGTTTTATCAGCTTTAATAGTATGGAGGTTTGGGTTGGCTCTCTGCCAAACCCAGTCGTTGGCCACACAGATTCCCCCCCACCCCATCCCAAGAGAGAAAATGTACCAAAAGAAAATTGTAGTAAAAATATATATATTCATATATATTACAGTTAAATACAATTAAACACTATGAATATACAGAACAAGAATCCCAAAGGGAAAAGGGGGGAAAGGGAAGAGGGACAAGAATGAGTAAAAACAAAACAAAAATGCTACACACACTTGAAAACTCAGGGAAATAGCTCAATAAACTAACACAATAAACTCTCACCAAACTCCCCTCAAGAGAATCAGTTCCTTCACCTCCGCGCAGATGGGACAACAGTTTCTCAGATAGGCCTCAGCTCATATAGATAAGAGCTGAGCCGACACACTGAGACCTGCTGTCCTCCAAGCACCCAAAAGGAAGAGAGGAGCCTCCCTCCTTGTCTTTATATAAACCTGATTGCATGAAGGAATGGTGTGGAATACTTCCTTAGTTATAACCCTGTTACCAGGGAATGCCTAGACCAAAACCAAGAAAACTAAACCACCACAAATAGATTTTATTTCTTAAGCAAGTTCTGTTTAAGGCTGTGTCTTCGTTTAACCCCTGCTGTCAACTAAGCACCACACAGCTCCTCGCTCACTCCCTCTAGAGGATGGGAGAATAGAGTTAGAAGCATAAAAGTGAGAAAACTCATTGGTTTTCAGCAAAAATCTCAAACATAGCCCCACACTAGCTACTGTGAAGAACTAGTCCAGCCAAAACCGGGATGTTTATATTTAATTTTTCTGTACAAAGGTGAAACCCTGAAAAATAAGCTATTTGATCTTAGACCTGGTTCATAAATAGAAACCTTGAAGAAACACCTTGTTCTTAAATGACATGAGACCATTAATTGTTGGAATATGGTTCAAATTTTGTCAGTAGTTGAATGTTGACTGATTTGAAGTTCTACAAGGTTTTTTCAGTAAGCTACTTTTATGGGAATTCAACTAAATTTTCCTAAGTTTTTTAACATAAAATGTTTCACAACTTCGGGGTCTTGGGGGGTTTTGTGAGGGTTTTTTTTCATTTGGATAACATCACATGCTTCTGTAACTACTTAAATAACTCATAAAAGGTTTCAAGTTCATAATTTCCAACACATGATATAAAATGTGTACTTACATTTGGATAATACAAGTCATCATTTTTAATCCCATTCATTGAACCAAGGGGACATTTTTATTTCAGTACAACTAGTAAAAGTAAAACAGGAAGGAAATGTATGACAATCTTAAAAAAAACCCCAAGGCTAAGATGAAAAGTCAACGCCATGTTTTCTTCAATAGAATGTTATGCTTTGATAACTATTTTCCATTGTTTTTTTTCAAAAGTAACACTCTCTTTTGCAGTGAAGACGTAGCTATTTTATTAAGCAGTTCAGTTTGCAAAATAAGTTCCATAATCTCTACAGTATCTTATATTTAATGAGTCATAAATCTCTTTCTGTACAAATCATTTTAGTGTTCATTCCAGTAAAAATACCAGATAAAAATCTTTCAGAGTTCCTGTGGCATCCCACCTTGAATGGAAAGGGAGCACCAAAGATTAATATATGCCAGTGGTTGAAAAATAATGTCAAAAGTCAGAGGGTCTGGAGAAACTTACAAAGTTTTATTAGTAAATTATAGATACAGAATGCAAACTGGCAGATGAAGGATGGAGGTGGGAAGGGAAGGTTTGGGAAGGGAAGGTTTGGGAAGGGAAGGGAACGTTTAGGAAGGGAAGGTTTGGGAAGATTTGAGAAGGGAAGGTTTAGGAAGGTTTGGGAAGGGAAGGTTTGGGAAGGTTTGGGAAGGGAAGGTTTAGGAAGGTTTGGGAAGGGAAGGTTTGGGAAGGTTTGGGAAGGTTTAGGAAGGGAAGGTTTGGGACGGTTTGAGAAGGGAAGGTTTGGGAAGGGAAGGTTAGGGAAGGTTAGGGAAGGTTAGGGAAGGTTAGGGAAGGTTAGGGAAGGTTAGGGAAGGTTAGG
>JAWWMP010000081.1:92530705-92583045 GCA_035047865.1 Dendrocincla tyrannina | reverse complement strand
GGGAAGGGAAGGGAAGGGAAGGGAAGGGAAGGGAAGGGAAGGGAAGGGAAGGGAAGGGAAGGGAAGGGGAGTGCTTCCTGGCCTCTGTGGCGGCACCTTTTATAGATGTTTTCCCTGCCTTGGAGCTAAATTTCTTGTTTTCTATGCAAATTAGTTATCATATGCAGTCTGTTCTTCTAGACCTTTCTGGAAATGGGTCAGAGGGCTCTGGGGGTCTTTAGTGGTCTTGATCCTTCCTTACTGCATCGACTTTTGGTCAACAGTCCATGCCCACTTCTTGACTGCATTCCTGAACTTTCACTTTACTATGCTGCACTTATCTCCAGGAGCCAGAACAAAAGCGTTTGTCCCAGAAAGTGCTGCCCCCATTCTCCAGCCATATCCCGTGGCCTGCCTATTTGCACAGCATGATCTTACCAAGTATCCTTGGTTGGCTCCATGGCTACCTTGTTGTTAGTGTTTGAGACACACAGAGTAATCCCTTATCTTCTGGGCCTCTACAGCTCTCCACTTTCCCTCCCTCAACCAAGCTTGTAATTTTTTTTTATTTCTAGTGACTTAACTTTGTACAATAAGTACATTCTATAAAATAATACCTTTAAAAATAAAAATCACTTTCTGAAAGCAGTAGCACTTTTTAGTGACTAAATTCCTGTAAAAGACAAAAGACATCCTTTTACATTCCTCCAAAATCACAGGAAGTCATGAAATAGGTGTTAAATAAAACTGGTAGTCACAGAGTATCAATCGCAACGACCACATACCTAGTATCCTATCCTGCAGCCATATTATCAGCACTAAAGCCAGCACTGGATTCTAGCAAAGATTCTAAGATTACTATAAGCAAATTTTTGTTTGGTAAATCATATCCTGTATTTGCTAATTACAGAAATATTCTGTATATGGGACTAGAATTTTCCATCATGGAGCACAGCAGAGTCAAAATTCTACTGTAGCCCTGCATTTTCTTTTGAGTATCTATTATAGTCATTTGACTGCTGCATATGTGGCATACAGACAAATAAATAAGGAGAACATTAAGCAAAAGCCAGATAAGAGGTGATTGTTGAGAGCTGTGAACTAATGATAATACTTTTTTTCTGGTTTTCAGTGTTGTACTCAGCAGCATACCTTCAATACCTGAAGGAGCAGATAATCCCCCTATCTTCTCATAGAATTCCAATGATTCCAATTATTGTTAGAGGGCTATATTTTTAGTCTTACAAATAGCATCCACCAATTTCAATTTTTCCTTCTTAAGAGGGCTGGAAATAGTGACATCTCTTTTATGCTTCTGTTGTCATTGCAAATCCATGTCTGCCCATACTACATCAATATGATAGCTTTTCTAATTGGATCTGTTTGTGGGAGGAGGAAGGATCAGTAACAGAGAGAGACAGAGAGATACATTTGCAGAGTTGAACTAGGAAAAATATTGAAGCTGAATTTTCATCAGTATGACAGGAGCTCTGCATCTAATTTCCATGAATATAAAAAAATAGAAAATCTTTCCTTACAAAAGTGTATTTTTAGAAAGAGATGAACATTCAACTAAATCAGATGCTTTTTTAACCAGTCTCAAGGCACCCACATAGAACATTTACTAAATCTCTGAAAATGCACAAATTGTTTATGAAGAACAATGGAGATACAGACCATGATGAACAGAGGACAGTGACCCAGGTGATCACAGGCTGAACTCTTCATAGGCTACAGGTCCCCCCACTCTCAACAAAATGACAGTGAAAAGTGTAGTAATTTTGCTAGAAATACAGCTTCTGTGCTGACTTATTACATCAGCCATTACACAAAGAGTAATATCCAAATATAGAAAATGTCTTTAACTCCTTATCCTATTTTAATGAAGTAGAATAACATCAATGGCCTTTTTCTCACATATGAATCCTCGCGAGATACAGGTATTTGATAAGGAACCAGAGAAATGGTTCAGCTCATGAATCACTAACAGTACTATTCAAGGATCTGGACTTCTGCTAGTCCCTTTGTGGTATGTCATTTTTTGCCAAGCATCAATACAGAAAGATACTCATACCAGATGTTGTCATAAAAGCTCCAAACTATTCCTTTCTACTCCTCAGAAAAATAAAATAGTATGGGGCAGAATGGTGCATTTGTTAAAAGAACAGTCAACTTGAAAAGGCTCACTGTTTTACATCAGACACATCACAAGGTTCAGGCTACCAAAAAAACCTGCAAACATACCTTTTAGCATTATTTTGACAAATGAAGTAGAGATTATTGGCTCAGAAATTATAGCTCTACATCAGGTTAAGGGAGACCAAGATCCTATTTGCTACTCAGCCTGAGGGATACAGAATTCAAAGCTCATACTTTTCACTGCCCAAGACACTGTCTTGACCATTGGCTAAGAGAGGATGATCTCAAGCTCTTGCTGTGAAAGTTAATCCATTTTGTAAATGTTACAAGTTCATTGGCAGCCAGAACAGTGCCCTAGTGGCCCAGGATTCAAGCAAGATATTTTGAGCTCACAGCACCTCTCAGATTGCATAACACAAATTTTCACTACAAAATTCCATATTTATTGGCCCGTCATCTTAATTAAGTCTTGTAAAGTTAAATAAGAATAAATTAAATTAAAATGTCTTCCTTTTTCCTACCAAAATACATAAAGTAAAAATTTTAAAGCCTATCTATTGTCTACCCTAGTGTGTAATTTTCAAAGTTTCTGTACAGCATTTTTTAAAACACTTTGTGGGGAGGATGATGTTTGAAAAAAGCAATAGCAACTAGAAAGGTGAGTCACAAGTTATTAACAAATAGTTATTTTTGGCTCAGGTGTATCGAGCACATGAGCTTTATAAGGTCAGGCTGAACACTGAGTTATTGCTTGGTGGATAACAGTATTTTCATAAGACTGTGATTCAGTTCTCCTAAGTGATTTCTCACAGATCCAGGAGGATATGTTTAAATTCTTGCCTTACTGTCTTTAGTTCTGCTTCATGTTAAATTGATCCCACACAGCGGCGTTCATGCCAATAGCACTTTTTCTAAAACAAATATCTCTAAACTTAAGAGATAAAGTCTGGTTGTTGCTGTGGTGCTGTGGTGAAATTTCTGAATCAGCAACTGATTTTATATGTAGCTATTGGAGTCAAGTTTCAGGGTAATATCTACATTCCCTTTCACAGAATTATTTTTGTTGCTTTGATTTTTGCAGCTTGTACCTTCTGTTAAAGATGTGGATTTTGGGAGCAAACCTGTTATTAGGGCCTGTTGGACAAGAGGTAATGGTTTTAAACTGAAGGAGGGTTGATTTAGATTATACATAAGACAAGATTTTTACTATGAGGGTGGTGAAAACTGGAGTAGGTTGCCCAGAGAGGTGGGAGGTGCCCTGTCTCTGAAAACATTTAAGGTCAGGCTGGATGGGGCTCTGAGCAGCCTGATCCAGCTGAAAACATCCCTGTTAACTACAAGGATCTTTAAAAGATAAACTTTAAAAGTTAACTTTAAAAGATCCCTTCCAACACAAAATATTCTATATTGCTTAAAATTTTAATTCTCAGAGAAACTTCAAGTTATTTTTTAACTGCAAGAATTTCCATTGTTGAACTTCTTTTTAAAAAATATTTCATACAGGTACAGCTGTCCATCTTCCTTTGGTTTCTGTATTCCCACCACAGCAAGATTGTGCATATTAGAAGGGACCTTAAAGACCATCTAAATTCCAAGCCCCCTGCCATGGGAAGGGACACTTTTCACTAGACCAAGCTGCTCAAAGCCCCATCCAGTCTGGCCTTGAATTCCATGGATGGAGCATCCACAGCTCTGGACAATGTTATCCAGTGCCTCATCACCCTCACAGTAAAGAATTCCTTCCTAATATCTAATTTAAAGCTACCCTCTTTCAGTTTAAAATCTACATTTCGTATAAACATAGACCATCAAATATCTCTAGTATGTTTACAAGAGTGCATGTTTTGAAGACGACTACCTTACCTATGCCGTGAAGCAAAAACAGCACGAATGCACACTCAGGATTTATGGTTAGTAAGTAACAGCAGAGTGTCCCTGACTGGGTACAGAATCTGCCAAGGGAGGGACAGTGAGAAGAGAGGTTTAGCAGTTCTTTTCAAAGCTGTTTCCAAGCTACATCCGCAGGCCTTGAAGTGGTCCAGAGGAGGCTAAGAAAAAAAATAGAAGTTGCAGACCTCATCTGAAAACTGGTTTCTAGGCCTTTCTTCAATGCATAGCAGCATTTTGAGAAGTCTGAGTAAAAGTCTCACGATGACAAAAAGTTCTTCAATGTCGTGCTCCATTTTCTGTAACTTCAGAAGACTACTGATGGAAACAATCATGCCTAACTCTGGTATAAAGATGTCACCTTTTCCCCCCTAGTTTTTTGTAAATTTATTCTGCATCTGAGAATTTCTTCCTTTTGTGACAGGTTTCCACAGAAGTAGGTCCTTCAAAGTTCAGCAATGGACAGGAGATTCAAGAAGAATGAGGGCTCATTATACTTTATTTAATTGCTTTTTGCTTTCTTTTGGGCACAGGGGAAGGGAAAGAATAAGCAGTTTACTTTAATCAAATGAATTATCTTTAAAGACCAAAATTATCAGATTACTTCCCTCACGATTAAGGAAAAACTATTGTCAGTATCACTACTGATAGGTGTTAAACTGTTCTTGCAAATGTTTCTAAACTAATTCTTGAACTGCAGGCTTTATCCCAGAAAAATTTGTAAGTCACTAGTGTCTCACCCAAGTTAGATCTATGAATGACTTTTTCTTCAGCTGCATCAGGTGGTCATCAGATTCTCCTTTAAAAGAGTGGTATGTATGAGATTTATATTAAATCTTCATTTTCTTTGCTGCTCTGCTCCAGTGTACAATCTCTGAGAAGAGAGAATGGAATACAGAGGCTCATATTCCGGCTGAACACATTACCATGGAAGAAAACAGGACCCCTCTTAAATAGACAAGGACGTGTCTTAGGTAGAGGACACCCTAGAAAGAAACATAGTGTCTAAACTCACTTTACAGTCTCTAAGTGAAACACATTCTTCTGACTACAGATGTAATCACAACTACAGCAACAGCGGGTAACAAACAGAACTGGGACAAACCATGTTAAACCCATGGATTGCTTACAGGACTGGCTGTCCCATGTGCTTTGACAAGCCTGTTTGCTTGAAGGACTGATGACTCAAATTAGCAATCTTAGTTTCAAGAGTGAGGTGAACCAACATGTTTATAAGCACAAAAGGATTTTTAAATCATCCTAGTTTGGTTAAGTCATACATTTATGCTTTTTTAATCTGAACTAATAAAAAAGTCCCTCTTCACCTTAACAACTATCAGGGCAAGAAATATTTTCTACTAGTTATTTTTCATTAATAATTTCAAACTGAGAATTTATGTTATTTTCTGCTTTGTCAGAATCACCTACCAGCCATTTTTTTTACACAGCTTCAAAGACTGCTGCTAAGAAAGTGTCTGCCAACAGCTCAAAATCTCTGGAGGTGTTACACTTTCAGACAACAAATCATTATAATTAGTAATCATAGGTTCTTACAAACAAATATGATAGGTACCAAATTATAATGTTTAGACAAATCACATTTACTGACCAGTGTAAGTTCTGTTGCAATAACCATGATTCATGGCATAGCTAGCTTAATATAAAAGTCAGTGTATTTAAAATGCTGAGTTTTGCCCAAGTTTATAAATCCTCAGACATACAAAGCTTAGCTGTGTACATCTAGAGACATAAAAGTTGCTGAGTATAAATATCTTCATTTGAGTTGTGCCATCTCAGCAATTCTAGCACAAGTTGGACCCCTTCTAAGTTTCATATAGATCTTGACTATCCTCAGTGTTAGATTAAGATTTTTAAAATTTCTCAAAGGAATGACAATGACATCAAAAGACTTTTAGCCAAAAGTTTCAAGTGCATGTATTTTATTTCCTATAATACCCCTAAATAAATGGCATAATTTTAATTTCTGTTTGTTTTTAAAGTTGGGGGGTTTACTCCTAGGAAGGTACTTAAAGCTAAAATCATCAATACCTTCATTTCCTATAGCATGAGGCTTCAAATTATAATGCTTTATGAATTATTTTGACAGCAACAACATAAGTTTTCCCATTTCTCTCAAGATTAATTTTTCTACTTCTAGCTCACCACCCTTAACTGCTTTACCACTCTTGTGCCAACCTCCTGGTATGCTCACCAGGTATCAGTATTAGTAGGCATGTTTTCATGTCCCTTAGGCCTTTCAATCCTCTTGTCTGTTAATGCACCAATCTATTGTGGTTGTGTACAAAATGAGTCTACAAAAGAGTTTTCAGTGCCATGTCAAAAGGAAAAGATTTCTGTAAGAGGAAAGTTTGGGGCCTTTCTAATCATAAATTTTCTTCCTCTTGCCACATTCATACTTCCTTTATGTCTCCTACTGCTCAAATCAGATCATTTAGATTATTATCCAATGTACTGCATCGCCCTTGATGATACAAACTGAAAACTATACCTAAAACTATACCTAACTACACCTTAAAATAGTTTCCTATAGACCTTATAAGTCTAAATCCAATATGCTATGTTTTCTCAGTAAAAAGTATCAACAAAATTATTGCATAATGAAATTTCTCTTGCACAAAAAATAATCAGGATTTAAATATTACATCTTCATTTCACCAGTATCTAAAAAAATAGTATGGTAAAAGCAGCAGGGTTAGCTGTCTCTCAACTTTTGTCCTTTAGCCAGTACAAAGAACTACAAATACTGTTAATATGAAAAATTGAAAAATAAAAATAATCAGAGAGAAAACTGAATCCCAACCCCATGGTCTGTTCTAGCCCCCGCAGGGAAAGCATACCCTCATAATTATTGATTATATCAGTAGCAAAGAAATTCGGGTTTATATATATATATTTTTAGATCTAACATAAGAGATTTTGTATTTGGTTTTTTATCTGATTTGAAAGATTGAACAACATGTTTGTTTGTTTTTTTTTCTTGACAAGAAACATGATTCTTGGATCAATTAGAAGTATTAACACAGTGTAATTAAGAAGATTGACCCACACAGCAGTTACAATCTCCCCAGATCATATAGAGAAATGGAAGTACCTGTGAAGAAAACTGAGGTGTTCATAAACAGAGGGGCACCAAGTGCAAGGTCTCATGCCTTCTGAAATGGAAAGTTCTCAGGAAGAGAATCCACACAGCAGCTTCAAGAAACTTTTGGTCAAGGTGACCTGCAGTCTTTGAAACCTCTGTTGCTATAAAATCTTCTGACTGTTCCTTTGCTCTGCCAGACTGTTTATGCAATAAATACTTATGATTGCCTGATATCTCTAAGGGTTTCTTACAGCATACAGATGCCATATTTTACTACCTTTCTGTAGAGAAGCACTACTATTTATGATTCTCTATTCACATAAGATACGTATTTTTTATTTTACATGAATAAGCCACCAATCAAATTAAATTCTAGTAATAAAAAGATTGGAAATGTGTAATAATTTCTATTGGCTTTAACCTCAGCGTGATCTATCTTACTTGTGATTACAATCACAAGTAAGCTGTTTGGCCAGCTACTTGATTTCACTGATTTCATAAATTACTCAGTTTAAAAATAAAAAAACTTTTATCAGGTAGATAAATTTACCTGGAATCTTCTTTACCTCATTTAGCCTTGAGATCCCAAGGACGTGGGAAAAAAAAAACCTCACAGAAACTGCATTGTGAAGGAAATACCCCAAACTGACCAAATGAGAGGGGAGGTTTGCAGTTCTCCAATGAAGGGGTGGTGAATGCTGCAGAAAACAAACAGTCCAGTTAAATGCACTTCAAAATAAAACCACATTCCAGGTTTGTTTGTACTAAAAATACTGGTTTACAGATAATTTACAAATCATCTATCATATTTTAATTTCTCTGATGAATACCTCAAAAATATTCATAGATTTTCATACACATTGAACAGTTCTCAACAAGAACAAGTTGTAATACTCTTTGAAGTATCATAAAACTCTTTTTTTGCCTTCAGGAGCTCTGTTGCATTCTCTCTAGCATATGATCACAAAATGGAAAAATGAGAGTAAGGTACAAACTGAATAAAACCTAAACATTATTCGTACAACCTGTCTCTCACTCAGGCTAAGAAGCAAATAAGACTCTCTGAACACCAGCTGGAGACTAATTTATAGCTATCAGCACTTTGCTCTTGGTAGACAAATGCTTGATATTTGTTGATATGATGCCATTAAAATATTACAGCATGCTCATAGTTTAAATTCACAACTCCCAAAGACCATGTCATTATGCTCAGACATAAGAAATCATTAACACACTAACAAGGCAGCAAGAATACTACAGGGAAAATGAAATTTGACTTAGTTATCAGCTTCATAAAGTACATCAAAGAGTACAGATGGAATGGCTGTTCCTGTCAGTGCATTTACATGGCCCCATTTGTTACTCTTTTTATAGTCTTTCCTACTATATTTCTAATTTAATTCTTAGCTTCTAAGTCAGAGATCAGCAAGCAATGTACACCATGAAATCACAAATTTATCTCTCTGGTGATACAAGAATGACATTGTACAGAGTCTGCCTGGGTTGGAGTTAATATTCTTCACAACAGCCTGTACAGTTCTGTGCCTTATATTTGTGGCTACAGAAGTGTTGGTGCCACACCAAGGTTTTGGCTATTGCTGAGCAGTGCCAATATACCATCAGCGCTGTCCCTTCAGCTCCACACCACCAAAACCCAGTAGGCTGGGACTGTATATGTATTGTCTATGTTTGTTGGGATTGTGATGATGTTACTTCGATTTTGGTGTGGGGAATTTTTTCTTGTTGCTGCAAGCAAAGTTCATGAAAAGTATGTAACAAATTTAAATTTTTATGATGATTTATATATGTGTGTTTCAAAGAGATATGGGGTGGAATGGACTGGGTACAGGTGAGCTGGTGGCACCTCTGGGAAAGGGTATTTAAAACTAGGCCCGAGAGGTGTGGCAGAGATAAGTGAGGCAAAATGTGAGGGAAAAAACGCCGCAGACCCCACAGGGAGTGAAGAAGGACGGGGAAAAAGTACTTCAGGTGTAGAAGCAGAGATTCCCGTCCAGAACCTGATGAGACCACATGGATCTATCCTGAAGGACTGCAGCCTGCAGGAAGGACCCACACTGGAGCAGTTAGTGAAGGACTATATCCCCAGGGAGGGACCCCATCTGGAGCAGGGGAAACTTTTCCCCAAATCAAGCCTGTTTTGCCCATGATGGTAACTGGTAGGGGAATCTTCCTTTTTTTATC
The DNA here is from genome assembly GCA_035047865.1 of Dendrocincla tyrannina. Classification (NCBI taxonomy): domain Eukaryota; kingdom Metazoa; phylum Chordata; class Aves; order Passeriformes; family Dendrocolaptidae; genus Dendrocincla; species Dendrocincla tyrannina. Next base: position 92,573,735 of record JAWWMP010000081.1, on the reverse strand, counting down.
TAACCCCACAAGTTTTTCCATCTTATTTTCTCCCTCTCTGTTGTTGAGGAGGGGGAGTGAGAGTGAGGCTGGGTGAGCATCTGACAACAAGCCAAGGTCAACCCAATGCAGCTGTTTCAGGATATGGACTTCTCTATCCTAAATGTGCACTCTGGCATTAGTCCACATACCCTGTGTGCATATTATCTCCCTAAGTACAGCTATGAGAAACGTAACAGCAAGAAATCATTGCCATTCCACATTTATTTCCTGCTCACAGCTTGAATAATCATTTCACTGTGCCACGAACATGCTTTCAAAGGTCTGAATGTCACCAGTAAAGCTTATTCCTTGCAAATACTGATATTGAATTTCACTCTTTCACTTCATCCATCAGTAGAAAGCAATATTTTGTCAGTAATTCAAGCAATTCTAATTGACAAAATCTGTGCTCTTAATGTGTGTCATTCAAGCATCGTAATTGTAAAATCAGTTTTCACCAGCACCATCAGTATAAGGTAATGAATATTATTGCAGTAAGCCAGAATAAGACATGGAAGGAAATTAAGCAGTAAAGGTGAGGAAAATCTTGAGATTCACAGCTAGCAGAAAGGCCAGTGAAAGTTTAGCACCATATCAGTTATAGGAATATTTGTGCATATGAAGCATATTTTGCAACCCTGTTTTGTACTTAGTCAGATATCTCTAACAGCAGAGAACTATAAGGAAAAAAATGTTACTGAAATTAGTATTATTATTCTATTTCTAGCTTGTTCATGTTATATTATTATAGTATATGATGAAATACATGTAATTTATATTCTAAGTTATAATCTAAAACATAAACACAGAAATAAGTATAATAACTTATACAATGGAATAAATATGATGAGGCATCATTTCCCTATTCTACAAAATTTTTTACTGTTTGAACTAAAGTTCAAGAGAATTGTAGAATGATAAGAAGGTGCCAGTAAAGTACCAAGCATGTGCAGAATTTCTCAATGTGTTTTGAGTTGTGTTATGTGCAGAAAAGGCATTGAAAAATGTCACTAAAATGTGCTTCTCCCAGATTAAACGAGTATTGTATGCACCTCCTATTCAAAGATATTTGTACTGAGGTAGAGTTATGGTAAGATTAAATTGTTCTAAAACAGAATCTCACCTTTAACATTAAAAGTGTCTCAAAAGAGATGTGAGGAATATGCATTACATATTAACCAAATGCTTAAAAATATGAAAAAAAATCACCTTTATATTATGATAGCAGTTTTCGTTCAGCAAGTTAATCATTCTTTCAGTGCATGTTTGTGTACTCTAAACTAGTGCCTTAGTAAATGAGTAAATTGGAGGTTAGAATGGGAGTTTGCATATATATAGTATGTCCCTACAGCTCACCCTAAATCTTATGACTGCTTAAAATACTGTACGTGGTTTTAATGGAAAATAGCCACTTTACTCACTTTAATAGCTGACAGCACAAAAAGGTTCTTGCTTATCTCCTGAAAAATTGAAACAGTGACAGTATAGGAAGCTTCTTTTATATATCTCCTAGGTGACACTTAATATGAATTCAATTCAGATAACATCCTTGCTGTCAGTCAAACAGAAAAGGAAAAAAAAGGTATCCACATGCCTATACCCGGTAAAAAAAATATTAAAGCCTCCACAGAAATCAGTAACTAACTTCTTTATATTCCTAAAAGTTATGGTGAAAGCAAAAAAACCCACAACACACACAAAAAAAAGACCTCAAAACCTAATAATAATATACTAAATAAACTAGAAATTACATATTCATGTGAACATTTTGGCTTGCATTACTTATTACTGCCTGAAGAGTGCTGCCTGGAAAATCCCTGATTGGACAATATCTTCTTTAATATAGACAGATATGGCAGTTTATGACCATGCTTTACTGAGGCTCTTCTTTTTTTAAGACCTCTTCCTTTTTTAAATAGAACCAGTTCTTTTGCATGCTTCAATTTACAGTATATTAGTCTGAAGATATCAAAATATGGGAAATGTATCTTTTTATGTACTTCAGTCTCACCTATGAAATTATACAGACAAACATTCAAAAAAAATGCAGCTTTTCATCCAGCTGAGTTATTATTAAGTTGCACATTTTATTATATACGCATCTATTTTATATGTGTTTAAGTAGGTCTTCAAAAGACAGTTGTTCTCTGCCCTCACAATTCAAGATTACTTGTTAAAATACAGTCAGTCTTTAGTCTGTATGGAGCAAAAACACTAGTCTAGAAAACACTTCTCTTTTGCTATTCAGTTTGACATTTGTACTTTTATGATACTGTGTTTTGATCTCAGAAAGTGGAAAGTTGCTATAGCCTCATCACAGTTTTTTCTCCTAATTCTTTCTTTAAAACCAAAGCCAAAAATACAATCAAGAAGGACATCAGAACTACTTCTACATGAATTACGACATATGCTATATTTATCATAATTCACTTGCTTAAAACCTGAGTGAACACCAAAACCTAGAATCTTTTATCACTGATTGAGGAAATCTGCCCTGTATTCTGTCTCTTTACAGTACCTTTTTTGTTCTGTCATTATTTCCCACTGAGAAGTTATTCCACAAAGATATTGGTATAACTACCAGTAATTATATTTTTTAAAAAAAACACATTTCCAAGTACAACAGAAAACTATGCATTACTACTAACTGTAAATTTGGTTTAGGTATCTTCAGCAATTTCCCCAAAAAAAATCATTCCCAGCACATATAGAACCTAACCTTTCCTCCAAACTCTCAAATTACTGAAAGAGATAAGAAAATCTGGATTAATTTCAAAATGAAAATAACATTCATTTTAATCTTAACTGTTTCATATCAATCCTAAATGATCAAATATTTATCAGAAAATAATGCACACTTAATTGAGGATCATTTCAAAGCTATAGTTCTGAAGATTTTCCTCCTAATTTTACAAAATCTTAAAATCTATTTATAGTTCCTCCCCTCTTTAAGTGCACAATTCTTATATTAATACTGATCCAAAACATCCCAAATATTTATCAAGCAGACAAAAATGTTTTAATACACAGTTTCTCTTTTCTCCCATCTCTGATGGGACTACAACTGAAACAAGTTTCTCTCATGCATAGGAGACCAGAACTCATTTTGAATCACTCAAGCTAAGCTTAAGCATGTCTAGAGAATGTTTGCACTGAGGTACATATCATCTTCATATACACTCTCCTCCAGGTGAAGCCACACCCAGCCCTGCTTTAGAATCCATGTAGTAGTAGCACAATACCACATTGCTTAAAAAGGAATGTGGTATCATTTGTGGTATCATTTCTCTAAAAGAAATGGAGAATACCAGCCTGATCAGTCCTGTCTTTAATGCAGCTTCTTAGTTTCTGAATCAAAACATGCAGTTCTTTTAGAGCATTATCTGGTTTGACCATCTCTGCCCAAATGCCTGGTTAAAAGGTGAAAAAAAAAAAAAAAAAGGGGCACAAATCTCTAAAACACATGCTTGAATTTCTAGTTTAAAATAAATTACTTTTAGTATCAGATTGCAAATTTTTATACTTTTAAGTCTCCGCCTCTATAAAATAAGTATCTGAACTGGTCTATTATTTTTTTTCCTTTTCAACTGATAATCAAATAAGAAACATCATATTAAGCCTGTGGATTAGAAATTGTGTTACTACTTTGCCCTGCTCTTTTACCTAGTGATGACAACTAAGATGAGCCCTCACAGATCAAGAGGAAAAATGCACCAGAATCTAAGTGAAAACTCCAGTCAGACTGCTTGAAATCTGAGTATCTTAACGTCCTGAGTAGCTAAAACATATTAGAATTAAATCTTCCACAAAATATTCAAACAAAATAATGTAAAAGAATCAAAACATATTTACTTTTCATGATAGATTAAATTATAAGTCTGTTAAAAGTATGTTTCTTCAGTCAGTGAAATTCTGTTGAAGCTTTATTGACAGCTGCACTGAATTGGGACAACAAAAAAGGCTTTAGCCATATGTGATCTTCAAGGTTATTTTAAATGCATACTGGAGCTGGAAAACAAGGTTTTTAACTATTTTTGGCATGTATTTGAGATAACCTCTTTGTTCCCCTTCCTGAATTATATCGTCCTTTTCATGGTAATGCAAAATGACCTATCCAACAAAAATACTCATGTAATAAATATAGACTACCTCTGACCCTACTATATGTATTAGATTGTAAAATGGCCTTTTCTGTCAGTTTGTCTGAAAATATTTGGGTCAAGTGCATTGTGGCAAAACAGTAAATATATTTTCTTGTTTCCCTGCTGTAACAGAAAGATGAAAGTTATGTTGCTACTTTTTGCCCTGGAAAAAAGGGCCAATCCAGCATAAACTTCAGCAAAACCAAAACAATGCAACTACCCATTCAAAGGAAGAAAAAGTCAGTGACAGATTTGGTTTTTATCACTTAATGAATACTCGAGTGAATCATTTTTCTTTTTGGTTTCTACGCATAAATCCCATCATTCAGAGTGAAAACACTACCTCCATTTAAACTATTTACAGATGTTATTAGAAACCATAAGGTCAAAATCACATGCCTGAAGATATATTTTTAAAATTGTGAACTTGCAAAGAGCATATATTAATTACACAACTTGCCTTGGGAGGACTAGAAGTTTCATCTTCCTCTATCAGGAACAAATATATTTTTTTCCTTTGGCTTAAAACTTGCTTTAAACTTCATTAATTAGCAATTATATATAACACCAATACACCAGAACTGTGTCATGAAGAATACTGAAGAAAAACTAAGGAGTTGCAACATTGTATTTTAGTTGTATAAAGAGGTATAATATAAAGAAAAGTATTCTGAAATACATGCTTCAAAAATGAACAATACTCAATCTGTAAATGAGTGATTTAGAAAGTTCATTGTAGATATATTTGAAAAAATGCCTTTATACCTAGCTAATCTGAAAACTATTGCTTAAAGCAGTCCCAAGATGCTGATTACCATCAGCACATGAATACTAGCTAGGCAGTTTACTCATAGCTAGAGTTTTGTACATCAGGCAAGAAAAGCTTTTTAATAAAACAGCTCTATCTGATTCAGAATGGCCCCCAATGCTATCCAAAATGATGGTTCAACCGTCATTACATTAGGAAAAAAAAACTCACACACAGAATACTGCAGCCTGACATCTTAATGCAACTGATTCCTGCAAATGCTACAACTGTAGCTCCAGGGAGTGAATTTCCCTATTGTTGGCACAGAATCGTTTGCTAGACTGGCACAGTGCTGGCCAGCTGGCAACACAGGAGCTGGACCAAAGCCCACAGGATGCTCCTGGCTGCCAGTTCCCTAGAGGACACTGCCTGAGAAGCCAACAAGGGAGAAAGGGTCTGCCACCACAGCCCAGACCACCAGTCACTGGCACATAAGGGATTTGGCAGCAGTAGCTGCCACCACTGCCTTCTCCATTACATCCCCTTTGACAGTATCAGGCCACCTCACTGTGCCAGACAGAGCACACAGTGACAGATACTGGCAGAGGCAAGAGGGACTAAAGAGAATGAAAGCAGAGCCTTAGTGAAGCGTCTCTAACACTGTTGCAGCAAACAAGATCGGGATATCAGGCAGTAAGATCAAGCATGCTGCATGGATGAAGGGAACCCCATATCTTCACTCAGGTCCAGAAAGAGTATCAATGTAAGACTGTTTCTTAAAAGCCTGTACATGGAGGCTGGCCTCTGCTTCAAAATTTGCTTATCATTCCACATACCTGAGAGTGTTCATATTTCTGCAGAAAAAGGGAGTAAAGATCAAGTATTTCATCAGTCAGTGCTACCAGAAAAAAGTATTTAAAAAGTTTACCCGAAGGGATAAAGAAGCAGAAGAGCAGACCAAATCTCTCACTTTGTGAAGTCTAAGGGACTTCACCTGCCTTGGCATCTCAGCCCTGAGCTATGATATGAGACTGACAAGCTTTCCTTTCTCTCCCAGTTCCACATAATTTAATGGTTTTTTTTTTTTATTTAACAGTTTGTTGTGTCCAAGCCCAGGATAAGTAATAAGTCAATCTCAAAAGGTTTCAAGATTTAATTCAGAGAAACATCTGAAGGGCCTTATACCCCTTCCAGTTTAATGAGTTGGATAGCTTATAGGAATCATGTCTCTGTTGACATTTACAGTAACTTGTTTCAAACGAGGATTGAAATATGACAACAGCTTCTCCTGTTGTTTCAATCTTTCTTTATATTTTCCTAAGCAAAATCAGACAATATGTAAGGGAAGATTGAGGGAGACATAGGAAATGGAGGGTATGGATGGGGGAAGATCGACATGATGAACAGCAGTGAATGAAATTAAAGGAACAAAATTTAAAGGCCCCACAAGCTTCAATCAAAATATTCAAAGGTTTTTAGGTAGTTGTCTGATTACACATGGTTTCCAGTTTTGTTGTCAATTTTTTCCCAAATGTTTCAATCAAGACTGAAGAAACCATCTGACATTCTAGCATAACAATATCACCATATATCAGTATTGTTTTACTGGAAATCTCCTTGAAATTGTTGAATCTACTGAGTCAGGCTAAATCTGAACTATTATCCTTGGGTAACATAATCCTTGTACAGAAGTACACATTTTCCATAGGTCATGGCCTGAAACCTAAGTTTTGCTTTAGTTTCAGTATGGACATAGTACAAGATAGCCAGAGATGTCACTGATTTGCTATATGCAGCTTTGAAATTCAGTCACAGATAAGGTTCTTATAATAAGCAAAGAGTCCATTCAAATGCACATGTAAGCTTTTTAGAACAACATTTCTTAATGTACATTTTTCTTGAATAATAGTTTTAGGTCTTTGCAAAGTGTCAGCCTCTGTGATTTCCAAGTTATGTGATAGGACTACTCATTATTAATATACCTGCATCTTTGATAATTCTACCTCCATAGGGTTAACTCCTGTTCAATAACCAGTTTCACTCCTGTTTTCCATGCAGTGGTTGTCCTCTGCAGCCATAGCGCTATGTCACCCTATGACACATCTAAGGTAAAAATGCATTCTGGAACAGATTGTTCCCTGCTGTAATTCCTTTGAAGCCAACTCATTTTCATCAAGGGCGAACTCAGATCACAGTCTTTTAAATTGAACTCCTCGGTATTTATTGAAGGCAATCCAAAGAATGACTTGTAGTTTCAAAAAATTTTCATAAAACTTTTTCAGGTACCACTGGGTACTATTTCAAGGCAGGAATGGTTTATTTACAGTATTAGTCTAATGTAAAACACAACAGCTTCTCAACTTTCCAAGACACAATTACCTTTCAAGTACCTGAATTGAAAAGGTCATAGCAAAGATTTCCTGAGTGGATTTAATAAACTGACAGTAGGTCTGGGTCTCCATTTCTTAAGTAGGGTTAGTCTTTGGTTACTTACCCCTAGTTTCTAGAGTTCCAAAAAGTTTACAAATATTACTTTATCAAATGTGAAACTAATTATCCTTACTTTTCTCTTAAGAATAATGAAACCATGAAACCATGAAACCATGTCTTTTTTTCCATTGCTGTTCATTCTGCCTTTTGTTGCTTAATCTTTTTGACCTCTGAATACACATGCCCAGTTCTTTCTTCTTGTCTTCACCTGTCTAACAATGTTGGGGGACTGCATTAGTCTCAAGAATACAGAAACAGATAAACTTTGTGACTGTAGTAGCATCAAATATAACACCAAGAGCAGAGAAACAGTATGTTATATAATGTCAAAAAATTAACCATGCCACCATACTTGAATTAGAATGGGTAAGTAGATAATCTCGAAAAATCAAATATATTTTGATCCACGATATTTCAGTATTTGATCCACAGTATTTCAATGACCCAACAAGGAGGCTATAGTCACACAAATTGTGTCATATTAACAGATAGAAGGTGATTTTTCCCTCTGACAGAATAAAAAATAATAGTACAAGCATTAAAACAAATAAGGTCTAGCATGATACTGTCAAAATTATGTATATGCTCAAAGTCATTCTTTATCTTGAAAGCCAGATGGTTTATCCCCAGTAAACGCAGGATTTTATTTTTAAATATTGTATTTAATGTTGGTTCAGCCTCACCTTGAATGTTGTGTGCCGTTCTGGGCCCCGCAATTAAAAAAGAATGTTGAGGTACTTGAATTCATGCAGAGGAGGGCAACAAAGTTGGTGAAAGGGGTGGAAGGCATGTCCAAGCAGGCCAAAGACACTGGCTTTCCCAGCTTTGGAGAAAAGGAGGTTGAGGGGTGACCTCACTGCTCTCTGCAGCTTCCTGAGGAGGGAAAGTGGAGAGTAAGGTGCTGAGCATTTTCCCTGGCATCCAGTGAAAAGACACATGGGAATGGTTCAAAGCTGTGTCAGTCAAGGTTCAGACTTGACATTAGGAAACATTTCTTTTCTGAGAGAATGTCACACACTAGAACCAGGTTCCTAGAAATGGTGAATGCCCCAAACCTGTCAGGAGCATTTGGACAATATCCTTAATATACTTTAACTTCTGGTCAGCCCTGAAGTGCTCAGGCAGTTGAAGTAGATGATCATGGTAGGTTCCTCCCAACTGGAACTATCCTATATTTTTCAATTTCAAATCTTCAAATTTTTAAAAATTCATAGAACAAGACAGATAACTGCTGATAACCTACAACCAAAAAGAGTTTTGCTAGAAGTTAATGCAGTAGGACTCAACCCATTTTTGTGAAGCAAAGAGCAATACAGTGCCCTTCCCATCCATTAAAATAGCAATAGCCAAACACTATCTTTTCTCCTCAGTCATTTTTCCAAACATGCTGTTATGGTGGGTCTGCCAACAGGTTGTCTCTCTCTTGTACTGTTCTCAATGCAATTTGCCCTAGAAGATGGAGACAAGCTTCAAATTACTGGCATTGGTCTGACAGAGGAGTGAAGGACTAAGAGATAAACTTCCCTTTACTCTCTCAGCTAATTCCATTTCTTCGTCATGTTGCAAAGGATGTGAATCAATTGTAAACAGAAAAGATCCTTACACCTTGGAAAAAATCCAGATAACATCCTCTGCTCGTGCTCACATGAGCCCCACACTGTTCAACACCCAGACTTTTATAAAATGCCACTATTTCAGATGAGTTAGGCTTGACCAGAATAAGCTCCATATTGCCCACTTTCCCCTGTCTTTAATGATTATTAGCAGTAAACATCTAAATGCAAAAACTGAGCAAACATACAACAATATTCTTCCTGAATAGTCTCCCAGCCCTTGACTTCAGAAAGAATTTGTGTGGAAATTTTGTTTCTTTCCAGCAAGATAGTGTATCAAAAAAAACAACAACAAAAAACAAACAAACAAACAAAAATAAGAAAGAAAAAGAGGAATCTGAATTGCAATGGCTGTTGGTACCTACAATTAGTAATTGTCTTGCTGGGGTAACAAAACTTAATGGTCAGTGAACCATCTATACTGTCTATAACCACATAATCATTTTTACCATCAGTCACGTAGCTTCTGGATGTTAATATCTCGTGTCTACATAAAAACAGGAACCTAGCAAAACTGCATATCCACTGCAATAATTGGGAGTTTATTATTTACTATTTCTTTAATTCAGTGGAGAAAAATATACTTTTTAGTGCAGCTGACCTAACCTAAAAAAATAAAACTATGCATCAGAACATATATTTTTTTCCTCATTTTCCCCAAAGAATCCACCATTAATAGAAAACACTCGGCAATTAGGAATAGATTAGGTATCTAATTATTTGGTGTAATCTTAAAACTGCATGCTCTCCAGACAGGCAGATCATTCCTCGACACAAAATTGCATGCATCTTAGAAATTCATCTTGAATTTTGTACTGAAGTTGCACAAGTAATTAAGTATCATATTTCTTAACAAGGCTACTACTTCTCATGTATAAACAGAACACTGAGACTTGATATGCATATTTGGACATATGTCAAAGTTCCTGATTGCAGCTGGCTAATTACCATATGATATTAGATACTACAGACTCAGTTTTTAATTTTGTCACTTGTCTGCTGTGCCAAAATCACTCACAAAAGCAGAATCTACAATTAAAACTTTTGCAAAAAGAATGGTAGGAATGTGATGTGTGTGTCACAAACTGGACTAGGTCAGCCTTTGGCCTACACATTTCCTGAATTTAATTGATCTTCAGCAAGGCTTCATTGCATTCCTCCCACAACATCTAAATGTAGTCACCTGTGACAAAAAATGAGTTCACTCCCCAGTAAAAGAAAGAAAAGGAAGGAAATAAAAGTTAATGTTGCCATATACACAAGACACTTGTATACAGCCATGAAACCAAGGTAATGAAAATGCAAAAAGCTTGACGTTGTCCTTGCCTGGTACTGAAAATATCCCACAATGTGCTTTTATACTTCTTCATGTGACACCCAATCTATTAGGAGTTAGGGAACTATATGAGAACAGCAACCCTACGTAATTGCTACAGTCTCTGCCTTCATAGCTGAAAAATTCACTTCAGTTTACCAAAGGAGTATAGCTTAAGAGGTGAAAGTCAGAATGCACATTGCCCTTTAACCCATGCACCAGCTTATGTACCCGGTTTCCTCCAGGTTTACTCTCTTTCGTCCTTTCATGGCACTACCACTCCTGAAGGGACAAAAGAGAGTGTGCAAATACAGGAAGTCCAGAATCCTTTTGTGATTCATGCTTACTCAAGGGAGTTATAACTTTGCTCTTGGAAGAAGCTGAAGGGCAGTGTTTATCATCATTATTGAGAGAAGTCCATGTGTTCAGGTCCATTGAAAGCACAGACATTTTTGAAAAGATAAAGTTAAAATTCCTTCACATATTTCAATCTCTGCTCAAGGCGTCAGTTGCAGAAAATGACACTGCCTCCTTAGCATTTTTTGACAATGTAAAAACCTCAGAACATGTCAAAATTCACTCCTGTAATAAAATTTAAACCTTGAGGATGGTTTTGCTCATTCCAGGCTATTGCCTGAAGATGCCTGTTTTTCTCAAGGATCACATGCCTAATTGAAACAGCAGGAAAAGTAACATAAGGAAAATGTCTCCCAAGGACTCAGTCCTAAGTATGACACTGGCCCTGATCAGTCACTGTATCTGAAGAAGAAAAAATCCCCAGGGCAAGACTCTCCAGAGAGACAATCAATTGCTTATTGAAATAGAAGACAGGCATCAAAATGTCTCTGAGTGAACTGGTGACAAACAGGCAGAACAAAGACATACATATGAGAAAAGCCTCCATTTTAAGATAACTGGAAGCACTTTTCTTTTTCTGGTTTGTCATTCTTCATGATGAAAATAATGCACCCTACAAGTCCTAGTTTATACAGTATATGCAATGGTTATCACAAAAAACCCACAAACCAACAATCATATTTCAAAACAGTATTTCTAGTATTAAAGTTCATACAATTAGCTTCTGAATTGATGGTGGTATCCCATTTCCATAATTCCTAGTTTTCTGGACTCTTGTTCTGATTCAGCTATTTGATACTTAGGCAAACAAAAGCAGTGCTGTCCTGCAATTTTTTCACTTCTTTTTTATAAATTAAACCAGAAAAGCCACAATAACCTATCGTCAATAAAGTATTTAATAATCAAAGAGTTGGACCATCTTAGGTACTCAGGTAGCAATGGCAACGACTTCAGGGACTGTGATAGGACTGCTTATAAGACATTCTTATACAGAATTCAGAATTACCATTGGATTGAAGACGTTTTCGTTTTCACATCTTAAAAAAGGAAATAACTTTTTTAACAAAAAACAAATAAAGTTCCCAGTTACGAGCAGCATAGGAAGAGAAGCCAACTGAGAGCTTATGACTTATGACAGAGAGCCAACTCTGCACTGGTGCAGCCTCACCTTGAATATTGTGTGCAGTTTTGGGCACCACAGATATTAAGCTGTTAGAGAGTGTCCAAAGGAGGGCCTGTGTGCAGGCCCTTGAGGGGAAGCCGAATGGCTGAGATCACTTGGTCTGTTCAGCCTGGAGGAGACGTAGGGAAGACCTCATTGCAGTTACGATTTCCTCATGAGGGGAAGAGCAGGGGGAGGGACTGATCTCTTCTCTGTGTTGACCAGTGAGAGGACCTGAGGGAATGGCCTGAAGTTGTGTCAAGGGAGGTTTAGGTTGGACATCAGGAAAAGATTTTTCACCCAGAGGGTGGTTGGGCACTGGAATAGGCTCCCCAGGGAAGTGGTCACAGCACCAAGCCTGACAGAGTTTAAGAAGCGTTTAGACAATGCTCTCAGGCATGTAGGATGACTCTTGGGCAGAGCCAGGAGCTGGACTCAATGATCCTTGTGAGGTCCCTTCCAACTCAGCATATTCTGTGATAAAAGGCTTAGGGGAAGGGACAGGGGCATTATAGTGGGGAACGGCTACAGGCTGCCTGCCCATGAAGTGGATGAGGCCTTTCAGACAGAAAGGAACAGCCTTGCAGTCACAAGCCCTGGTCTTCATGGGGCACTTCAGCCACTTTGACATCAAATGGAAGGACACAAGCAATGCAGAAGATTTCTGGAAGATTCCTAGAAACTTCCAAGTGACAGATGAGCCAATGAGGAGAGGTGCTACACTGGACCTTTTTCTCATCAAAAAGGAGGGGTTGGTGGGGAATGCAAAGCTCAAGGGCAACTTTGGCTGCAGTGACCATGAAGTGGTGGAGTTCAAGACCCATAGGGCAGCAAGGAAGACACATGGCAATTCACTACCCTGGACTTCAGAAGAGCAAACTTTGGCCTTTCAGGGATCTGCTTGGTCACGTACCATGGGATAAAGACCTGGAGGGAAGACAGGCCCAAGAAATCTGTTTAGTCATCAAACATCAGCTTCTCCAAGCTGAGGAGAGATGTTTCCCAAAGAACAGGAAGTCAGGCAAAAATGGCAGGAGGCCTGTGTGGATGAACAAGGAGCTCTTGGACAACTCAGACACAAAAAGGAAGCCTACAGAGGGTGAAAGCAAGGACAGGTATCCTGGGAGGAATACAGAGAAATTGTCCAAGCTGACAGGGATCAGGTTAGGAAAGATAAAGTCCTGACAGAATTAAACCTGGCCAGGTATGTCAAGGCCAACAGGAAAAGCTTCTATAGGTATGTCAGTGATAAACAGAACACTAGGGAAAATATGGGCCCTCCCCGGAAAAAAATTACCTGATTACCCAGGATATGGGGAAGACTGAGGTACTCAACAGATTTTTTTCCTTAGTCTTCAATGGCAAGTGCTCCAGCCACACTGCCCAAGTCACAGAAGACAAAGTCAGGGACTGGGAGAATGCTACAGAAGGAGCACCAGTTTGAGAACATCTAAGGAACATGGAGGTGCACAAGTCCACAGGACTTGATGAGATGCGTCTGCAGATCCTGAGGAAACCGGCAGATGAAGTTGCTAAGCCAGAATCCATCATATTTGAGAATTCATAGGAGTCCAGTGAAGTTCCCACTGACTGAAAAAGGGGAAACATTATCACCATTTTTAAGAAGGAAGATAAGAAACATCTAGGGAACTACAAGCCTGGCAATCTCCCCTTGGTGCCTAACAGGAACAAGTCCTGGAAACTCTGCTAAGACACATGGAAAGAAAGGAGGTAGCAGTGACAGACAGCACAGTTTTGCTAAGGGTAAATTGTGCCTGACAAATTTTGTGGCCTTTTGTCATTGGATTACAGCAGTGGCAGATGAGGGAAGAGCAACTGACCTCGTCTACCAGGTCTTGTGCAAAGTATTTGACAGTGTCCCACATGACAGCCTTGTCTAAACTAGAGACATGGATTTGATGGATGGGCCGTTTGGTGGATATGGAATTGGCTGGATGGTTGCACTCAAAATGTTGTCATAAATGGCTCAATTTCCAAGTGGAGCCCAGTGACCTGTTGAAGTGAGTCCAGGGGAGGACATGAAGATGATGAAAGGGATGAAGCACCTCTCTGATGAAGATTGGCTGAGGGAGTTCGGTTTGTTCAGCCTGGAGAAGAGAAGGCTTCAGGAAGACCTTAGAGCAGCCTTCCAGTACCTAAAGAGTGCCTACAAGAAAGCTGAAGATGGACTTTTTACAAGGGGGAATGGCTTTAAACTGAAAGAGAGTAGGTTTAGATTGAATACTAGGAAGAAATTCTTCACTGTGGGGACGGTGAGGCTCTGGAGGCCCAGCAAAGTGGTGGATGACCCATTCCCGGAGGTATTCAAGGCCAGGCTGGATGGGGCTTTGAACAACTTGGTCTAGTAGAAGGTGCTCTTGCCCATGGTAGGGGCTTGGAACTACCTGATCTTTAAGGTCACCTTCAACCCAAGCCTTTCTATGATTCTGTAATACATCAAAGACATTCATATTCATGGGTATAGTTGCTGTGGAGCAGCAAGCAGAATAACAGAAGTTCATGTTTATGAGAATGAGATCTCAATATCAGCCCTTCAACAGGTCAGTACTAAAACATTAATGCTAAAAATACTGTTTTTGAAGAAATTGTTCATTTTCCTTTTGGAAGATTACCAGCATTTCATTCTTGTAGCAGAAAAGCAAATGGTAATACCCCTCAAGATCAGTTGTGTTCTTGTTGTAAAAAGCTTCAAATTGCAGAAAAGAGATCAACACTAAGATTTGCATGTGATAAAAATACCCCAACTTTTACCACAGTATTGTTTTTCATTAGACTTAGAAGAGCAAATTTCCACCATCAAGTATTTTTTAATGTCAACCATTACCATTTTTGGAGGTGATAATTAACTGGCTAGCACTACATGAGAAACATAAAATGAAAACATAATATGTTCTTTTCTAACTAAAATAAGAAGAATTTTTCTTCCATTGCTGCAACATCCCAAGGTCAATGAAAGCTGAGATAAAACAGGAAAAATAGAAAGCATCCATCAGCAGCAGTCTTCTCATTTTTAGTTCTGTCTAACTCTCACTGAGGTTGAACTCCATCTGAGAAATTCAGTTCTTCCCATATGCTCCCATTGAACTCTGTTCTGAAAAAGTTCAACATACTATTTTGCATAAAAATACGTGCAGATTATCTCATAACCAACTTCTCAGAATTTAATCATCAAGAATTTAGTCATACACTTACCATTTGGCCATGATAAAATTTAACTTTTTTCATTAGATGCCATGATGATTTTTATACTTACTATACCTTCAAAAGCCACTAAAATCAGCTTAATTCTCCTTACTATAAAACTGAACTGATTGCTAAAGCTATATCAGAGATAATAATTTGCTAGATTTATAGTAAGCATGTTCTAAATTGATCTAATTAGAGTGTCGAGAATAAAGGTTGCAAGACCTTTTAGGATTAATGCACTGATTTTAGCAATTTGTGTTTGGAGATTTTTGGCGGGGTTGGAGCATTTTTGTTAGATAAACTCCTTTAGGACTGAGGTTGTTTATTGTTTTGCCTCAGCTCCATAACCTGGGGAGGAAGAGGCTACAGTAGCCGTTAGTTTTTCTTATATTTGTCTTTAGAAATTATTAAAATCACTACAACTTTTTGTGGTATTCTAAGTATTTATAAAGAGTGTAGAAAATACATTTCACATCCATATCATATAGTATATGTAAAAAAAAAAAAGGGGAGGGAGGCAGAGGTATTTATTTACTCTTGTTTTTTAATAAAGAGTTCTCCAAATTACATGAGGAATGTTAAAAATTTGTACTTCTCTTCAGTTTTAGAAACACAACCGAAACACTTTTTTTTTGTTACGGCTGTAGAGTGACAGCTAAACAGACATAATGCCATGTGTCCGTGGTAAGGCTGTTTGGCAGGGGGTGGATCAGGAAGCAGGAATGGTACTATGTGTGATAGCACTCTGAAATGGATTATCCTCCCAGGATTGCTGTGCTGCCTCATTTTGCCAGGGACTTAACTCTGTAAGGTACTGAGGGTTTTGGGAACTGATTCAGCAAAATGCCCTGACATCAAATATGTCCTTAAATGTATGTACACAAAAAGCCCAAGTGTAATATTGCACACATCTTTAAACCAGCTTAATCACCAGGAGCTGTCAACAAAAATAATATTGTAGCACATAACCTCAGTACAGAAAAGCACCATACTCTAAGCCTGTGACACCTGCCCAAATATTCAGAAATACACTCTGCAGAACAAATTAGCCTGAACTATTTTCCACACCACCTCTGAAAACCACCTCAGTGAGATCAAGTATTTCTATTTCACTTTCCACTATAAGCAAGACACAAGCTAATATCTCTCATAACACCAACTAGACGGAAAAAAAAAATAAACAAAACAAAACAAACACTTCAAGTGTGCAAACCAAGATTTTGCCTTGTCTAGGTGTTTAAATCATTACTCCACAACGACACTCCTATTGCAGCATGAGGATGCCTGTAGACATGTTAACTATGCCCCTGAGCTCTTCAGTAAAATTCAGCAGAGAACAAAGGCACCAAATGCAGCAGCCTTGAATGCTGACCACATAAAGTGTTGATGATATTCACAAGCTCAGAAAAAGCAAAATTTGTGGGGTTTTGTGTGAACAGCCACATAAGGCTACTCTTGTGAGTGTATATGGCTCAGTATTTAGTTGGACAGAAGGCTGTTTCTTCTAAAAAATCAATATACTTAGTAACCTTTGCTGATGTATCATCTGCCACTATAAAAGAGAATCCTGCATAAATGATAGGATATACATTCACTTGCAAACAGAGACATAAGATTAATTCATAGCATTTAAAGGTTTCATAAAGGGCCAGGCTAGTAAGTTAGTTATCTGTAATGAAGGAACCAAAGTTCATGGGGGTTTTAAGAACAGGAAGAACTAGAAAACAACTTCAGTGTTTCTCTTTCTTTCCCTCATCTCCTGTCATAAGCCTTAATTCTTCCCCTTGTATTTCACCAAGGAATGGATGAAATGCAACAGACCAAATATACAAAAAATCTGTTGCAAAATAAATTACCTCTACCAGAGAGAATGCCAACAAGGGGCTACAGTATGAAACACTGGTAATAGGATTGTGGTACTTGTTCATTCTTAAAGCTTATCAAAAGATATTCAGGGTCTTCAGTTCTTATTGAAAATGAAATGATTTCTTCTCAGAAAGCATAAAGAGCAATGAAATATCTCAAACAATTTTTACATTTACCTTTCCACAATTCTTCATTAATTACCTTTCTAACTCTAAATGATCTAAATGATAACACTTTTAGGTCATGAGTTGAGCAGTTGTTTTGTTGGCTGGAGAGATGATGGGCAAAGTGCTTATACAAGCATCTACTGCTGCAAAATCTAAAACCACACTACGTAAGTCTAAGAGCAGCAAAATTAGCATTAGCCATATCACCAGACTCACAGTCAGTGCCCAAGATATGGTGACAGGCATTCCCTATTATTATACCATCAGTAAAACCCTTCAAAATTATCTTTCCACCCACTAAAGCAGTTAGCCCTGAGAAACAGCAAAGAACAGTTCATAATCTTCTGTCATTTACATTATCCTCTTTTATTAAAGACTCTGTTTATAAAAGAACTTATCAATAAGTTGAAATGTGTCCCTACAGCAGGAATTATTTAAATCTCACTGAATTTCTCAGTACTGTATCTTTATCCCTAAGGAAAAATGTCTTTTAATTCTGCAAGCCTCTAAGGTCTGACTGATTTTGGCATTGGAGCCATGTTTTACTATCTTCGTGGTACATCTGTTCTTTATTTCAGAGGTATAACTCCAGTTAATGTGGATGCATTTTTGTCTTGGTATCTGTTTGAAAGGTCAGCTTGGGTTTCAAAAGCTAGCAAAATTTCTCAAGAGGCCTTAGTCAAAATTGTTCCCACAGACCACAACACTTCACAGCACCCACAGTACCAAAATAGCTCATTTGAAGCCTACCAAGTCATACCTATATGACTGCCAGCCACACCTTGGAACCTGAGCAGTGATGGGTTACTTATCTTCAAATTAACCCTCAAGAGAGCCTCTATTTTGTGTCCTATTATATTAATGTCTATGTGATGCAGTTTCATTTTGAAATACAAACATAAAATAACATTTGAACATTTCTTCCCATGATCTCTGAAGTATGGACTTTAAAACAGGTATTAGAGAAGTATTTCTACCAAGATCATTCAAGAAGTATTGTTTCAAGTATGACAATGACCTAGCAAGACAATGAGAGAACATCTCAAAAAACACAAAACATTACCATTTTCATTTTTTTAAAACTAACACATAGTGCAATTTCTAATATCAAGCTGCTCAACACATACTACACAGGTTTCATTACTGTTGTTTACTCTTAGACAATATTTTTTAAAAAAAAGCAAGTCCATATAATACAGGTCTACACTGGAAGAAGCAAGAAAATAGAAAGCTATCTCACCACAGTTTAAGAATCAGATTTGTTTTAAAGAGTTCATTACACTTTTACTCATCTTTCAATATCAATAGTAGTAGACTTCAAGGCAGCCAATAGGGGTGTATGTTCTGCAGAGTCACATGCTATACTTTTATTTTTTTTCTGGAGTATAGCTCATAAAAAGATTTACTAATAAGTAACTTGGAGCTGAATTTGCCTCCAGTGAAATAGTGTTCTGAACAGCGTGGACATGTTAGAAATTGGGTTCAATTTCTTTCCACTTAAGAAAAGTGTTATGTTTTAGAAAGTCAAAATTCATCTCTACAGTTTATAATTTTTTTAAAAACAAAAGATCACAGAGAAGAAAGAAAATCCTCTTGGATGACCTCACACTCTGGTGCATTAACAGTGAGCACAGCGAATACAGTGAACTATTCTTAGTTAGCAACAAGTTTGTAAGCATCATCTGAGGAACAAGGCGACATGCTCCGTTTTAAGTAGAACTGAGGCACTAATTGGAAAAAAAATATCACTCTGCTTGAAGAAAAATCATGCGTTGTAGTTGCATTGCTGTTTTAAATCACCAGTCAGATGCATCCTAATGAAGAGGATGAGTTTTAGACCCTGATTGATTTCTGGGTGCTGAAAAAAATGTATTAGAGCACAGCCCACCCACAGTGCACTTAAAGTGATTCAGAGCTGACAGGCAATAAAAGAAATATTGTTCCTCTTCTCATTTAGCAGAACAAAAATAGCTGTATGCAATTTTATTTTTGAATTTGATAAGTGAAAAATGACTCATTATATTAGACAAAGACCATTTAAAATGTTAAAAAGCCTGCTCCTATAATTTGCATATTTTGAAAATTAACTTGGTTCCTCACAAAATGTTTAAATATAGTATTATGAGATATGTGAAAGCCCATTATATTCCATTTCAGTTTTGTGTTATTTTAATCATCATAAAAAGTACACAGTAAAGATATTTGTAGCTGTTCATATATCGTTTGACATTTTGGACTATCAAGGCACGTTGGGAAGTTCAAATTGTGCTGCTTACACACATCAATAAAACAAAAAGGGAACAGACAAATATGGAGAACCTCCTTTGAATTTTATGCCTCTTCCCTGCATTTACAAATAGATGTGCCAATCAAAACTGCAACTGCAAATCATTTTATCATACATGCTACTCACAAAGCATATAAACAAATGACCTTGTAGCTCTGTTGTGTTGCTAGTTCTGTGCCCCAAATCAGGCAGATAATGAAGATTTTACAGGTTGAGAGGATGTCCTCAAACACATGCAACATTATTTCTCTCACATATACACACACTTTTGATTAATGCATACCAGTATAGCTGTATATTGTCTTTCCTCCCTCCTTTTTCCATCTGTGCCATCAGAAGAGAGTGGGATAGAGACAAGATATGGTTACACAACCAAGCAGGAAACAGCTCAGTCAGGCTGGATGTTAAGATATATATATATATATATAAAGTAAGATAGATTTTTAAAAATCACATTGACACCATTAGAAACTCACAATAGAACTATCCCTTTACTATGTACAGTCAAAATACAAACACCCTTTATGTCACCAATTCTTTAATTTAAAAAGTGTAATTTAAGAGGAATACTGGGGGAAAAAACACTTTATAAGGCAAAGTAGGAGTCAGAAAAGATGATTTAGTTTTTAAGTCACTGGGCTGGAATTCAGGACACAGTTCAACTGAGTTCACTGCAGAGTTTTTTGTGTAATTTTAAAATCTCTTCATAAATCTCTTTTGTCTACAGCTTATTCAGGCTATGAACTCTTCGGGGAAAGGAGCAGGGGGTTTATGTGTATAAACACTGCACTTAGCTCACAGGGCCTTGCAATGGCCACTTGCACCTGGAAAATGAATAATGAGGTTGTAGGACCTGTGTGTTTCCCCCATCGCTCATGCCTGAGAGAAGCCACTGGTGAACATCGGCAAAGCAAATTGATTATTCTTCTCCCCAAACCTTCCTACCTTCAGATGCCTGCAAATAAATTGGACAGCAGCTGGAAGTGGTGTGCTCAGAAGCACTGTTACACCAACCGCTATCATTGTGTTTTGTTCTACTCTCCCATTTTCCCTTGCCTTTTAGAAGTGGATATTGTATGTGTTCTGTATTTTTACACTATCTACAGCAAAGGGAGTGCTGATCCATTGGGATTATGGTGTTCCTGTGCTACCAAAAGAGCCCAGTTCCAATACATTGCCCTGCTGGCCCCTTGGGAGTCCCTGCTCCTCCCAGCCCCTACGGAGTCCCCAGCCCATGCAGAAGCCTGACAGTGATTTTGGTACATCACTTTGCCCAGAGAAATTGTGGATGCCCCATCCCTGGAAGTGTTCAAGGCCAAGGTGGATGAAACTCTGGGCAATCTGGTCTAGCAGAAGGTTCCCTGCCCATGGCAGGGAGTTTGAAACTAGATAATCTTTAAGGTCTCTTCCAACCCAAATCTTTCTATGATTCAATTATTCTATTTACTCATTTGAAAAATAACAGTACAGTGAACTCCTCTTTAAGCCACACAGCTTTTATAATTTTATATTTTACAGAAAAATAATGTTATATTTTATATAAAATTGGTAATAATAAGCACTGCAACTGAAAGCATTAGGCTACAAATTATTAGAGAGCATTATTACTCTGAAATTTTCTAGACTTGTGGTCTCTACTTTTATTGAGTCCCTCACTGAAACTTAGCTTGAAGTACAGCTATCAGCATGTGGGAGAGAGAGAACTGTAGTCAAAAGAATTAAAACAATTTTGCATTTCTTTTAATTTTATATTTCTTTTAAAATAAAAATCATTTCAGTGCTGTTTAATCTGGCTGACAGTTAAAATTAGTGCAAAAGCATAAGGAGAGAAAATGAGCACATCTAGAAATGAAAAAAGGTGAATTTGGACAAAAACAAACTTATAAACAAGGTCTGAAATTAAATGGATTCATTTTTTGAACTAAGTTCATTTCCCCTCTATCACATTTACATTCATTATCATGCAATCAATTATTTTCCTGAAAATACTAATATCTCACGGCTTTTTAATTGGTTAATTGATGCAGCATTCTAAACTTTTAATTATGGAAAAAGGAAATTACTGTAAAACTTTGTAATGTAAAATCTTTTACTTAAAAAATGAACTTTGGCAAAAACATTAATAAATGTTGGGGGTGGGGAGGTGGGGGTGGAATTTTCCATTTGGGGAAAGATATATGTATTATACCAGGTCAGTGGAACAAATATTTGTAAAAGCATGTGAAGAAAAGTGCAAAGCTGCAACACCCTGAGAGCCAGTGTGGCTTTTCCTGGTGAGATCTTGCTGATCTGAGTAACTTTGGGAACATGTTAAGAAATTGGAGAATTGTTGATGAATTGATGCGAGGTCCAATTTTCAAAAGGGCCAAGAATGTAAGTTCATGTGATCTCTTACAGCTACTTCATTACACACAAATGTGTACACCAGCATACAGAGTGAGGTGGAGATCTGTATCTAACATATGCGCAGTAGCCCACATGTTTGGAGTTCTGTTCAGGAAAATTCTCCCCACTCACAGAATTTCCAGAAAGTGAAGCAGATCTGAAAATAATTACATTCAAATTTGGAGCAAGAATGTTTGGTGATTTAGATTCCGACACTACAATTTCTATTTTAAAGGTTAGAAATGGAGTAAAGGGTTGTGATTGGCACCAATTATTGGAAGAGTATAACAAATGATTCTGATTTTTAATTCCAGCTCAGTAGATGATAACTTGCCTTGAAACTTCAGGCAAAGATTAGAGTTCATCATCAAAGAATGAATGTTCCTGTTTACAGAAGCTAAAATATTTGAGTACTGGGGAAGTGAACATTACCTTAAGTTGAGAAGCAGTGGAGGAGCCTTTTACTTATTGTGATAGTCTGGAGAACCCCCTTGTGATGATAAAGATTCGATTTTGCATTAGAGCAAACATTGCAGAGCAAAGCTTGAAGAAACCCTGCAAGTTGTTCTGAAAATGCAGTCATCTTCCATGCAGCCTTACTGTGGTTATCCAAATGTTGTCAAGGACAACATGGCACAGATGAAGTCACAAGTTGCCTAAGGCAGGACACTACAGAAAGCAGCAGAGCACCATGGTTACTCTGCCTCATCAGTCTGTGCCAGTTCCCCAAGGTGCCAGGATTGCTATTACAGTGTTTAAACAAAGAGGCAGAAGGTCTTTTTCTGAGGGGAAAAAAATAATAAAAAATCACTTATATTTCCACTTCTTTCTGGTTCTTCACCTTGAAAGTACATTTATATCAAAGGGAAAAGTTCAAAGACAATATATGTGCTGTTCACAGTTAAATATAAAAAAAATTACAAATTACCAGATCAAATTTTGGACCTACAAAGTAGAGTCCCAAACCATTATCAGCACTTCTCAGTTAGGAAGATGCTAAAACTTCTGACTAGATAATAGAAAATGTCAGTTATGTCCAAGATACAGGGCATACGTATCTTTTTTTTTCTCTAATATGGGCAAGATGCTTTTGAAACTAAGTTTTGTGAAAACTTCTTCTCCAAAGGGCATCTTATTTTGAATTAAGCCTACCTTTATTAAATCAAGTTCTGTTAAGGACAAATTGTTCACTATTGACCCAATTATCTAACTTGTGTGTGTACTTACCTACCCACACGTACTCTGGCAAATGCTATAATTACGCTAATGAATCACAAATAGAATTTTCATTTTACCTTGCAAGTACCAGAAAGCAGTGACTGGAGCATGACTTGATTATATAAATGTTACCTTATTTCCAGGAATGACGACAGATCTGATAAAAAGTGTCTTTAAATATAGCTCTAAATGAGCCACTCTGTTCAGCAGATAGAGAAAAAAAATAAAAGTCAGAAAAACACAGTAAAAAAAATAACAAAAGAGAAATGACCTGAAAAAAGTCCCTATAATCTGATGTAAAAGATGGAAGACAAAAATACCCCCACCAATAAACTGAAATTAAAAGCCTCTGTAGGAAGGATTTAAAAAGGGGAAGACAGAAAACACATTACATAATATAATACTCAAAAGGCAGGAAACACAGTTGTGACTCTTCTCCTCTAGCTTTCTAATGTACTTAAAGCCACCCATTCCCACACAGCCTATACATGTGAGGACCCTGTAAAGCCCCAGCTGTTTCTGCCAGTTGTTCCTTGCAATTTGCACTCCACAGCTTCCCTTCAAGTCCCTGTTCTGAAGGACACATTTCAAATTCCTGTGACTGGAGGACACAAAACTTTTTTTCCTATAGATATGCAGTACCATGGCAAAATCCAGGTATGTTCTGCCTTCTGACAACTTTTCAACTTGTGGAAAACAGAACTTCCATCTGTGGAAGAATTGTGGCTACACCTCCAGAAAATGGCACCGTGATTTTTGACAGCATCTTTAGAAAAATGTTTAGGGAGGATAACACATACTTTCTGAAACAGCTACTGATGATGATGGTGACTTCTAACTGAGAGTTATTAGGATGCCAATAAAAATACTTTTTTCCTTAATATAAGTTCATGCCTTAAAATAATAAAAAAAATTTTAAATACCTAGAAAAATAATATCTATTTGAATATGGCTTAGGTCCCGATGCAGGGGATTGAATTCAAAGTTCTGTTTCTCTCTTTTTAAATCTTGATTTGTTGGGGGGAGAGGAGAGAAGTGAGTGTTTTGTTAATTTCTTTATACTTTTAGAGAAGAAGGTACTATTTTTCCTGGGACAAATCCTAGCCTGGCTTTGATAAGAACATACAAGAACAAACACAAAACCAGTTTCTGAAATTTAAAAAGACTGGAGCAATGAACATGGCTTTGTCAAGAACAAAGCTTGTTAAACACACCTAAATGCCTCTATGGCAGGGTAACAGACCTTACAAACTGAGGAGATGCTGTAGCTCTGCTTCTTGCAACATGTTCAAACAAGGTTAGAGGAAATTAGTCAGGCTGAAATTGATGTTAGGTGGTGGGCAAAAGAAAGAAAAAAAATACAGAATACCAGATGGTTCACAGCAAAACCGTGATGAAGAGTGCATTAGGTTACAGTGGTTTCTCCAGGATCTGGTACTACTCACTACAGACTATGGTAAAGGTAATAGGCTTGTGAGATTGAAAGAAGATAGGAAGCTGGAACAGACTGCAAACACACACAGAAAAAGATTATAGCTCCAAAGAAATTAGAAAAATGACTTGAAAAATAGGAAAACAAAAATCATTAAAGATACATGCCTATGGGAATAATCTAGCTCAGACAAATAGAGAACAGCAAAACTGACTTTAAAATTTAGTCCCTATTGAACCATGACCTGAAAACAGTCAACACAGTGCTTAAAAACCACTGCAAACCACAATGCAGTATGCACAAACCAAGGTTTAACAAACTAGTAATTCATCTTCCCCAGTCCCTACTATTAAGTCTTCAATCATAAGATCTTACCCAGTTTGGGCATCCATATCTCAAGAAGGGTACAGTCAACTGCAAACAGTCCAAGAATGATCAGATACCTCAAACCTTATTTGCTAAGAAAAGCCTTCTAGAAAGGCTGATGAAGATATGTTAGCCACCCTAAAATGCATTAAAGGATGTTACAAAAAGGAAAGAAATTACTTAGAAGTAATGGGGTGAATTGGCAGCAAAAATATAACTACATTACATATTTTGGAAAACTTTGTAGTGAAGGAGAAGGTGGACCACCAAAACATATCCCCTGTGCAGATGTCTTCTATCACTGGATACAGCAAGCAAGTACCTGCTTTCCTACAGAGCAGACATTGTCCGTATTTGATGAATAACAATGACTGATTCAACTGAGTAAAGGAAACATGAAGCAGATCAATTTCTAATCTTTTTCTGCAAGATGTTATAATGCATTTAAAGCACAAATCACTCTGAGCCTGAATTCTCAAATTAAGACAGCAAACCAAAGTATTGCTAACAAAAACTTAACTTCTGTTAAGGTATTTAAGGAACTTTGTTCATTCTAAGATGCATAAAAGTGCTTTTCAGTGCTTTTAAAGCCTGGGTTGTAACATCATTTTCCTCTGCAGAGGTATACTTTCCACAATGAAAACAGCATTATGATCAGATAAAAATATCACTAACCTTTTGAAATACATGTAAATGACAGCTATGCTACTTAAATATATACATTTATTTTTAAAGCTGTTAGCTGTCATTATGGAATGGTTAATTGCTAGGAGCACAGCAGTCACATTTGACATCTCTGCATTAGTAAGCGCAAACCACTTATTTCTGCAGAACATTCCTTGGACGCGGCATGAATAACACTGTCTCTAACAAGTGCTCAGTCTATGTAGCTCAATGGGCAGCATGTGTGAAGGTAAGAGTCCTCCCTGGAATACACTCTAAATAGAGGACATTACCTATTATTTCCGACATACATTGTGGCCATGAGCAAGACATCCCCTCTAGTCAGTTCAGCCATTTTCATTGTATTTGACACTAGGAGAGATATATATTAAAAAAAAAAAAAAAGAAAAAGAAAAAAAAAACACACACACACAAAAAGCCCCCATAACTTTTGCAAAAAACCTTCTCCAGCTTCTTTCAATGCTACATCTTTGGTTTAGCAATTTGGAGACAAAATATTTTGGTTTGTTCCTAAATGAATCACTTGTTTCTAAATGAATCATTTTTCTAAATTGAACTTAGGAACTACTACCTATGAATGTGGCATAAGTAAAATAGGAAAACTGATATTAACCACTCTTTATTATCACAGTAGTTTATTCTATATCAGGAAAATAATTTATGCCTCACTTGTAGTATAAATTTGTCAAAGTCTTTACCCATTAATAATGATCTGCCTTAAATTAATTTGCACAATTTCATATTTGGCCCAGCTTCATTAAAGAAAAGAAACAACAGTTTGTTTTTCAAACTAAACTCTATTTGTACTTTCTAAGATATTTTCACAAATATATAAAACCTTATTTCTTTCATACCTTTGCTTAAAGCATCTCCTGAAAACTGATAAGCTGTTCTAAATTGGGATTCTTCCCATCCTATTCTACAACTATGCATTCTTCAGTTGTAGTAAGGTCACATTTCTGTAAGGAAAATAGTTTTGATTGTATGAGTTGGAAAAACCCAACACTTGCAAAATGGAAACCAGATCAAAAACACAACAGCCTCTTGTACTTTATGAACAAGAGAAGAAAAGCCCAGTGTTTATGGTGGCTTAAAAGTATCTATCCACAAACTATAAAAGAAAAGATCAGCTAAATGTTAAAAAAAAAGTTGTTTAATCATATTTCTATTCAGCAGTGAGAACAACATATATAAAAATAAAACCCTGAAACTCTGTTGCTAATTACATTTAACATACAGCCAAATGTTCTAGCTTTCTTTCAAAATCTGGAGAGCTTTTCTTTACAGTCAAAATCAATCAAACTTTTTGTCACTGTGTGATGTTAATTAATGGCTTTGTATTGACCTCAGTGAGCACAGATGTTTTGCAAGGCACACTGTTAAAAGCTTTCGATAGTCTAAACACTTCATATTAACTAGCTTTGTCTTTCTCCTTCCTGTATTTCTCATACCCTGAACTAATTAAAGCTAGGAGTGTTTACTAGTAATTTAATGAAAAAGGCAATAATCTTCACCCTTACTGAAATTGCTTT
This sequence comes from Dendrocincla tyrannina, assembly GCA_035047865.1. Classification (NCBI taxonomy): domain Eukaryota; kingdom Metazoa; phylum Chordata; class Aves; order Passeriformes; family Dendrocolaptidae; genus Dendrocincla; species Dendrocincla tyrannina. The sequence goes on along the minus strand of JAWWMP010000081.1, from coordinate 92,546,743 downwards.
GACTTAGCACAACACTTGTATTTTCCAGACTAATCTGTAAACTAAACAATAAAGAGCACTAGATCTGAAGAAGGTTAAAATGTGAGTTCCAGAGCGAAGACAATCACTGAAGATGCGATCATTTACGGGAATTCAGAGTGGCTGTGAGAAGTGGAGATGAGCTTATTAATTAAGCAGTACTATTAATTTCACAGCTCAGAAAAAACAGTGTTTTGCTGAAACAATATATTAGTTTTTTTCCAAGGTGTAAGCAGACATTAGAAGAGACAAAGAGTGTCATGTCTTTCTATGACTCAGAAGTACATTATAAAATATTCCTGTTTGCATGCAGTCCCAGCGAGAGCCCCTACCCTAAACCTAGACTGCTGTACATGGGCATGTGCATTTATCTATTTTGAGAAAAATCTGTTTTATAAAGCCAAGAGGTTAATACTTTGTCTTATGTTCTGTGTCTGTGACAAATTAAGAATCTACAGAGAGTTCAAGCTGATGCATTTTCAGAGTAAACAAAAAAGTACATAAGATCCTCTGGTTGTGAGCAATCTCACAGCCCCGACATAACCTCAAGAATTGGGTGTTCCACCCCATTCTCTCATAGTTTGCAATGCACAACAGTCCAAGAAAAGTACCACTTTACCATGAATGGAAGAGGAATTGGAATCTCAGTACATTTAATCATTGCTTTCTGTCAATTAAAGCCATCAAATCTGACATGCTTTTACAATCCTACAAATTTCCAGTCCCTAAAATCTCTGTGGCTGTCCCATAGCAATTGGAATTCATAGGTGCCAAGAAATCCCTGTTGTGGAAATAGAGAAATGATTCTGTACTTGCTGTTGTAGAGATATACCTGAGAAAAAAGGACTTGCATAACCTTGTAATGCTCCTACCAAGACAACTAACAGAGGTCTAATCTCACATCTCTGTGACTATCTTCCCCATCTTTCTGCCAGTCACAGGTCTTGAGACACAACCAACGGACTGAAACAGTGAATCTCTTCCAATACAAAGTTTAACACCTTGCTTAAGACTCACTTGTACCAGCAGCACTGACTTAATTCTGGTCTTTGCCTATAAGCAGCTGTCGTACATATATGTTTTGTTCTGGTGACTTTGGCAGTGACAGCAGTAACTTTAAGCAGGAAGATGGGAATCGCCCACTGGTGAGGACAATGAAGTCTCAAACCACTGCAGCTGTTACCTAAGGGATTTTTAGCAGAATCCTAACTGAACTTTCAGGCGATATCTAGACTACTAAATTAAAACTGTCAGAACCATGCCAATCCTTGAAGCCAGCTGAGAAGGATCAGCCTGAATTTGTGCAGATTACATCTTTTAACCTCTGACCCAAACCGGTTACATCCTAACAGCTGTCGGGAGTGGGCCCTGTTGTATTTTTTACTCTGTTTATGCCAGGTACTGTTTCAGAGGGATGCACTCCAGTGCCCAACAACCTTCCTGGGAATAAATTACAAGTACAGGTGTAGATAGAGTCCTTTTTGCTCTTGTCAAAGGCTAGCTTATGGATGCAAGGGTTGGTATTCAGACTCTGCTAGGTGGGGAGTGCCATTTTCTTTTCCTCACACCATTTATGTGTCGAGGTAGAAGAGATTTCTGACAGTTCCTTACATAATAATGTATCACAACATCCTATATTTTTGGAGAGGATATTTGGAGAGATCTTATCTCTTTGGTCCTTTTCATTCCTAAAACTGTAAGATCAAACAACAAAGCCATAAAATAATATCAAATTTTCATTCAGCGTCCTAAAACGGTGAGTCTTAATTTGCTTACTCTGAAGATCAATACTTCAAAATGTCAGACTTTCCTTACACACCTTTTTTCCCCTTGTTTTTTTTTTTACACCTTTTTCCCCCTTGCTCAAGATTATTTATACTTCTAAGAATACTTGGATTAAGTGACATCTTATATGAAAAAAGATAGATAAACCAAAACCTGGTCAAAGGACTAATACTATTTTCCCCTCAGCGGAGCTGTAGCAAAACACAGCATCCCAGTGTCACAGAACTCTTCCTGGAATTTAATCAAAGAAGGGCTGAAAATGCCACAAACAAAAACAAGAGATGCTAGAAATTTCCAGAGGGACATGTTCCTGGGTTTTCTAACTTGACTATAGTTATGTTGTTTTCATTTTCCAAATTACATTTTGATCCCCAGCTAGAATGAATCTCTGAAGCTGAAGCACAGTCCCTGTACTTTTTCTACTCTTCAGCTTGTGAACAGCTTATTGAAAATCACCTGTATTTCAGCCAGTATTGGGGCATTTTAAAGGATGGCCAGCTTTGGCTGAACCAGATGCTCCAATGCAATTTCTGAAAACTGAAAATAATAATAACAGCAATTTAGAACCCTGATAGAGAAAGACTAGCATGAAAAAAATGCCTTAACTGATTTCTAGAGCACAGGGCACAAAAAGACTCCAGGTTTGGAGGAGCTCAGACACAGGAGCATAGAGCCACTTTAGCTTATGCTCAGTGTGCTGGCTTTTTTTTTCTAGGTCCCAAACATGCCACAAACAGTGCTGAGCTTCAAGCTACTGAATCTAGATAGCTGGCAGTCTCTAAGTCAGCTAACATAAAACCTGTCTTGGGTATCTATAGACTGCACTGAAGCTTTGAGACTTTTTTTCCACAGAATAACCATCACCATATTCTATCATATGTTTGCTTTTCTAGGGAAGAGACAGACATTTTGCCTCGTAGGTGGTGGGGGGATTAGTTTATGATAGCTGTTCTGTTCCACAGTGAGTTGCACTTGCTATGAAAAGATACTCCTGTGTAAGCAGGATCTTTAATATGGTGTATGTTTCTGCATTTCATTTTTTTACATATGCTTTCTCTACCTCTAGTACAGCAAAATATCCTACATTGGTTAGAAGGCAATTGCTGTTGGGAAGGTTTTTTTCAAATGGGCTTTACAGTTACCATTCCCACCAGGGCAGAAGAACTCATCGATGTTCTTGCTTATTTTTGCCATTGAACAGGTATAAAGAAGTTCCATGCTACTAACACTATTCTCTTTGCTCCTTAGCAGACCCTAACAGGTTAACTAGATTTTGGAGGAAAAACTCTGAAAGTATTTCAGTGTAACTCATTTCCTTTATATATCTACTTACTACCCTTGGAATAGAAACAGCCATCCTGCTTTAGCCCACTCCACCCAGGAACCTCTACCAAAGAGAAGGCTCAGGAAGAAATACTTTCCAACATCCATACTGAAGTGTGACTGTACAATGAACTTTTCTAACTCATCTTACCATTGTAGGGAGAAAGTTCATACAGCCAAAGCTCAACTGAAGTTGCAGCTGGGCAGAAGTGTGGGGGACAATAAAGAGTTTTCCCAAATACATTAATGGCAATAAGCAATATAGAAATATCATTGCCTGATTAAGGGATGAGGAAGGTCACTTCACAAATAAGGACAAGGCAGAGGTGTTTAATGCTTTCTTTGCCTCTGTCTTCAACATGGATGATGGCCTAAGTGTCACTAGTGGTATTCTGCAGGGCTCCATCCTGGATCCTGTGCTCTTTAATATCTTCATAAATGATTTGGACACAAGACTGGAGGGTATAATAAGCAAGTCTTACACAAACCTGGGAGGAGCTGTTGACTTCCTCAAAGGCAAGTGAGGCCCTGGAGATTGACCTTGTCAAATTAGAGGGCTGGGCAATCACCAACCATATGAAGTTCAACAAAGGGAAGTGCCAGATTCTGCATCTGAGATGAGAAAGCCTCAGATGTACGAAGAGACTGGGGAATGAGATGCTGGCAAGCAGTGCCAGGGAAAGGGACCTAGGGGTCCTGATCGACAGCAAGGTGAATATGAGTTAACAGTGCCCTGGCAGCCAGGAGGGCCAACCCTGTCCTGGGGGGCATCAGGCAAAGCATCGCCAGCCGGTCGAGGGAGGGGATTGTCTCTGCTCTGCACTGGGGCAGCCTCACTCTGCAGTTTGTGCAGTTTTAGGCACTAGAATTTAAGAAAGATATTAAGCTATTAAAGAGTGTCCAAAGGAGGGAGACAAAGATGGTGAAACGCCTTGAGAGGAGTGGCTGAGGGCACTTGGTCTGTTCAGCTGGAGAAGAGGAGCCTGAGGGGAGACCTCATTGCAGTCTACAGCTTCCTTGCAAGAGGAAAAGCAGGGGAAGGCACTGATCTCTTCTCTGTGGTGACCAGTGACAGGACACAAGGAAATGGCCCAAAGATGTGTCAGGGAGGTTTAGGCTGGATACAAGAAAGAGGTTCTTCACCCAGAGGGTGGCTGGGCACTGGAACAGGCTCTCCAGGGAAGTGATCACAGCGCCAAGCCTTACAGAGTTCAAGAAACATTTGGACAATACTCTCAGACACATGGTGTGACTCTTGGGGACAATCCTGTGCAGGGCTAAGTGTTGGACTCAATGATCCTTGTGGATCTCTTCCAATTCAGCATATCCTGTGATTCTGTGACATTTTCCATTAATGACTCGACAACCACAAAGAAAAAGTATTTCAGTTTATAACACTAAGAAAGTGGAGTTAGGTTTAATATTTTGAAACATGAAAGTATTTTCTGTTTGAAAATTTCTACACAGTGACATTCAGTCAAGTGGAAAGATATGCATCTTAGATCAAATCATCACTGATAAAATTCTTACCCCAACCATAGGCCCAGGATTTCTCTTAAATTAAATAGAACTCTTCTTTACCACCATAAACTAGATATGGAATTCCAGAGTATGGAACAAACTCAGGATGTAGCACAGAGGTTTGCTTTAGGCAGAGGTGTTGGGTTTTCTTTATCCCAGGTTCTGATCACTGATTCTGTTTATCAGTGTAATCCATGCTTAGCTGCATCTGCACAGCTGAAAAGATACTGAACCACAGCAAAGAAAGAAACACATGGGGAAAGAAGATTTTACAGATGGAAGACAGCTCACCACAAACCTAGGCACTGATTGAGCTTAGAGTTTTCTATCGCATCCTTCTTTTTGTCTTAGAGACAACTTGTTAAAAAATGCATACAAAACATTTATCTTTTTGCAATAAGCTATTCCTTCTCTAGACTTCAAAATACTTTAGCACCCACTAAACATTAAACAAGCTTGTATCAGGCAGTGAAAAGTCTTTTACTAATGCTAATGAGCTTTGTATCAAACAAATAAAGGTTCCTGTCATTATCAACTGCTATCATCTTCTGTTTAGAGAGCTACATTCACACATTCATAATACAAGTATAATTAGTTCTTAAATTTGCTTATGATCAGCATCACCTTTAGGGAATGATAAGAAATATTATTTGATTAGGTTGCTGGGTTTTTTCATCTCTCAATCTCTCACCCATTATTATCTTCCCCCCCCCCCCAAACATAAAATAATGAGACTTTTATAGAGTAGCATGTTTGCCATTGGTCCTGCTGGAAAAGGGTGTTGATTTCAACATACATTGTTTCTATCCAGTGTCCCAGCAACCAGTAACAATTTCTCCCATTGCTGCCTGTACCTGAATAACTAGTTTTTCAATAATTGAGCTTCTGTTGGGCACAGGATAGAAGAATTGGCAATTTGCCTGCACACCTTCAATGCAAATGTTGCCTCTCTGGGCAATATTACATCTGTGTCCTAAGTGTAGCTACACAGAAAAGTATCTCTCCAGCACAAGAAATTTTTGCAAAAGTACCGGCTACCAAAATCAGACCAAATGCTGAAGTAAACTCAAATTAAATAATTGTTTCATCAGTGTGGGGGAGCTCTGTTTTGTTTTTTTGTCTACTATTTTACTAATAAAAACTTATCTATGGAGAAAAAAAAATGCAGGATGATGAACAATGCTGCCAGATATTAGCTATCAAATAAGAATCTTTTCCCACTCCTTAGGTACGGTGGCCTTGAGCAACTCGCACTGGGTCAGGGACAAAAAGACCAAGGGACTGCAGCCATAGACAAGGCACACATGGGGCAGAGGAAAGAAGAGCAGAGAAGCAACAGAGATGAAGTGTTACACAGGCTCCCCAGCCTCCTGCACCAAAGGTTTGGGAGGCACCAAGTGTAATACCCAGCAAAAGTGGAAGTGAGGCTACGATGGGGGAGGCATGGTGTTGGACTGAAACTCAGCTCAGGGAGCAGGAGTTCTTTCCCAAGGTGTTTGTTTATTTTCTGTCCCTTATAGCCTGAATCAGTGACAAAAATTTTGTGTTAACTAGAAATAATTAGGAAAATATAGTAAAATTCCTCCTACATGAGCTATTTTTCCCTGCAATGACAGGCAATATAGATACCTATCCTCAAGATACCAACACTTTTATGACTTCTAGAGCTCGAGTCAAATTTTTATTCCATTTTGTGCTCATTTCCCATGACTACCATTATCAACAGAGAGACACATGACTTCTGTTTACACTCCCTTCAAATGAAAAGAACCCAAAGTACCAAATTCAGGTAAAATGTAATAAGCTAGCACTAAATAACAGGGATTTCCTGTCCTCATGTAGTCAGGCTGCCAGAACAAGCTCCAGATGGTCTTCTGCCATACCATTCTCCTTAAATTACAGTTCTCTCTTAAACTAGAGCATCTATCACCTGACTGGGTGGTATGAAAAAGAAAGTCACCTCAAAAAAACAAAAAATTGATACAAACAATAAATGGACATTTTTAACATGCTATTTTACTGTTCAATAGAGAACTAAAGCAGTATATATAAATTCTGGGTGGGAAACAAGTTATCAATCTTACAGCTTTTTTTTGGGGGGGGGGAGGGGGAGCGAGGATAAGGACAGTTTCACATAATTCTAAAGTCCTTAATACCACAGTCCTTTGATTTTATTTTTTTTTTTTTAAATCTTAGGAGTTTATGTGTGAATGCTCATTTCTTTGAAACATATTAGAATGACAACATACAAAGGCAATGATAGAACTCAGCTCTCAGATAACTAAATAAGACCAAATACATCACACCTCTCAGAAATTGCATTTTCACTTGTGTTTCTGGGCTTAGGTTTTTGTCATGTATTTGGAACTAGAAATATGAGACTGTAATAATAAATATGTAAACAAGGAAAACAGCTGAAACTTGAAAGCACTGTAGAATTAACTGTCAGTAAGAATGAAAATCCAAGTGTTTTTTCTTTCATGTATAATTTTGGGTTCAGAAATCACCTTGCATAGTTTACTAGCACAACAATCATTGGGGTTTTAAGAGGACTCTGTAGTGCAGTTCCCCATTCAGTGTGTGTACATTTTGCTGTCAGTCGACAAGAACCTGCAACTGAAACAGTATACAGCCACCAAATGCCTCCGTGGACCTAGACATAAACTCCTGGGAGCTGGTAAGCACTGACATGAAGAAAAGCCCCGATTTTAGAGAAACTTCTTCCACTTTTTATACTAAACATATCCTAACCATATGCCTCTTAGGAAGATAGGTACTGCATGTTCATCTCATGACTACATTCATTGGAGACTTCTACTGAGGGTGGGATTCTTCTTATTCTGCTTCCTGGAATTTCAGTCAAGGGGGGAGTATTTGGAATCCATCTCTTACCCTGAGCCACTGGGAACATGATCAAATTCAGCATAAAAGGTGCAACTAGTATGTATTAGAGCTGCATTTGGATTAAGTCCATATCATTCCAAAAGGTTCAGTATTGATTTTAATTTCATTTTAAAACCAGCTTCTTTCCCTCCCATGGTGGTACTTCAGATGTATTCATACGAGAAACAGTTTGACACACCACATAGGAATAATGAAAGCTCGCTCATAGATGTGAGGATCTTTATAATTATTTAATTATACATAAAAATATTTACTGAAAATGAGTTAAACTCGGTACCACACAAGCAGGATTTTGTCCACTTCTCTAAAATCAAAGAAATTTAATCCACCTCTCCTAGAAAAACATTTAAGATAGCAGCATACACAGTTAAGAAATCTTCATTATACTAAAAGCCCTAATTGTATACTAGCTAAAATTCATAAGCAAAGTTAAAATAACGTGCCAGGGCAGATGAAGAAATTTGACCTGTAAAAATGCCATTATTTTCCTCTTGGATGCAGAAATGAGGAATCTATTATATTTGTCATAGGAAGGAGGGGAGGAGTAAGTATTAGTAGGTAAATTTACTGCCAGATTCAAGACATGAAGATAATACTGCTGCACTTATTTAAAAAAAAAAAAAAAAAAAGAAAATAAAAACCTTTCATATTCTACAACACTGATCAGTGTTAAAAAAAGAAATAGGATTTAAGCTGAATGTTCTAAAGGATTACCCTGGTGACTTCAACTGTAAAAGTAACTCTGCCCACGCCATTTTATTTAAAACTTACTGTTACAATCAGAAGAACAAATTGTAAAAATTAAACTTTTTAAAAAGTGAAATATATTTATATTTTTTAGACAGCCATTGGTAAATATGGTGTGGGAGAAATTTTGCATCAGGCAAGCGTTTTGGTGCCTTGTGGGGGTTTAACAGGAATATTAAGGATAGGGCTAAAATAGACAGCAAGAGAAAGCCCAGATTTCCAACTGCAGCAGCCCCAGCAAAGGCCTGCCAAAACCTAATGGAAGCTTCCAAACCCTTTTCTCCAGGAGAAAATTTGTTAACTATCAAGGCAGAGAAGAAGAAAAAGGATAGATCAGCAGGTGCATTGGGGCTGGGAAGCAGCAGCCCAGACAAGAGCAGGCTGCTTTCTCTGTCCTTGGAGAAAGTTTGCATCAGAGCCATGCATCCAGGGAACTGTAGTTTTTTGGGGATTATTTTTAGAAGGTGAGTTAAGGCAAAGAGAAATCCTAGATTTTCCTGTGAATGAAGCTATCAAGCATCTTTACTCTTAGGTAAATCTTTCCACAACTTCTGAGCTGGGGGAAGCTTTCCTTCACTTATTGAATTATGGGGAAGTGATTTCTGAGTTTGTGTAAGGTAAGGTTGTTCTCATGTTTCATCAGGTCAAGCTCAGCTACATCAGCTATATTCTCAGAACAGCCCAGTCATCACTATCTTGGTGAACTTGACCTCTTCCTCTCATGCCCTTTCATACCAGTATTCAGCTGTCAAAAAAAAAAAAAAAAAAAAAAGCCTCTGGCTATTTGACTTAATATTCATCCATATTTATCCATCTGTTTTGTACATTTAGCAGTTTAACTCACTGCCTTTGGTCATTTTGTTCCACAAATTTTGTACTAGGACAGAACTAGAAAGGGGTTTAGGAGGCCCTATTCATGCTTTGCTGTTAAATTTTCATTTTAATTACAGCAGCATCAATCTGGTATGTTAAGTGAAATAGTAAAGTTATATAGTGAGTAATGGGTGAAAAATAATTTGCATCACCTGAATCATAGCAAATAACAAGGTTTTTCTAACAGTTCTTAAATCAATCCTTCTCTGTCTGGAGAGGCATTTTAACCTTTATTATTATGACACCGCTATTAATTGGTTCAGTACCAGTCAGAAGCAGCACTATTGGAAGATCTCCTAAGAGATCTTCCAAAAAGCAACTGTGCTTGTTACAATCTGGTCTTTCTGACACCCTGATTCCCTTGCTGCCTCTTCCTGGGGTTCTCTGCTGGGTACTATACAAGCACTTCCTTCAGGGTAACCATGGAAACCATCACATGGGTTGCAAAGGCTTGACCAATGTTTTTATCTTACAGTGATGCCTTGATTTAAGGATCCAGGCCTTAAAAGCATAAAGGCTTTTACAGATTATTGTTTTCCCTACCTGAGAAACACAGCTAAGGTCAGCTGCTGAAAATACTAATTCTGCATCTCAAGCAGAGATTTATAGTTCTGTGTAGAAGACTGTCCTTTGCAGTGAATAACTGCAACAATAAGAAAATAAAATCATCTATCATGAACACATGAATTTTTTAGCAATCCCACAATCAATTTAAAAAATGCATCCCTGAAAATGGCAATCTTGACTCCACTTTCTGTGTAACCAGTTGGCTATTAATCTTGTTTGAGCCAGTCAAACCACCTGTGCCTCAGTCTCTGTACATTAACCTACATCAAAGTACATAAATACCTGGTGGCTGAGCCATTTTATTCATTCAGGTTCATGAAGCTGATTTCCCAGACAGGGGTAGTACAGAAAACATTACTTAAAAGTTATGATTGCTCATAATGAGGTGCATGGCCAAGACACCTTGAATGCAGAAAAACTGAAACCTACAAAACCTCCTGAGTAAACATAACTGGATATGTAAGAAAAAGGTGGTATCATCTGAGACTTCTTCCATATTCTTTGCTTCGTTTTGCTGACACCACAAACCATAAATTTATTTGGAACCACACTAAAATTCTGTTTCTACTCTGTAAAAATGTAAACTTGAACATTTTTAAATAGATCTATACTCCTATACATTTACTGCATGGCTTTTTATAATTATTGATGTTGCTACAATGTCAAGGCTAGAGGTCAGTGGCTGTCAAGCCTGCATTTACTTTGATTCTAATGTTGCCTTCTGATCAAGAGGCTAAATCAAGGTTCACAGGACAAAATCAAGAAAGCAGCAAGTACCTAAAGTTAAATTGAGGCAGTAAAACCAAACTTCTCAATGATGGCATTTATCATAGAGGAGGATGTATATTCAAACCTGATGTCATCCAACTTAGAGCGTTTCAGAGATAAAGGGTCTTTTATTTTCCTAAAATCAAAACCACTGAATAGCATCTTTATCCAAAATGCTGAGACTAAGTAAATAGAAGGAACACAAGTTTACTCTGTTTCTTATTTCTCACCATCTCATTTTTTATATATATTTGTAAAGTGACTGGCATTGCTTTCTTGGATATTTGAATCTCTTTCTATCCTCAACCGTTCCCAACCCCATGACACACATACAACCTGTCAGAACAACCTTTACAAGCATAAACCATGGTTGATAAACCATTCTTCTAAGTGTTGAAAAATATTACTAAAATCATAACCACCACTCTAGGGTAAAGAAACATATGGCATAACCAAGCACCTCAAGAATTTTCTGTGGAGTCCTTATAGGAAAGAATACCAGTTTCTTTGTGGGAACCATTCATGTATTCATCCTTGGGTTGCCTCTTCCAATATCCCAGATCTACATATAAAGCTCTAAAGCCCAAAACAGGCTTTTGAGAATGCAACCTAGTAAATATCAGGATATAGGACACTGTATGTTCTATCACTGGAGAAGAAAAGAAGAAAGAGAAAAAATAAAAACAAAACACTTCCTAGACCCAGATGCCAAAAGCATAATACAGTCCCGAGCTCCACACCTGTGCCTACAGTCCAGCGAGACATATTACAGGACTTACATTACAGGATGATGTACCACAGTTTCCTATGCAGTCTTTGTCTCTGGCTAGATAGTTCAACTAACATAAAGACAACAATGCCATATGAGGTGGGTTTTTCTTCAGGATAAAAAAAAAAAATCAAGGAGTCAAGAAGCCATATTGATTTTCCTGCAAATACTCCAGTGCAGATGCTGGGATGCAGACCTGTTTGCAGGCAGACCTGGCCAGGGTAGCTGTCAAGACAACTGTAATGACAGAGTACCAAGGTTATGAAAGTTGTTTGATTTCTTTCTTTTTTATTATTCAATACTGTTATTATTCCAGTACTTTTACCAACCATTTCTCTTAGTTTGACACCTATCCTTTGTTTCCTATATTTTGACCCATACAGACCTGATGAAATAGAATTCTTTCCAGACAAAAGATCTCAGAGCATCTTTATGACAGCTCCTATACACTGAGTCTGAAAATTCAAGGACAGGCTCTCACAATCTTTGGATCCAAAGCAGCTCATAAGAACTACAGGTCTTGAAAGTGTTAATGACATTATAAGTCTCTGAAGAAAATACAGGCAGGCTCACTTGGAATTCTTTTTCATCAGTGAAGAAAATAGGCAACTGACTGCAGAACTTATGTGTTTTCTGTGTGCTTTTCTTTTTCTTTCTGTCACAGAACTACTTATACTCCACACATTTCTTGTGTTCACAGCAAACCCCCTCCAAGCAAGGTACAGAAAGACCCAGGAGAACAGTTTACAGACCTAATGCAAGGTCAGCAACAAAACACCTGATCTCAAAGCAGTGTTTTTAGGAAATAATATTTATCTCATTTGTCTTTTGTTTATTACCATCATCTAAGTCATTCTGTTTTGTGAGCTAGTCTCCAAAGGAACCATTTTCTTCCACACAGGGATTGCATATTCAGCTTCTGGCCTCTCTCTGTACCAGTGCATTCTCTTTCAAATGTGAAGTGTCATCAATTGTTACCACCAGCAGTTTCAAATAACTCCCCTATGTATAATAAAATCCCCTATATATTATAAAACTACAGTTTTGTTATATATAGGCTCTAAATTTATCAGCTTATCATGAATGTCACTAGAAAATAATGTTTCTAAAATGAGAGGTAAAAAAAGTCCAGCTATTACTTAATCTTTTTGATAAAATATTGATTTAAAATTACAATAAAATTGGTTTTTACTATCTTATCTGTAACATTTGAGTTGCATTCTAAGATTCTTCTACTGTTATGAATTCACATAATGGTACATACAGACATTTAACAATCTATCTCATGTACAAACTTTGAACATTAGATTATGCATGCTTAGTTGCACAAAATAAGTCATGCCAATACACACTCTGCTAATTGTTGGCTCAATTCGGTGAAAAATGAGCTGGCATCAGTACATTAGATACTCAAGCAACAGAGGAGCTTATTCAAAGTAAGATTACTTCCATGTTGTTAGTAAGAAAGAAATATCAGATGTGCTACAGAGGAGGGGAACCACCAGGTTGTTTTTTGTCCCTATATCAGACAACTAAAAAATCCTACAACTGTCTCAAAACCAACCCAGCATCACACAAAAAAAAATGCTTTTTTCTTATTTGAGCATACTGTGGGAAGTTTTCCTAAAAATTTTCCTAAAAAGGAATCAAAAGGAAGTCAGTCATAGAATCTTAAAGTTTGGAAAAGACCTCTAAGATCATCAAGTCCAAATGTTGTTGAAAAATGTTCTTTCAAAGATCAGAACCAAAGGTATAAAATCTATAATGTCTCATGTTCTGTGGTGATACAAACCTAGTCTCATCTTCAAAAAAGATTTACACTAAATCCTCATGTTCATATTTTTTCCATTTATTTTCATAATAGCATTTGCTAACTAATTAATGCATGATAATGCATGCAATTTGCACAGAATTATTCTGAAAGTATGTGAAAAACAAGGTGAATGTTTGGAGATTAATTACATATTTAAAATCACTACAAGTCATTGATTCCTTTCATAGGCTTGAAATTCCTTTCACCTACAACAAGTGTGTGATGAACCACAGGCATTTCTTGGATTATCCATTTCAAATTCTGATTTAGCTAAAAGATTCCCAAAAGTTCATTTAGTAACACAGCTTTCAATTGCCTTCGTAAGTGGTATGATTTTAAAAGATCTCTTACTCCTAGTTTTGAAAAAGTCATTCAGACATTAAACATCAAAATTTGAGTGTCTGGTGTTTGAAATATCCCCCAGAATAGGGGAGAACTTTTGAAATTTGGCATTTTTTACAGATATATTTGTAATAAACATTACTAAACACCAGATAGACTTCTCTTCTTAAGGACACTCAACACTGACAACACAGAGAATGAATGGTCAGTTTCTAAATTTAACACACAATTCAGTCACTGGTCCAGTGTCAAAGCATGCTTTTTTAATAAATGCAACAAAAGTGTTCAGTCCTTTTCTTCCAAACCTATGAAAACATGTAGCAAAAGAAGTATAACAAATAAGCCACCAAAATGTTTGTTGTTTCTACAAGGCTAGATTTGCAAGTAGAGGCAGTATTATGTCTGTGTTTGGTTTTCATTTGGTTCATTTTTGTTTGTTTCTTTAAGTAAGGTATCATATTTGGAAGAAGACAAGCTTTTACACACGTGAACTCTCTGAAGTCTTAAGCAGAATCATGGAATCATAGAATCAGCTGGGTTGGAAGAGGACTCCCAGCTCATCAAGTCCAACCCTTGCTCCAACACCACTGTGATTACTAGACCAAGCATCAAAACCAAGTACAGTTTAAGCTTAATTCCTTAGATTCTCCTGAGTCATAGTCAAACCACCTTAGAAGAAAGCAAGTTGTGCAGAGTGGACACCACAAGGTCATACCATAGCAGTTATTGTTGTGTCAGAACCACCTTGTCTGTGAGTGTGTGGGGGACGGGCTGGGCTGTGCCTGCAGACAAGCCCTGACCAGAGCACACGGCAGAGCCTTCACGCACATGGGCTATGACTGACGCTGCCACCAGAACCACATGCCAGGGCTGGCAGCCAAGGAAAGTCTGCCTGATAACTCACCCACCCCCACCAGACCCCCTGGAGCCCCTGATTGACTTGACACCCTTCATTTTGGCTGAGGGAACAGGGAGGGGTCAGTGAACCAAAGGTCCCAACTGGAGGGAGTTGCCACAGTCACCAAAGTCTACAGCCAGGCATACACAAGGTCTTCATTGGGCCCTGGCCTGTTCTCCTCAAAGACGTCAACATGTGACCTTCTAAGTGGTCACTATGTTCTTTGTCTCCTCTTTTACTCTGTTTATTCTTTATTCTTTTAATCTCTCTTCTTTTATTCTTTTCTTCCTCTTGTGCGTTACTTAACACCTATTTTCTGTAAGATATGGGTACCTAACTTAAGTTGCATGGAGTTTGTGTTTGCTGAGTGTAACAAAGGTTCTCTGTAGCAATGTTTGCTAATCCTGGTAACCTGCTGTGATGCTTTTGTGAAGTTGCATGTTGTCTTTGTAAAATCCTTTTTGCCAAAATGTCTATATTATCACCCAATTAAAAGAAATCTCTTAGAGAAAAACGTGTAGTTATTCTCTGGACGTGAACTCAGGGTACCAAAGAACGAATGGCTTTACAAGTGATCATGTAAGCAAAATCTCTTGAAGTCTGAAATTAAGATGCACACCCAGTAAAGTTGGGCCTGGTTGTAACATTTAGTTAACTCAAACTCCACAGGACACACAAAACTCAGTAGGTGAGTCGGTACTGTGATACAAAATTTAAGGTCCAGCAGAATCATTAATTTCATGTTACATGCTTGGTTTTGGATGGTGTTTGACCTTTGAGAGTCAAGAGCAAGAGACCATAGATCTGTTCTGTGAAAGCTTCTCCCTTTGATAACTGTTCTTTTTCGGTAGTGTGTGATGGTCTGCTTTGGTGAAAAATTGTGCAGATCCATCTACATTTCTTTAAATGATGCAAAATACCATAATTCTAAGACCAGAAACCTTTAGATTCAGTGACTGATTCAGAGTATTCTCAAGAAGACACTTTCCAGTGTCAGTCTAATAGCTGTAGGAAGTAAATTGCAGGTATTTTAAAAATCGTCTAATCATTAAACTCTCTGCTTCCAGATTACTAAATCCAAGTTCTTCTTGTGAAAAACTACTCATATGGAGTGGTTTTATGCAAGACACATTTTTTAAGTAGCCAACTAATTCTTTTCAGTAAAGATCAGTATTGACTAATAAGGCTCATTCATGAAATCCTAGGAGATTAGACAGATACGCTGTATCTGTAGTTCAAAAAACTCTTTCTCAAAAAGGAAAAAAAAAGAAAAAAAAACATAATTGATATTAGAGAGTAGAACAGAACATTGGAAAATGTTGTAAGGAAACAGGAAAGTGATAATTACTTCCCAGTGAAGTGCTTGACAGGTCTTCAGCAACTCTGACAAGTACCACTCAGTTTCACAGATCACTAGTAGCCGGATTGTTAACTTGAATCTCCACCAAAACAGATAATTTTGAAATATCTGTAAACAACCTGACATATCTGGGAATTGTTTTGACCATTTGTCCCAGTTTCTTTGTCCTATCTATGCATTACAGTTCCTGGCTAAAAAAGGAAATATTATTTTCATCATCTTATTACAGTGAAAAAAATTGCAATTTTAAATTGGACAGTGTCAACTCAACAAGCCCAAAAGTGTCTGTGACATCTGTGTCCTTTTTAGGAATAGCCAAGTAAGATCATTTGTCACACAGTAATAAAGAG
>JAWWMP010000081.1:92480678-92524366 GCA_035047865.1 Dendrocincla tyrannina | reverse complement strand
CTCCTCTGTATATACATGTATATATATGTAAATATATATAAACTGTTTTAGTTCTACTGAAGTTCGGTTTTGTGGGTCCCACCCCCCACTGCTCCCTTTTTCCTCTGTGGCTGGGAGGGCCCTTTGGCTCTTGGCATTTGGCCAATTTTGACCGGTCACAGGGGATCATACTTTAAAGTACACGGGAAGGCAGTGCATGTGTATGGTCGTACAAATCCAAGTGAATGACAAGACAATTTGTTCAGCAGCTCTACAGCAGTGCCATTTGCCCATGTTTCCTCACATATATATTTGCCCTGTGTCATACACTGACAAGCATACAATTGAAAAAACAGCCTGGGTGCAGCAAATGCAAAACATCTGCGAGAAGCTGAGGGGCTACAACATAGCAACACCATGGCAGTCACTCAAGTATCTGTTACACTCACTCTTCTGCATTTCTTCTGCCAAAAAGCACTAGGACCACAATTAAGCAAATCTTCAGATGTGTCCTTGCCACGGTCACTTGGAGACAACACACACAAAGAGATCTTGTCCTCTCCCTACTAAGTATTCCCAAGTTTTCTACCAAAATAATGCACCATGCCTGCATGTTAGAAATCAATGGCGTAACATAGAAAAGAAAAAGGAAAACTTTGAAATTTTGCACCTGTGTGAAAGTTATCCATGTGCTACTCTTGCCCTCAGCAGCAGTAAGGGAGCAAATTTTATAGTGTAATGAACTGTTCCTCTGATACAAAGCACTCCTTCAAAATCAGGCATGTAAGTCGTATCTTTATCTCACTAACTTTTTTCTCCAGAAAATTCACACTGTTGTCAATAATTGAATAACTAAAAAACCCTGAATTTTGGATAAAATTATTTTATCACTTACTCTGTCACCCAACATGGCACCACATTGCCTTTTGCAAATCTGTTTCTCTCCTCTTAGCAAGTAGAACACTTGGCCAAGTTGCAATGTATAAAAGTGAGACTTTCTGAGGATACGCACAAGAGCTAATGACATATCAGGTTCCCATCTGCAGAAGAGAATACAGATAAGGAATGCAGGCTGCAGGAAAGCATGATTGACCAGAATCATCAGCAAATCCTTGACTATATACATAGGGCTTGAATTCCTACATTACTGCACTTATGTAAAAAGGTGTTCTGACAAGAGCCTAACTTACTAACAGGTGACTGTTATTGTCATTACCAAACACAGAACAGAATAAGACAACCTATTTTTGCAGAACAATTCCAAAGGTGAAAAGCCTGTTTTAGTATTCTTGCAGTTGTATATCAATAGGCTATGCAATACGGTGGTTCTATTTCCACAGCTCCCAAACTGGAGTGATAGAAATTTTTCTAAAACATGTCAAAATATTTTTTCTTAATGATTTTTTTGTGCATCTGTTTGGCCATCTTTCACACAGCTCTACCACATTACACTGTACAAACAGAACTAGGATATGGACCCAATCCTGCAACTGTTACTTGCTTGTATAATTCCTTAAACTCCCCACTACAGAAACTGAATTTCTCCAGCTTACAACTTCATCTGCTCTCCTAATTTTCCTGTACTGGTCATGGTGTCATACATCAGCCAAGTTATTGCTCACTCCTATTGTTTGTTATGTATCCCAATATGAATAGAGATGTATATTCATCAGGTTTTTTGCATACACAACTTTCTAGAAAATTATGTGGGTTTGCACACAAATCAATATGCATATGGTAATGACACTGTTTATTAAAACACCTGAATTTTATATTCAGACCCATTTGCATAGTTAGAGGTCACATCACATGACTTTGAGCCACAATATTGCTCCAGCTTCTCTTTTACTACCTTTGAACTGGCAAACAAATAGGCAGAGAAGTCTTTCATCTTCTAATTTATTGTAGCAAGTACTTACCCTTTCCTGTTCTGCTACACTTATGCTCAGAAGTTGCTCCCAGCTGTTACCAACCTTTTTCTTACAAAAAAAAGTAAAAACTAAAATTAAAAAAAAAAGCATAAGCTTTTTATAATTGCAAATCCTCCATATTTCCAAACAATATATTCCTAAAACATATGGTGCACACACAGTAAAAAGAAACAAATAATCCTGACAAGTACTTTTTGCATTCTGGAACATTAACATGAGATTTCACGCAGTGTCACACCAGTGTAAGAAAATGCAGAAGAAAATAAATGATGAAAATATTTTCAAATATGTTAAATTTATGTTTTGTATTCTGTGTTCAAAACTCACCAGTTTTCATAATCTATGAATTTCTAGAACTGCTAGGGATCTTCACAGAAGATGGTCAAGTGATGGCCAGTGTCTTTGGAAAGGCTCTTTCCCCAGTAAACAAGTCAAGAAGCTGCCATTGCTGATAAGAGGTAGCCTGATCTATCAAATCTCCCAGCAGCAAAGCCAAGTCTTTCCCTTCCTCCTCTCACCTAGAAGCTTAAATCCTTTGATCTAGGAACTAGGAAAGTATTTATTACTTTTCCCAGGTAGCCTATTTCTTCCCACACTCTTTCCTATGCCATAGGTGAAGCAGTGTTTATGGGCAACTACTGCCCCAGAGGTTGACCAATGAGGTTGAGATCAGAGACCCCAGTAACCATCTGAAGCTCTCCTGCTCCCAACATGTGTTCTCCTAGAGTCTACATGTTGCTCATGTCCTCACATATTGGGCCAGTTTTTACTCACTCCTGTAGCTTCTTAGGTATCACTACCTCCTTTCTCCTTCTTTATCATCACAACTCCCAAGCTCTAAGACCCCAATTTCACAGGTGACTTCTGAAAATGTGAAGAGGCACCAGCAGAATATCCTTATCTACTTTCTACATTTTTGTCTACCACATTCCCTCCCTTATCTTGTGCCTGGCTGATAGGAATGTTCCTCTGCAAATTCTCTTGCACTAGTACCTCACCTACTGATAGTAAAAAATGTGTGTATATGTTTCACTACATGTGAGGTATGTGTATACATGTATTTAATAAAAACATTTTTCCTAGCTTTAGTGACACTGACAATGTCAAAGCCCAAAATTCAAGGACTGACAAAGGACTTCAAGGACTGTCTACCGATTTTGAAGCAAGATTCTTTTCTTTCACATACACAGAGTTCTGCTTTTTTTCATAGACTGAAAAAGGAGGTTTCGAATTAGGCTTTTGTGGGTGATGAGAGAAACTATCTACTGATTCTACTTCAACTACAAAAAAAAACATTTATATATACACAGAGCAATAAAAATTAACACCAATGCAATTAGTAAATGAAATGTAGACACTCCTTGTGTCAACAGAAAGTTAGCTATTTGTATATCATTAGAATTATCTCAAAGTGAAAACACACTGCTGGGACTATGGCACTTTTCACCCTGAGAAATGCCATCTCCTTAGTACTATCAACAGAAATTAAAATATAATAACAAGACTATAACACTCACCACTGATGGATGATGCTGTGCAAGAATAAAGATGACCAAGCATTTAACAGTATACATAAACTTTATTTCTGTGCTTGAGGTAAAGTACAATTCAGTAAAGAAAAACCTAGCAAAACCACAACTCCTCACTTAGGAAATTAAGTAAGATACAGGAGAGGCACCTAATTTTCACCAGCTTTTCAATAGACTCTGAAATGCTTCAAAGTATTACAAATACAGTTTTCTTGACTGAAAAGGAAGCCTGAACTTCTTACCATCTCATCACTATGAAAAGGAATCGAGTGTCTCATATGTGCTTCCTGAAAGATAGCTGCTTGTGTCTATATTTAGATAACTGTGAAGATCAAATGGTCTAAACTCTATGAAAAGTGGTTTGCTTGGGTTTTTATCTAGTAAACTAGTAATTAGGAAAAAAGCATCTTTCAATTTAGAGCTCAAAATGTTAAGATCTGGTTCTCAGAAATATTAAAAATATACAACTGCCACTGAAGTAAAAACCCAGTTTACAGGGGCTTGGGGCAGGAGTGCAGGTGTCCCTTTATAGTAAGTTATCAAACTTGGCTTCCTCTCACTTCAAAGTGAACTAAATGCATCCTTCATCTTTAAAGCAAGTTCAGAAAAGCAGAGAAAATAAAAAGCCTCCAAGTTTCACAGTTCCTTTCTCATATCTCTTGAAAGAGCATTTTGACTTCAGCAGAGATGGTGTTATTCTCTGAAAATTAACACAAGAAGAAACCTTATTTTAATTTCGTATTTGCTATGTTTCTGAAGATTTGTCAGAAGACTGTGCCTTTTCCCTACAAACTTGTACTACATATGAATAACATGATATTTATATGGAATTTCAATTCAGAAAAAAAATCCATAGTCTGACTGCTACCCTCAAAACACCTTTAAAAACTGTCTCTCAAACACTGATAGGTCCCTAAGGGTATTCTAAATCATTTCATTAAATGTAATCTTTTTTATGTGGTTCTGTTCTATTACAATCTAAGTTTCCTTAGGAGCAGTCAGGGGATTGAATTGCCTTGGGCATATCAAAACATGTTTCTCCACCAGTGCTGTAGAGGACAGTCACTTGCTACTGGTTGCTTTGCTAAGTTATAACAGGAAAAATCAATATGAGATTGCTGACAATAAAACACAGGAGTTATTGTAAAGGAGCTCAGCTTTCTGGAAAGTTGTCTAGAAGTGTCTTGCTGGTTCAACTGAAGTAAGTATTACTGATTTTTAGATGTCTGTTAATTCAGAAAAATAACTAGCTAGTACAGCCCATTAATTCCAACTCAAAGCCACAAATACAAATCCTTTTTAAAAGTAATGGACTCTTTCACTGACTAGATAACACTTTACCTGACAACATATTCATACAAATATTGTGCAAGTCATCTACTTGTAAATGTCACAGTAATTATTACAACAGAGAGCCTAATTTGTAGATATTAATAAAACAAAGCATGCACACAGTACCTCCACAGGATTAAAGCCTGCATCATTGTAACTGAGAGGTTTATGTTTCATTTCAGGTAATAGTGTAGTAGTTGTGTTCCAACACCTTTTCTCTCTACACAAGACTGTTATTTGATTCAAATTTTTTTAGTAAAATACAAACTGCACAACACACTGTGCAAAAGTTTAATATGCAAAACTCAGGTAGATGCATTTGTTTCGTTTTAGAAAGAAAGTCAGAGAATAATACAAACGACAATGAGAATTTTATCAAGAAGACTGTAAGAATTTTTATTTCAAGGTTTCACTACAAAGTACAGTATAGATTAGCTTTTTTCAAAGTGGAGATCAAAATATGCTGCAATCATACAATCATTCTCTGGTTTATTACTTTTGGTATCACACAGTTGGATTCCTTGGAATCCAGAGATAGCACTGCAAAAACAAAATCACACATGGAACTTATACACAAAGAGTTTCATTGTTCTTTAAAAAAGAAAAACAAGTTTTAAAAATCTCAATCTCAGAGCTGACTATGCACTTAAACAAACGAATGTATTGAACAACTTAGCCAAAATTCTGACATCAGTAATGGCCACATTGCAAGGGCTAAAGGGATAATCAGAAATTTTAAAAAAAAGTAGGAAGGAGATTTAAACACGTTCAATTTCTTAGATGCTAGTTCAACGTTTGGAGCAGAACAATCTTGATTTGCAAATCCAGTCAACTGCAGAGAAGGTGAGATATATTCTCAGACTTTACCAATTAGTTATTTCAAGTTTGAAGACAATACTGTGTGCCAGCTGGGCTCCATGGGTTTTTATTAGTGGTATTGACAAGAAAAACTGTTCCTAGCTGTGTAACTTCAGAAGCAGTTTTCCAAACTTTTGCTTTGGTGACAGTTCATGACCTTAGCCAGTTCAAAAGACACAGTTTATGGGAGAAATCAAGCACCTCTAAAAATGGTAATGGCTCACATCTCAGTGCAAATACTAAGTTAAAAAGGAAAACATTTAATAAACAGCTTTGTAATTTGAGCCCAAAATTTATCTTGTCCATCTCAGTGGTTTCAGTCTTCTCAGAACTGAGCTTGTAGGGCCCTGCATATGTGTGTTAATGTATATTGACATTGGAGGTGGTTTTTGGTAGAGATGGGGCTATGTGATGATATAGGAGAAAAGATTAATGACAGCAGAGAATCAGGAGTCTTAAAGATTCAAATATAGATTTTTTTGTATAAAATCAGCTTCGGATACTTTTATAAAATCAGCTTAAACCTAAGTAAAATTTAAAAACAAGAAGCTTTTAAAATCTGAATGATATCTTAGTGGTGCTACATGATCTTTTTGCCTGCAATTTATTAAGTGTTTAAATAAAAAAAGAAAATTAAAAAAAGAGAAAACAAATATTTTTACTTTACCAACTAATTCCAATAAGTTTTTAAGAGGCTTATGGAGAAAAATCTTGTAACACAAACATTACTGTTGCACTACTAACTATAACAAGCATGGGACTTCCTTTGCTTTAGGAACCAGTGTTACCAACAGGGCTCACTGTCCTCTGCTCAAAATATCCCACCATAGCCACAGCCCATCTTCCCACCAGAAATAACTCACAAGAACTGTGCCCAGGCAGCAGCTGGCAGAGTTGGCAGAAACCAAACATGCTGATGAACAGTGTAAGTGCTGGTCCTCCAAGGCCATTTTTTCTTCACCAGCAACGGCATAATTAAAGATTCTTTGCAGCATTCAGTATTAGTGCAAGACTCCAGATAACACTAATACAATCAATGCAATGAGTTGAGAATAATGTCAACTATTAACAGCCTATTCATCTACTTATTTTCTCAAAGATCCTTGATGCTTTAAAAAATACACTAAATTACATTTTACTAGTTTTATTAGATGTTCTTTTGACAGAGTCAAAATCCAGATGATACATTTTAATCTCTAAATGTTCTTATTTCATGGAGAGTCTTTTGATCTTTTCACTTTTAATCAGTCATTCTATATTATCCTCTCCAGATGGAATTTTTTTAATTCATAATTAGCATGGAATAAACTCTCTATAACTGAAGAGAATTTCAATGAAAATGAAAAGTGGGAGAGACTTGAAGAAAGAGCGGTGAACTCAGAGGACCAGCATTGCATTATTTCTGACAGTGTCCTGCATTAAATGTAGAACACCACCATAGGTGAAGTATTCACCTAATTCTGGAATTAAGTAGAGGTGAGAAAGGGGAGAAGAGGAGGGGTAACAAAACAAAAGCTGCCAAATTCTCCATAACAGGAAATTTTTGGCCAACAATATGCTTTTACCATCCTGTCCTAAGATGACTTTGATGCCTTACTGCTGAGTATTCACATTTAAATCAGCAATGGGGAGGAGATCACTAAAAAGAAAACCAGTCATGGACAAGCTAAGTATTTTCTTTTCTCTTTTTCTGATGACAAGCAGCCGTTTGAAAACACTAAGCAGCACTGGCAGCAGTAATTTTTAGCATGTCACAACAAGGTCAATATAGCACTAACTTTATAATTCTTTGGGTAATAGATAAGACATGTTGAAGCAGCTTTTGGTTCATTTGGTATTATCCTTATTATGGCTTTGGCTGGCATAGGGGATCAATATTTCTGAACATCACATTTCTCCTGAACAGACAGAAGGAGAAGGAGACAGAATTGCTTATTTGGCTGCCTAGTGATTTCTGACACAGGAGTCTATCAATTATATTATGATATAAAAACCAGTGCCAACTAAAAGGACTCCCAACAGAACACCACAATGAGGTGCTTATTCAGGAGCAATCCAAATATTAAACCTGGAGAATAATAGTTAATCTGAGGCTGGATATATAGCAATCACTGCTTTTTTTAATCTTGCACGCCTACCTGTCACTGACTTTAAATATTCATTTTATGAGGTGGTGCAGGGTTCCCCAGAATCCACTTGATTTCAGCTGCCAACAGTTAAAGCCTTTGGCAAAAATCTTCCATTTAAGCAAATACAGCAGCTAGGCAGGAGATGCAATTACATTACTTTCCTACAGTTAGTTATGTTCTTACCCAGTGTGTCCATTATTGTCCAGAAGCTTTTGCAAGCACCATTAGACTAGACCCTCTAAAAATTGCCTGTAATGCAAGGTTAAATATCTCAACTGCATTAAAGGTAATTTCAAACAACCTCATTGTTATTACATACATGTCACTATTATAGACACTCAATTGTGTATCTATAGTTAAAATTACATTGTGCTTTTATAGCAAATATCAGGCACACAAATCTGATCTGAGTCCAAAATTGTCTACTGGGTTCATCTGGATTCCTCCATCCAGCAAAGAGTAGACACCATAATTCATTAAATGAAAGGATATTTTGCAGATATATGCTTTTCCCTGCTGTCCCATCCGTTGCAATGAAAACCATATTCACCCACCAGCTGAGTTAGAGAGAATATTCTGGAGTGAGTTGAAAAAGGAAGCTTAGAAGTACATAGGGTTAAAGAAAAGACACAGGATGAAACAGCCTAATACATGTCTATAATTCTAGGAGTGAGACCATCTGTATCACAACACTTCACTTAACATCAAGTCTTTTCTCTGCATTTCTCATGACATTTGAAGATCTTTTAATACATTTATGATATATAATAACAACCTGCATCTTGTGCATTCTAACAAATGCTACAAAGGCCAATTAAGGCTTCCTACATATGGAAAAAGTGTAAAATTTAATTAAGATGTCTGTCTTTAGAGTACAGAAATATCAGTGAGGAGTCAATACAGTGGACATCATAGGCTTTGTTTCTCAGCCTGAAACTATTATCCACTCAAAATGGGACTGGCAGGATCACAGAGAAGCCTCAGGATGGAGGAATAGATTACTTCTGCTTTATAGAGTATGCTAAGAGACAAAAGCTTTTTGGATTGGCATGAGGCACACAGAGTTTGAGATGGGAAGAGGCAGAGTATGAGACTGAGGATGGAAAAACTCTGCAGCACTGTAAAGAAACTGAGACATTTCTGAGTGAAAGAAGAAAGTAACACACAACCCAGTCCTCCCTGAAGGCCTATACACCAGAGGAACACACAGACTTTCTTGCAGTACCTTACAGACTTTTGATGTCTTTTGTAAGTCCAGACACAGGAGACAGGACAGAGGGAAAGTTACTTATAAATGTTTTGGGGTTTACTCCTAATCTTTTAGGTTAGCTAACAATTTTTTCTTCCCAATAAAAGTTATTCTTAGAATCATACAATCCAGGTTGGAATGGCCACAGATAGTTTTTGGGAATCCTTGCTGTAAGGAAAATCCTTTAAAAGCAATAAACAGAGCTATTAGGGAAGGTTTCCTGATTCTCGGTATAAGCTTCTTTTTCCGCCCTCTAGAGCACCACACCTATTACCTATTGTGTTGGTCACACATAATGTAACTCAAGCCTTCCTGTTTCTGACTGAGAACTCTCTATTTGGCCATAGTTCTTACCAAACTGACCAGAAGATTGGGCAAGGATCCACTGTTGTTTCATTATAATTTAGTGTAATTAATTTAATTAATTATTTAATTCATTAATATTTAATTTTCATGATAATGTTATAATTTATAATTTTAGAAGCAGATGCATCACTATACTTTATGACAGCTTTCTTTTACAGAATCTTTTGTTGGAACACATTTCCAACTTCAGCCAACACTGTCAGGTTTATTCTTTCAACAATCAAAGCTTACTTTTTGAAAGGTTAAACGAAACTGTTCAAGGGGTTTTCAGATTAAAAGCCTGACTTAGAGTGCTTTGCAAGTTTACCCCTTTACCAAAAAATCAGGTGTTATCAACGTGTGCATAAATGTTCAATAGATCGTCAAAGTAGAAAGTATGTTAAGATGCAGAGGCAAAGTCAACATTGCATGTCAGAAAAAGAGGAGAATCTTCCATATTCCTAATTAAGTTATGTGGGCAAATTTTCTACAGATATGCTTTCTGCTACAATCACCTTCATCCACGTTAATCTACACTATTTAAAAATAATATTTATCATGGCTTGTATGCTGCTAGTTGTTGTACGGTAAGAACAGAACAAATAAGCAGCCACAGAAATGCACAGGAGCAGTCTTCCCTCTCATTCTTTTGTCAATACAGTGACAGCTAACCAGGTGCAAAAACCTCCTTGAAAATTATTGCATCTGTATGTCCAGGAATCACAGCAGGTGTTCTTGTTAAGGTGATAGCCTTTCAAAACAGAGTTCAGGAAATTTTTCTGTCATATTTCTTACTTTAGACAGGCAAGTAACAGAGCTGCCAAGCAAGTTACAATATTCAGCCCTTGGAGGAACAGTGCAAGCTTTGGGGTTTGTTAGCTTCTAATAAGGATATCACAAACAACAATAAAAACAACACACAGGAAAAAAAGCCAAACAACTCACTTGTGAGTTTCTCAGCAATTCATTTTGGTCAGCTTGGGAACCACCAGGAGTACTTAAAACTACATATATACAAATTTTATTGTCCTGGTTTTTGTGTAGTTCTTCACTGAATAAGTGCACCTTCTGTCAAGGTATTTAGGAAGTAAAGACAAAACGCATAGTAAGGGTGGGAAAATGTGTTTGTTGGTGACTAAAATAAACAAGCACTCTGAAATGCAGAAGTACCTTGCCTGTTTCTGCAGAGCTCAGACAGGTTTTACAGATCTGCTGATTGTTTCCATGAGGTCTTCATTTCTGATTGCCACAACCTTCTGTCCCTTCCCATTGCCAGGAATCTCATTCTGTAGATTCCTAGGATTCATTCCTTTTTTTCCTGTTGCATATCTTAAGGACAGCAGAAGCACAGATGGACATAAATGGAGTGCTGAGTAGAACAGCAGGAAGGAAAACAGAGCCAATCAGCAAAAAAAAAAACAAAAGCTGAGGAAAAAAAAAATACTTCTTTCCCTCCTTAGCACTGAATTACATGAAGGTGAACCACAAAAGTACTTATTTATTACAACCCACATGGCATACTGGATATAGGAGCCACAGGAGAGTAGGCTCTTTATATTTGGTAAAGATAGTCTAAACCAAGGGCTTCACATACTTACTTCATATAGTGTCTATCAAAATATGTAAAGTCTCTCCTGTTCCTCTTTTCCTAAGATATGAGCTAATGAATATTTCAAGGGACAAAAACCTTACCAAACAGCAAAGCCAAATAACTTACAACAAATGATGTATCCAATTCTCCTGCCATGTGGACTCTATTACATATTCATTTGAAGTAATTTGTAACAGAAACGACAGCAGCATCAAAATAAGTAGTTTTAGATCAGTGTTTTCCCTCATTTAGCTGTAACAATAGATTCTGACTTTTCTATATTGTCGACATTTTTGAAACCAATACGCTAGTTTGGTATATTTTCATAATTCTCTTTGGACATTATGTCAAAGCTGAGGGGTTTAAAAATAAAAGGCTTACAACTACAACTTTTAAGTTCTTCCACACATGTGTCACTGTATTCTTTTTATACATCATTACATATGTAAGCCTCTTTCAGCTTTGCATCAGCAGAGGCAACTGATGCCTGTCTGATAGAAACCTTTCTTCTCTTCTTCTTCCACTTTCAAAGAGGAAAAAATGCATGTGAAGTTTTCAAGGTGCTCCCATTGCTACCTTTTGCTTTATCTCTAAGTGTGCAGTGAATAGCATTGAAATGTGTAGTGTTCAATCATCATTCAATGTAAGACCGTACAGGCTGAGACATTTTAAGAAATACTTCACTTTGCAGACTCAGTCTTTCCCAGTCATATGCTCACAAGAATGAAGATACACGTATGCCACTAGATCATGTAAGATCACTTGTGGTGAACACAGAAGCCAAGGAACATCAACAGCCACTGAATTCTTGCTATGTCCCTCACAGGCTGGCAATAACACTGGCTTTTGGATGTAACTTCTATACTGTTTATGAATAGACAGTGAAAGCAAACTTTTAATATTGTGCTACCTCTATGACTAATGAAACAACATGCATTCACCCTTTGTGTCTTCTTTGCTACCTTTGCCTGTCCGTTGGTTTGGGTTTGCTTTTGTTTCCCTAAACTGACTGTTACTGAGACACTGCATGCAAATACGCTGTGTTTTTATTAAAATACTTACCTAGGTGCCAGAGACACAACTCTTATCTCTTCTTTCATCATTTCCTCTGAGGTTTTCATACTCAAACATCCCCATTCACTCCTTTATACCAACAAGTTTCTATTGCATATTTGTATCATCCTTTCACCTGAACCTTAGTCTAATCAGGATATGAAACTTCTACTTCAGTCGTATGACTCCTGTGAACCAATGTCATTCCAGACTGAAGCCTTGAAGGAAAGAATTAAGTCCATTAGACTTTCACTTCCTTGGAATGATACAAAACCCAACTGTAGTTCTTAAAAAAAATCACCTCAGTCAAGATCAAGTTTGTAAATTATACTAAATGGAGGAGAGCAGTCGACATACTGGAAGGCAGAGGTGTCTTTCAGAGACCCTGAAAATCTCCAGGTGCTGAAAAAATGACCCCACAGAAACCTCCTGAAGTTTGACAAATACAAAATCCTACATCTGGACGCAACAGAACAGGCTGAGGATGTCTGGCTTTGTAGAAAAAGACCTAGGTGTCTTGGCAGACAAAAAATTGAGCATAGGTCTATAGCATGGCTTTGCAGCAAAGAGGATCAAACCTGTACAGAACTGCCTTAGGAAGAATATAGGCAACAAGTTAATGGAATTCCCCTTCATTCGGCAGCTCTGACACTGTCAGAGACTAAAATAGTCAATGTATTAAACACTGTAAGATCATCAAAAGACTTTTGCCCACTGTAGTAGAGTGAAGAGAAACAGCTGCTCACCCAGCAAAGCCCACTCCTCCCTGAATATGCCTGCTGTGAAAGGACATTCACACCAGAGAAGTGGGTGCTATTGTCCAACTATCCCAGGTGCAGAAGGGTATGCACACCTGAAATTACAAACCAGATTTCCAGATAAGTGAAGAGGCTAACAAGAAGAAAATCCTGTGAGGTGGGATAATCCTTATGCCAATGTCCTCCTTTACATGATGACTCTGCTGTAAAAATCTCTCCAGAGAACCTCAAAGACATTTTGCATTCACCCTGGGCTATTCATCTCTAATGTTAGTCCATCATTGATCATGATTGATGCTGACATAATAGGCAGCTGTAATATCTTAAGAAGTGTCAGGGACTTGTGACATGTCCCATGACACTATCCATTGCAAAGCTTCCTGCACCAGGGGAGGTACGAAATGTCCCCACCTGAACTTGAAATGTATAATAATTCATGAAATCTTCAAGTTTTGTGGGCAGCTTCCTTCAGCCCCAGTGGATCAAGACCATCACTTCAACAGGGCTGTGACCAGCCCTTCAACCAGCAGACATGGAACGTGCAACTACCAAGTTTCATCGCTGGATCCAGTGGGTGGTGACTATATACATCTTAGGACCCTTATCCTTTCTTTCTCTTTCTTTTCCTTATGTATTTTCTTAAGTCTTATTTTTAAGCTTTAATACTGCTGTATTACTATAGATAACACCCAAAACAACAACACACCTGCTTACCTTTGAAACAAAATTGTTCTAAAATAAGTGCTATATATATATTTATAAACACTGATTATTCAGTGTCTTTTCACTCTAAACCACCCCAAGAGAACCAGGGTTACCCTCCCCTTCTGGAGCAGATCATAACACACTGTATTTGGAGCACTGGGCACACTTGTGGACTTTCAGTTAAGAAAGTCATTGGCATACTGTAGTAGGTCCAGCTGCAGAGGACCATCCAGAAGTAGGCCGAGTAGGAGACTGGAGCACATTATTTGCAAGAAAGGAATGACAGAGCTGGGATTGTTCAGTCCAAAAAAGATACTGCTATGGGTGTGAAGTGACGGGGATGTGTGTATCTTACTTCCCTTTTCAAATGCACCCTGACGGAAAGTATAGGTGAAGACACATGGAGCCAGACTCTTCTCAGAAGTGCACAGTGACAGAATGAGAGGCAATGCATTTAAGCTGCAACATGGACAATTCCAATCAGGATTCAGGCAAAAACTTTTTAACCATAAGAGTGCCCCAATACTGAATGGGAGTCCAGAGCAGAGGTGTTATTTCCATCCTTGAACAGAGCATCAAACAACCTAATAAAATTTGACTGTGTTTTGTGCCTTACAACTTAAAATATCCTATGAATACTAAGGAAGTCTCTGAAATCAAATCGCTCCCTGTAGTCTTATTCATATGTATGAAAATCTGGCATAAGAATACAGGTAGAAAGCTTTGGTTAAAAACAGTAAGCATTTTATAATGGGGAGAAAAAATCTTGCTACCTAATTTGTGTCAAAACACATCTGGATTCATGACCATATTACCTTTGATATCACTTAACACTTTTCCAGATATTTTCCAAAGTCTGTATTTTAGTTTCTGCTATCTTCTGCCACACAGATGCTTTCCTTTTAAATAAATATTAGAGAGGGGGGAAGGGAAAAAAAAAAGTCTTGTTTAGTGAAGAATTCAAAATTACATTGAGTTTGCAGGGAAATAAAAAGAAAAAAGAAAAAAACTTCTTCATTGTTTTCCAACCATATCCACTCCATTTTTAATTCCAGGGATGTATGTGAGTGTCCCTATGCACTCATGACAGCTTCCAGGAAGGGGAACTACAGAATTATTATCCTATTACTGTAGTCTCAAATCTGGCTCCTAAACATTGTCGTATTGGTATTTTCTTTGAATGCTGACTAGTTGCCTATTTGGCTAAAACTGCAAAAGCCCTCATTACAAGAATCTAAAATTGTGTATTTTCCCAGTGTAGCAATAGTTCCTCTTAGAAAACAGATTTCAAACTCTAATAAACCTGTTTTATCAGACAGCATTAGGGAACAACCAACTCTGACTATGTGTTATGTTTTGAATTTTTAATACCTTGAACTCTGTTTTAAGACAGAGTACCTTCAGGGGCTATTTTCATTTATGCAACTCAAACCAGTTTTAATGGTAAAATTGTTTTCCCCTGTTTTTGAGCAACTAAATCAAGAGTAAGATTTACTCAGACACTTAGTATCTTTGCCTAATCAATATCAAAGACTATCATTCCAGAGGATAATTCATCATCTTATATAGAGATACTCCCATACTAGGAAACCTAGATTACTAGATCTCAGATAGATAACCTTGAATGATCATGTATTCTCTGGGAGTACCTGGAATGAGGACATGCAAGATACTACTTGACTGAATTGGTTTTGGGGCAGGAATTGGATACCATGTCTCTCACCAACAATGTTCCTATACTATACCACAATCTCAGCAGAAGAATGTTCCAGGAGAGTTTTGATGTGGAGTAGTATTCACTTATGTCTGAAGGAGTTAAATCTCACTACAAACATCTGATTTTCATCTAAATCAACTCATACTAATTTTGAAGTCATGATAGTCTCATACTACTCTTCCTTTAAGCCACTGTTATTAAAAAAAGCAAGATTTAAAATCACTAAGGTTTTGAGGTTTTTTGTTGGGGTTTTTTTTAGGAAAAGTGTTTTCACTTAAGATCAATGTCTTAACTACAGTGTATTTCAACATCCACCAAATAATACAGATTTGTAAATTCAGGAGCAGTATATAAATTTAACAAATATATCTAGCTTCTTAGTATTCATATGAATATATATTCCTATCTACAATAGATAATTTTTGCATGTGTTCTTTAATCAAATTCTCCCAAAAACTTATCTAAAGCTTACTGAATTTTACATGCACAATAAGATACTATACTGAGTAGTTACAAATGACACTGATAAGAGCAGTGTATTTTTCCTTTGCTTTTCAGTTTTGTGGCAGTGAAAATTAAAATGTTAAGCAAAGTCAATACAAAGTGTGATAAACCATCAACAACATCCAGCATATACTTACTATTGCCCCTCTTTTGCTAGTTCTATACAGCAAGATCTATTCCTTATTAGATACCTATTCTGGAACTATTCAATCAATTATGAACTGTTTTACTCAAATAACCAAAGAAAGTGGATGAAAAATTATTTCTAAAGTCTTCAAGAAGTTAAGACAAAGAAACAAAGTTCAAATGCTTTCATTTTAAGTCTTGAAGAAGAATGTTTAAAAGTATTAAACTGACTACTTGTCACTGCAGTTCACTGAATTTGGAAACATCTTTCCCACCTATTGAAAAAGCCAAACATAGCCCCCTGCACTGGCACTCAGCTTTCAGAAAAACTGAACAACCTTCATGAAGTGAAAATAACTAGTTTCTAGAGTTAAAAAAATTGACTAAGTAAAGGCCTAGATCGGGATTGTTTCTGATTTTATGAGTAACCCAAATGTCACTACCTCTGTACTGCCCATATGTATTTGGAACAGATTTACAGAATAGTGGGAAAAGTCTATTTGAAAACATGTGAAGACCAGATGTAGCCTTTAAAAATTAGGTTTATTTTTTCTACCTCTATATTTTAACATACCTAAAAACTCTTCAAGCTGACACCTGAAAAAAAGACAAAATGAAGGAGAAATAAGGAAATATCAAGTTTCCTCTCCCTCATCCTTACCCCTTTTATTTCGTCCGATATATGAGTGATTTTTAAGCTATCCTTACTGTGTTCTGGCTGTAAGGCTCTGTCAAGGGCTGCCATCCAACTCTCTAAGCAAAGGTCACTCAGTGGCAGGGATTGGGAAGTATTAGAGAGCTTACAAGGAGGCAGAGATAATGACAAAAATCCAGTGTTTTAAGCCCCCTGCCATACCCCTCCCACAAAATCCTCATAATGAACTTTCAATGCTATGAGGTTTTGGGTTTTTTTTTAATCAACACTCTGTTGTAAGTTTCACTGAAAATAAATTATATATTTTGCTACATCTCTTCATAACCTGGTTCAACCTTTTTGGATTTTAGCTACCAATGTACAGAACAGATTAAAAAATAAGCAAGCCCAAATCTCTAAAACAATCTCTATACAAGCCTCCTGATTCACAAACATGTCTTATCCTCAGAATGCAAAATCAGGTCAATAGTGAATTATGTTTTAACCTATTAGCATCCCAAAACACCTAATAGCCAACAGAGTATCAAATGAGCCTTCAACCACATGTGTAGATCAGAAGTCAAGACAGTTTCTCACAGTGCATTGCAACAAGAATGCTGAATGGATTCTCAAAAGGAACAAAGATGATGCAAAAGCAACCCAAGGAGCAAGTATCAAATTATATGCTTGAAACCTCCAAAATTAAATGTGTTAGTTAAGAAACTACCACAGTATTTGATAAGTTACTTGGTTGAATCAGCAGATTAATTATTGTGGAAATTATTCAGGTGGTGTATATTTAATCTGACATGCTTCCTACCTATAATGTACTGTTGTCTGACGTAAGGCTCTAGTTATTTTAGTAGTGACAAATAATACTATTACTATATTACTGACAAATAGCTTTGCATGTGGCTAGCTATAGAAGCTATTACCAAGGTCAACTAATAGAAAAAATAAGAAAAATCTGCATCTTGTTGATTTACTTGGGAAGAACTGCTGAATCATCTCAGTGAAGATAACAGTAATGAGCAGTAACACAGAGCTCAAGTCCCCAGAATTTCAAATAGTGGCCTAAATCACCAAATGAAAAAATGCTCTGGAGCATCACAATGGGTCAGAGGGCAAGTCCACACTCCACATCCAGCCACTGGCAAGAATACATGCGACACTTTTAGAAAATCAAGATGTTAAAGACAGATTTGGACCAGGCTTGAGTGCTTTCAGGATGTTCTTAGAAGACATTCTCAAATTCAGTCACTTCCTCACCAGAGTATGTGCCAAGTAGATTTAGCAGGCAAGAAAAACACTTCTCCATACATCGCAAATCACATGTCATTAAAAAAGGAAGACAGTTCATTTTAGAAGCCTTCTTAAACTTATCTCAGCTTACTTTTACCTAAATGCCTTAATTTAAACCATATTGCTATTATATGGCAAAATTAAGTACACATGAATGTTTTATTCATCAAAAACTCAGAACTCTAACACAAATTTTTGCCATTTTAAAGTTATTGCTAAATTTTCTGCACTTGTAATTCATTTTCTGAAGATAATAATAAAGCCCCAAATAATTTTTACCATCAAAATATTGATATCTTCAATATTGAAACCTTCATCTTTGCCATTCTGCCGTATGTTTGCAGAATAAAATTGCATGCCAGGTTATAATCAGTAAGAACAAAAGCAAAATTCTGGAGTCATTAAGGCTATATATGTGCTTGCATATCTTATTAGGTAGAAGTCACTACAGGCAAAAACTTCACAGGAACTTTTCTCTCTGTCTCCCTCTCTTCAAAGCAGGCTCCCCTGGGCATAACCAAAAGGGTGGTTGAAAAATTTTACCCTGGTCAGAATTTTCAGTTACTCCTTAAGTTGCAATGCAACCACAAGCCAAGCACTTTGGGGTATACTTGATTTACAGTCTCTGCAGTAGCATTCAAACTCAGGACTCCGCACGGAGAAGAATATTTCCTCAACACTCAGCCTCATATTTCAATTCTGCTGTTTGTAACCTTTGCATTTTGTTTCCATCAATAAATTAGTACCGACTTTGCTAATATAAATGTTCATAAAAGCTTTATTACTTTGTTTGCAAAGACAAACATTTTAAGAATGCTCTTCCCAAATCTTTCTTAAGTAAAATTCAGCATTTACAAACATATACTGCATCAGTCCATCACCTCCTGTTCCACTCATTCTCACTGGGTGAGTTCTAAAACTAATTAGTACAGTATGAATGGCAAATGCTGCCAGTTAACCCACCAGCTATGTTCATCTGCTGATGTAAATTATAAACTCTCTTGATATAACCCACCGGGTGTTACTTAATCTACTATCCCACATGAGATACTCAGCGTCTTTCTGCCTAAAGCAGTCAGAATCTTAATAGCACATTTCCAAAAACTTGGTCAAAGCAGAGCAGAACAGGAAGAATATGAATGGAAACATGACAAGGTCAACTGAAGGTGTAAAAATTACTCAGCAAAGTATTTTTTGAATTGATGGTCAAGGCTATTTTTAACAAAATTTGGAAAATGCAGGAAAATAAAGAGAAAATGAGACTATTAAGTTGAAAAGATAAAGGAGAGCAGTAACATCCTAAGGTCTAATATTTTTAGATGTTCCTGAACAGTTTCTCAACAGTAGCACTAGGAATAGAGTTGAAGCGTTTGTGTTCCAAGAGTCAGTGAAACTAAAGAAGGATCACAGGCAAAATGGTGCCTCTTCAGGCAGTTGTAAATCAGTTTAGTGAGTGACAACAGTAACTACTCAGGCTCTCTGACATGTTACGGGAGTATTGAAAGCCAGGAAAAATTCTAGATCAGAGGTGTATCATCTTGCTTGAAATGAAAGCATATTAAGTGTCCAATGATAATTTAAATGACCTAGAGCTTTTAATTCCAAACATTTTCATTAATTTAATTCAACTAAATATTTCCATTTGCACAAAGTTACCTAAGTCACCATAACATAATCAACATTTAAAACCCCCTATATATTACAGAGTTGCTTCACTATATTTTCATCAAAAATGTAAAACATTGAGAACAAAAATAGTTTCTGTTATATCAAAGCAAAGGTTTAATATTTGAATAAATTGTAAAATAACAAGATTATGAAGAAAAACCTGTGACCTGAAGGAGCTTCTTTACGGATGCTGCTATTCCAATCTATTATTCTACCAGCTCTGTGTCATTATTCTACCAATGCTAACTCCAGTAAAGGGGTGAAAGATTCTAGACACGTCAAGTACCACCTCTTTTCTTCCTTCAGATTACTGAATTACATCCACTGTGCAATAGTCAGCTTTCTCCCAGAATCATCCTGCTCATAGAGGGCTTTGTTTCAGTAGGACCAAGAGATACTTGGTCCATTTACCCAGGGGTTAGCCGCTGCATGCCTCAGAAGGTACAAGCACAGTGTAATTCTCAGAGGAACACACAGCAGGGACTGTCACCTTATGCTGAAGAGAAACTTAATTGAATTATGAGATATTTCTTCCCTTCCACTGTGTTCTCACACTTACACAGAAGTTTATAGCTTAAAACTAACACAGAATGTATTTTTGCATTGACCACTTCTTCTTGCTTTCAAAATAAAAACACAGATTCTATTTTCCAGCTCTTAAGGTCAATTACCTTTCATGCTGCAGCCAGCTCTTCAACTTATTTTCATACAATTCTCACAGTCATTTTCTTAGACAAAAACAAATAAATTCATGCAAATTTATTCAATCTTAAACAGTTGTATACAGGTTATGCTAGGCTAAAATTATTTACATTGATATCTTAAATTGGCTGATAAGGGAAAAAGAACTTTCAGGCAGATGATCTGGTCTTGGCTTCCAGACATGTGCTAAACAGCAGGTCAGATTTGTTCCTTTATGAATATAAAATCTATAGTTAGCTGTTGCAAGTCAAGAAAGACTGTACTTACTGATTCTAGGTCCATTAACCCCAAAGTCCAAGAAAAAATAAATATTTATAGATTTATGTCTCAAATTCACATAGCACCTGCAGTGAATAAAACAGGTGCCTTATTTTATGCATCAAGTCTAGTGACAGATTAATATGAAAAGATATAATAAAGGGACAAAATCATAAAAATAAATCGGTACTGTCAAAACTGTGATGGCATTCTCAAGTGTATTTTTGCTTCCACAAAGTTACAACATTAGCATGTCACAAAATATTTTGTGTGTCAGAGCCAGAACAACATAAATACCTAATACTCAATGCTCACAAAGGATGAGAATGTGCTCCTTGAAGTGTATATTAAAATCCCTAAAGATGACATCAAAGAACAGGTAATATGGGAATCATATGAAATATTGTAGACAGCTGGCTGTAGGGGAACCTGGAAACATTGATATCAGTACCAGATTGTGCGAAACATCCCCTTCTCTTTTTGCATTCACTGGCACTGTGCAAACAGGGGCACCAAACAATGTTCTTTGGGGTGTATTCTGTCCACACACCCAGGTAGACACATACTTACATCTACCAAAGCATCCGTGCACATGCAAATAGTGGAGAGAAAGGTTAGCCTCTGATACCTTTGGTTTAACTTGGTAATTTAGCACTAGATCTGCAGCCCTCCAAAGAATGCTTCCTTTGAGTTTTGAAGGCTTTGCATTAAGCCATTGCACATAACTAGCATAGGGTGCACACGTTTTTGTTACAACTTTTACAGGTATACTGAATATTTCTGGAACAGACTCACACACACTACCACAACTATAGATCTAAATACACCTTCAAATCAAAATGGCATTAAAGTTGATATTGACTGTACACCTTAAATAAGAAAAGTATTTTTAGCATATTAATTACATCTCTGTAAACAAGTACTAAGTTTGCTGGATTCCAGATCCATTAGTTGTGAAATGTGTTATTAATGAGCCTCTACAACGTTATGCTATCTGCCACTGAAATCCTCCAGGAAAGAGTACTTTCTTTCTCTATCAAGGCCAATTTGCAAGTCACAGAGAAAAATTTTAGAATAGAATTTTTTCAATATAAAAAATAGGCATCTGCAAATGAGGCTAAACAAAGACTTAGTGTGTTTAAAGAGTTTCTGATACTCCATTAAGATCACTAGGGACATAAAAACAGTCTGACAAATATTAATGTTCCAAAACAGATAGTGTGTAAATGGATTTTAAGTCAAAATAATAACTTATTTTTCTTGTACATTATAAGACAACTCCTAGAGAATCTAAGAACACATTATGAGAACTTGGGTAGGAAATGGCACATTCTTTGAATGTGAAGGAATTGAATTTGTGCTCAAAGGGGGTCGGAATTCATTATTATAACACTCCAAACAAAACCATTTTTGCTTTTCACCTCAATGTTAAGGTAATGTCAGATTCTGGTTTGAAATTACAAAAATTTATGTAGACAATAGAGAATTGAAGAAAATGAAAGCGAAAGAGGGGAAAAATAAAAAAAAATCCTGTAACTTTCCAGTTTCTTTCATCCAGAAAAGTTTTTTTTCTATTTGTCCAGATTTGAGATTTTGTCTGTGCGGTTTCTGAGCTCCTGAACACAGAAAATCATTTACAAAACTACTGCATTTATGCATATTGTAGTATAATTTGACCAGAAAAAAAAACCTTTAGTAATATATACAGTAAAAAAACATGTCACTGCTATTTGAAATGGAGGCTTAGCCCAAAAGAAGGAAAGAAGATAGAAGGGGCAGTCACATTTTCATGTCCCATCAAGTATAGGTTTCTGCTGTTGAAAACTCAGGAAATTAAGAGAAGATGAGCCCTGAAGGTGATGTACTTTGCAACTGCACCCCATAATTTCTGTGCTGCATAGGATGCTTAAAAATCCTATCAACCCGAAAGAAATTCTAACAGCAACAAAAGTGTTCAAGAATGAAAACTTGCTTGTACTATTGCCTTTGTGAATTGCAGCAATGGCTGCTTTTAAGAAATATCCTTTTAACCTTGAAAAGGACTGATGTCTTCATGCAGTGATGTATGGGGATATGTGCTCAGTAGTTATGAGCAATCACCTCAGCTTGCAGGCTACAGGTCTCCACAGAGATCTATGCCATTGCAGGAACTACCTAATCACTGCATAGTATGGGTATTGGCTGAATTTATAACCACAGCTCTAATGGTGCAGCTGAACCCATGTTTGGGGAAATAATATCACAACTGTGACCAAATGAAAAGCTTCAAGAAAAAAAACCCTCTGAAAATCATGTTAATTTGATAATACAATAATGGAATTCTCCTACCATAACAAATTTTGTTGCATGCAATTTTAATCCAAATAACAGTTAAAGAGCTCTACTGTGAGACTAAAAGATAAATACCTGGCAAAATCTATCTATGAATCAGGTATAAAATATCAGACTACCTTTCCACCCAGCAATGATCCAAATTACTCAAAATGTCATTGTGACTCCTTTTTAACAGCTTCTTACTTTTGCATGCCACCTAATAATGAGGTACTCAGGACAGCAAAGAGGTAGCTCAAGGAATGTGTTGCAGG
The DNA here is from genome assembly GCA_035047865.1 of Dendrocincla tyrannina. Taxonomy (NCBI): domain Eukaryota; kingdom Metazoa; phylum Chordata; class Aves; order Passeriformes; family Dendrocolaptidae; genus Dendrocincla; species Dendrocincla tyrannina. The sequence continues at coordinate 92,501,411 of JAWWMP010000081.1, read as the reverse complement.
AAGAATACGGATGTCACTAGCAATGAAAAAAGCATCAGAAATAATATTAATGCCCTAAGATGTCACAGAGTAACATATTTTAGCTTTATTCAGAACATCAAATGTTTAAGTCCTCAAGTTTTTCAGCTAACAATCTGGGAAAATCAAACAAAACCCACTAAGAACAAAAGCCCCCTCCCACTGCCCCCCCCCCAAAAAAAAACTCCAAACCAAACCAACACAACAACGCTCAAACCCTAACACAATGTAACACTCCAACACTCATCTTACATTTTCTGTAACATCAACAGACAAAATTAAGCTAGTTCATATTCTGTTCCTCAGAGACTGATTCAGTCATTTCTTCCTCCTCTACCTACCCAATACAAAATGCAAACTATGGATTGAATTGAGTTGCTATTGCCCCCTACTTTTTGCTGATTTATTCAGCAGTCTTAAAGCTTACTGGCACATTCTGAAGGGTCTGACACCTTTTTGGACTTTCCTGTGTGTATTTTGTTTTCCCACTTGGCTATTTCTACTCCATATATGTTTTCAACACATCTAGTGTACTTGAGACATGATGGTATCACTGCTCATTATAAAAATATGAATGCATACATATTTCAAACCAAGAAGAAACAAAGAACAAGACACCATCCTAGGGAATTAGGAGTGGGACAATAATTATCTTGCTACAGAGCTTCATGTTTACAGACCAGCATATTATATTTTATCTCAAAATAACACCAGCAGAGAACTAAGCCGTTTGTGTTAAGCAATTCTCCAACTGGATAAGCTAGATAGAGAGTAGTCAACCATGTAAACTTCTACCTAGATGGCCTTCAGAGAGGAGTACAAGTATAGGTTGCACTGACTGTTAAGGCTCCAATTTACAGTTGGCATGACAAGGTAAGTGGAAGGGAGAGGGTGGAAAGGAAGTATGCAACAAAGCCAATTCAGTAATGCTCAAGAGCAGTCTGTGTCCGTGTGTTTGTCTGTCTATACATTGTGTATGGTCTTCTCTGTTGCAAGGACAAGTAATAACCCCGTAAGCCTAGGGAAGATCAGTCAAATAGTAAGGGAAAGACAATCACTTTTCCCCACTATAGATGGCACCATCAGCATTAAGGAAAGCAATGTTTTTGCCATTACCTGTGCAGAATCCAAACTTTCCTCTGACTCTCTGTATGGTCAGCCTTGCATAAATGTCAGTGCTCAAAGAGGAGAGAAGAAGCTGCAGAATTGTTGCAAATATGTGAGACAGGGACAAAATTAATAACTCCTATGTATAACACATGAGATTTGACAGATCTGTAGAATCTGTTGCTAAATGATTCACAACCCTAAGACAACCAAGCTGAAAATTTCAGCAGTCTTTCTGAGAAACACTACTTCTGTCAGTCAAATTTCAAGAATTTCTAAAGCCTTTCAACAGAAAATGAGCAGACTTCAAGACCAAGAGCAACATGAATGGCACTTCTGTACCAGAAAGGTAAAAATAAATTAAGAGTAAAACCTTAAACATGATAGATTTAAAAGCACTTCTCAATCAATAAACTGGGGGCAACCACAAACACAAACAGAAAAACATAAATAAAAAAACTCCATCCCTGTGGCTCTTTGGGGTTTAGACTTAATAAAACTGAGATGACAGCAGAACTGGAACAGTTACTCTGTGCTGAGAAAGGCTAAATTATGTATGTTAAAACAACAGTCAAAATGTCACCACCTTAAATGTGTCACAGACAACATTACTCAGCAACTGGCTTTATAATCCACTCTACTGAAAGGTGCTTCTCTGAGTGCAGTAATGCATAAATACATCTCCTAAATTCCTGGCTAGCATGACAGCTTTGCTATGACAGGCACTACATAAGGGCTCTACATGTTGAAAGCATGTGGTTCTTCAGATACTTGCTTCTGAAAGGTTCTCAGAATCATTTGCTGTTTCAGGGCAGAAAGGATTACTAACATATTTGCCAAGCTTGGGGAAAAAAAAAAAAAAGGTCTTTCACTCCATGTTTAAATACTGTTAACTTTCCCTAAAACAGCATATAAATATGAGTCCCAGAGCAACTTGTGCTTAGAAATGTGCATGGAAATATGTAGGCCTTTGAAATCCAGATTACATCTCCTTCCTTCAACATCACAGGCAGAAACTGAGCCTTAATTCAGCATTGGATTTAATGCATTTATATGCATTATTTATATTTGCTATTCCTGGGAATCAGTATGCCACTGTTTCAGCTAGCCATACATCCAGGTCACTTTTCAGTGCAACCTTTCTGCCACAATTCAGCTGACAAGAACACAACTGCACTCAAATTTAAGGGGCTTCCTAGATAAAGACTTGCTTGAAGACCCATGTGGAGTGCTGGGAAAATTATACTAATTACACTCACAGCAACCACTTCTGCGCATCTACAAATTTAAGTGAAAGAGTTGAATCGTTCAGGTTTTTTTAAAACCAAGAGAAAACAAGATAAGTAAACAGAATAATAAAAATTAATTCCTAGTCTAACTAAACCCATACAATTCAGAGTCTTTCCTTCTGGAGAAGCAACTGTTCATCTAGCTGGTTGCTGTCCCTTCATGTCAGTAAACACCATTCACATTTTGAGACAAAAGTCTTCTAGATACAGCAAAACTGGATTTTGGTGGCACTGTTCTGTTGGTGTGAATCATCTCAGCCATTTGCCCATCAGTTTGCAAGCCATCCTCATGCTGCCATTGCCATCAGCAGCTTCCACCAATCATGCCTTGCATGCAAAGCTCCCCTACACCTTACACAGTCCCTTCTGAATTTCTTCTCTCTTTTCTAGACTGTTTCCTTTCCATGTTTAGATGGGTGGCCTACAACTCTTTTTATTAGAAATATATTGTAAATATGTCACCACACCTTGAGCAATGCAATAATGTTTCGGGTCCAATTGCTAATCCTTTCTTCGAGCCTCCTCCTCTCCCCCAGATACATATTAACAAACTGTATCTTCCATTACTATTCCCCTTCCAGTTTTCTGGGGAGGGTCAGAGACCTTGCTTTTTGCTACATCAGCTTGGCTTGAAGTCTTTCAGTCACTGCCCATAAAACATTTACCTTTCTTTTGTTAGCCATGGCTTTCACATGAGAAGCCTACGCACTGCAGGGCAAACATCTGGTTCACTGATGCATAAGTATTTGCACTCACACACAGATTCATGAGTAATTACTCTAAAACAAAATGCTTATTTTTACTAGGTATGGACAGACTAAACCCTGCCTGGCCCATAATGCATTTGGAATTATCTTCTTTCACCGATTAATTCTGTGTTTTTCACATTTGTCAAAATTAAAAAGTTATACAAAAGTGTCTTCAAGGCTTCAGATGACTAGTTTGGTACCATGACATTTGTTGCTATCACTAATATCTCATTCCTGGTTTATGGAGGACACAGAAATACATATTTCTTTAAAGTCCTATAGCAAAAGGCAATAGAGAAAAATTATGAAAGATAAGGCAGCAGCACTGCACAAACAGTAAAAATATTTAGGACTGGTATAAGAGGTTGTTTTGCATAAAAGAATTCCTGTTCAGCATTAGGAAAAAACAACTGTTTCTATGAACATTTAAGTTGTCATATATCAGTATGAACCAGGTCTCATGTAAACAAGCTGGCAAGATTTCTAATTGAGGAAATTGTGTTTTAACTACCAACATGCTTCCAAGGCAAAAGTTAATATTTTGACTTACTGAAACAGGGCAATGGGACGGAGTAAGCAACGGAGGAATAGAAGCCAAAACCAAAAAGTTAAGCTAAAAGGGAAGAGCTGAGGGGGAAAAAAATGGTAAAATCATTGCTACCTAAACTGCTATAAAAAACAAGCCTGCTGCTAGAGTTGTTGACCCAGTGATGATATGGAACAGCCTGTTTGGTAAACATTATTTGATATTTACCAGCAGGCTCTCAAAGGAAAGATCTCCATGGGTATTTAAGCCTCCTTTCACTTCTTCTAAACTTGTCAGTGAAGAAAGATATTTTACGCTTTTAGCCACCATCACCACAAAAAGATAAAATTGAATGTATCCAACTCACTCCTAGCAAATGCATTCTTGGGAACAAATGTTCCCTCTTCCATATACACACATATATCCCTGGTGAAAGCAATAAAAAAAAAAAACCACAAACCTTTTTTATGTGAGCAAGAACAAATTGTTTAGCAAGCAAGGTTAAAAGTCATCTTATGTGCAAAATTGCCTTGTCTGAATCACACAAAAAAGTCATTTAAAAAACTGCCTATGCAAAGTGTGGCTAAGCTTCCACACTTAAGTACGCACAGGGGCTCTGGCTAATTGTGTATGTACATATTTATCTTTGCATTTGGAAGTTTCTTCAGAGTTTTCTTTTTCTGCACCAAATTTAAACATGTCACACTACATTCAACAACAGCATACTTGGCAACAAGGACTACTGTAGAATTGTATCTGTACACTGAAGTGATGACTAATACATGATACTGATTTAATAAGTTGAAATAGACATAGCAAGTTTATTTTTATTCTACAAAGAAAATTGGCATGCTTTTTTAACAGATGAAGCTATGTAAAGGAGGAAGAAAACATTTATTTACTAATACTACTGGGGGGAAAAGAGTGTTGGCTAAAAGAACAAAATCACTAACAGTGGTCATTCATTTTCCTCAGGTAATGCCAGAATTTCAAACCCTTAGCACTGTACAAAGCCTAGGAAGCAATCCTGTTCCTAAAATCATCTCTTCCAAGTGAAAAAGTATTCCAATACAACTAATCTCATAAAAACAGAAAATTTAAAATCACAAATTTGAGATGCACATTTTGCAATAAAATAATCTGACATGTTATAAGATTTTTTTTCTCTAATGTATGCACATAAGCAAGACCAAATTAGGTCTGTTTCACGTTTTCCCAGCTAGAGAATCACAAGGAAATTACAAGCACTTATCTATGAAAGGTTGATATGTGTTTCACATTTTCTAGTTCAATTCAAGTGAAACTTTGCACAAGGCTCTGTCTCCCAGCTTATTCTTTCATTTTTCACCTCCATATTTAAACCAATTCCCTTGGTCTTACCAATTAAGTCCTGTCCCATTTCTTAATTCAGTTACCTGAAATTGGGGAGCTGGATCTTTACTTCTGTATAAATTTCCTAACCAATAGGTAAAGCAAAAATCAAGTAATAGTAACTTATTAGGTGAGTTACTCCCACACATTACAGAAATGTGTTAGAAGAACCCTGTAAATTATGTTCCCATGTACATTAGTACATATCATCCCAGTTTTAATTCTTCCCAGATGACACTGAGAAACAGGAATATAGACCCTGGAGTTTTGGCCATCACAGTTCCAGTGTTCATGCAGGACTATATGCTCTTCACAGCTCCCTAGAAGGATTTAATCTGAGAGGCATGCAAAATGCGCATTTCACACATACTTTTAGAATTAAGCATTTTAAAACATTACAGACACAAACATTTCTGCTTCTCAGTGGCTGGAGTCCTTCTTTTATGCAATAGCCCAGCGGCTAAATCAGTTGTTCAGGAAAGCACTACACAACGTACTCTCCTCAGCCCAAAGAGGCTGGACTATATATTTCCCTGCAGAAAGTACATCCTCAGCATACACAGAGTGTCTGATGTGACATAATTCACCTTCCTGTTGAAGCCGTGCCACTTAGAAAACTGTGATTCATGATTTACTGGACCAGAAAGAGGACTGACTCGCTGAATGAGTATGACCTGCTTCCCTGGGGATAAAGATATTTTCTTTGGAGAATACTTCAATCCCTTCACCCAGGCCATCTACAGTATCTCATTCAATTGAATGAACATATGATGGTCTGCTGTCAACAAATACTTGATCTTACCTAGCCCTGTAAGAGGCCAAGAGCTAACTAAGCTTGACCTTACCAGTCAAAATATAAGCTGAGTCTGTGATACTACAGCTAATAATGCAGTTACAAGAAAGAAAAATGAAGGATTCATAAGGTGATACTGCCCACTAAGCATTAAATATAAAAGAATCCTCACTATTCTCATTCTCAAAGCACAGTGCTTGTGGTAGATTGACCGCAGCTGGCAGGTAAATCACTTAACCCCCAAGCAGAACAGGGGAGAGAATTGGAAGGGCAAAAAGCACATAAACTCCCAGGTCAAGGTACAGACAGTTCAATAAGTGATGAAAAAGAAAGGAAAAAAAGCAATCTCTTGCCACCAGCAGACTGATATCCAGTCAGAGTGATGCCACAGCACTAGCTAGCTTAGAAAAAACTCTCTCTGGCTTTACACACCACCACCCCACACGCAGGTTTTATTGCTATGTATAACATTCATTATATGCTATGAGATATCCATTTACTCAGTTGGGATCAGCTGTCCCAGCTGCATACCCTCCCAGCCTCTTGCCCACCCTCAATGTACTCACTGAAGTAGAAGAGTGAGAAACAGAGAAAGCCTCAATGGTGTTGCGAGGACTTTTCAATGGTGAAGTGCTAAAACATTTGACTTTTCAGTGGCTAAAACATTGCTGTATTACCAATACTGTTTTGGTCACCAGTTTAAAACACAGTATGAACTGCTATGAGGAAAATTAGCCAATTTTTCTACCCCGAGCTGAACCCAGAATATGCTGAGTCAGCACAGACTGCCTTCACACTTTTTGATTTTCATGCTGTATCACATTTGTCTTCTTTCACAGAACTAAATACATAAACAAGCAAAACCACCTCAGGATCCTCAGCTCAAGAAAATGACTTCTCTCTCCCAATCATGAAAACTTGGCTGTTTGGGTTGAGATGCTGCATCTAGCTGCTATAAATCAAGATTTCCTTTTAGTCATTTCCACTGTTATTCAGCCAGTACCCATGGGAGCATAGTGATGCTATAAGAAATAGTAACATGTGGAAAGGTTGAGGGCATATTAGCACACCTGCTACTATCACTGCAGCCCATGAAGGGCAAATGAACTCAATTCTTCATTTTTTTCTATGGCTATAAACAGACCATTTAAAAAAAAAAAAAAGATGCACTATATCTAAATGGTAGATTAATGTTATAGGGAAACTATACATTATGGCAGGAACAGCAAGGAAAGGTCTCGTTCTGACCTAAATCAGTATCTACACCAAAAAATCACTGAACTTTGAGAATAGTGATGATTGGAGGCAAATACTGCACCTTCCAACATCTGACTTACTTGTACCATGCACCAAGACCTTGATATGTGGGTTCTACAGCTGCAAAACATTACATAGTCATTTACACTATTACAAAGTGATCAACAACAGTGGCAGCTTAACAGCAGTGACACAAAGCTGTCAGCACAGGCTGCAGACCAAATGCTCATGCCAGCTCAGTTCCTTTAGCGGCATTTTGGCACTGCCATCAGGCTGACAGCTGCTCTGGCTGGGGCTTTGTAGCACATAAGGAAGCCTTGTGTGGGACCAACCCAACAGGACCAAGGACAGTGCCCTTCCCCGGAGGAGGGAGGAGAGCACGCTGTCATGCTTCTGGGTCTCTGCTGATCTCTGCTTGCTCCACCAGCTCTGCTGAGGTTATAAGCTGAGAAAAAGGCACTCCAGCCTGTGACACAGAGTAATTTATAGTGATAACTTACCATGGCTGCAGCCAGCCATGGGGAAGCACAACATAGGTATGTTGTTTGCCTCTCATCCCTAGACAAGCTGTTTCTAACTCCATAAATAATTAGCTCATTTTCATCTCTTGCCAAGGCAAATAACCAGGAAGACTACAGTCAACATTAATTTTGGCACACATCTGCAGAAGGAAGTTGTCCTTTCAACCTGGAAACCTTAACTGCATCTCAGTATTTTTTTATAGAAGACATGACATAGCCTGTATCTCATGTGATGCAACTCCTATTCAAGCCAATTTGAATTTTTCAATTAGGATTTCCTGCTAAATGCTACCATGTCTTTCAATATATATTGAGGATGTTCCCATTATTTCTTGTGAACTGTCATTTGCAAAACCAATTTTTTCTAGGCAAATTTTTTCTGTCTATATTATAGCACATATTGATTAAATTCATGATTTAGAAAAGCAAATGGACATAGATAACTCTTTTTTAGGATATTTTCAAAAGGCAAGATTATTCTTTCTTGTAATAACATAGTTGCAAAGACAAAAATTTGCAAATTTTCTTGATTGGTGTATCCTAACATACATTAATAAATACTTTTTTATCATTACTTTTAATATGCATCACCTACAGACATTTATTAAAGACTATTAGGTTTTTTCCATCTACAGATGAAAGCTTAAGTTGGGTTTCCTGAGTACAGGAAAGCTACTGTCTAGATCTCTACCTCTTTAGTTGGATTTCTGTACCAGGAGCCCAAATCTTTCCTGTGTACTGTTTACCACATATGTGAATACCATCTACCCATATGTGGCACATAGGAGGAGAGGAGATACATTCACTTGTGACAGTGTCCAGCTTGTAGAGGTGTTTGAGAGGAGAGTATGTAGTTCCTTTTACACTTCAAGCCCCAAAGCACAGGGCAGAGCTGACTGTGCAACCACCATCTCTAGGACCTGATTGTCCACTCCATTTCACATGTCACGGTTGTGCAATGGAAATCAATGAAGTTACACATCCAGAAAATTGGTGAAATGGAGACTAGCCCTCACCCCCTGAAGGGGTTTCAGTTCATTGGTCGGAGAAACAACCCTTGTACATACATTTGCCAATCTGGTTTCATTTATGTCAATTAAAAGTATTGCTTTTGACTTTAAGGGAGCCTAGTCACATTTGTGTACTGCTCAGAACGTGCTCTGGAGACTCCTCCTGAGAAAGGCCTTTTTCTCAGGTAGAGGTTAAAAACCTATACACGTTAATGATACATCATATTTAATCAAAGTTAGCAATATTCTTTGAATTTGAAGACAAAAAGTATTCCAATGTCCTAATGCAAAATAGCAGTTTCTGATGAATAAAGCTTTTTAAATGGCTATAATTAATCCTCTACATCTGACAAAAATTAAGACAAGCCCCTCCATAAATGCATATTTAATCTAGATTTGATAATTTATACAAGGTATACTTAAAGATGTGTGCAAATGTACACACTCTCTTTTAGAAAAACTCATAAATTCACATGGAACAGAAGATGCCATGCAATGAATTGCAGTTTACCAGCAGGGAATGAGACACAACCAAGTGGTGGCTACTGACCCACACAGTGACCTTTGCTTACAGTCTCACCAAACAATCACTGCTGATGTCTGTTACATAAAGGACAGGTTAATAACACAACACACTCTAAGCAAGATAGTAAGCTGTCTCTCCCTAGTTAAAGTTGTTTTCAAGTTTTCCGCACTGATGCAACCAAAAAGTTAGTGAACTGTAGCTTAATCTTTTTCATGCAAAATAGAAAATGCCTGTAACTTCAATAAAGAAATGGATTCTAAACATTCTTTTGTCCTCTTGACTTAAAAAATGGACAGTAGACCATGTGACATTGCCAGGCATATAAACTCAACCCAGGACATCAGTTAACTGAGGAACACAGCACAGGAATAACATTGAAAACACATAGTGTGTTTCACCCTAGAACAAACAAAAAATATTTTAAATATTTTGCAACAACAATAAAAAAGATGTAGAATGAGATTAAGCTTTGAATTATGAAAGGGTGTAGGAAATTAGACAATAGGTAGAGCAGACACTGCTTTTTCATAGTGAATAAAGGAGAGAACTAAGAACAAAATGACAGTGCTTTTCATTATGTCATTATTTCAGATTCCTCCTAAAAGAATTAGTCCTGCCAAAAGAAAGCCATGGTGGTTTTTTCACTTGGAAAAAAAAAACTTTGTTACAATACTATCATAACTCTTTTAGGCATGGAAATATGCTAATTAGGATGTGTGCTAACTATGCCAAAAATCTTACTGTGATTTTCAAAAATAACTATTTTACTAGCACATAATGTTTTTTAAATGAATCTAAGTACTACAGCATTCCATTTTGAAGAGGAATCCTTCTGTGTCAAAACATAAGGCTTTGATTAGGCTCCATTCAACCCTTACAAAGTATTAATGTAGTTTTTCTGTGTATTGAACAAGACTATAAAGTCAGAAGAGTGCAGAGAACATTGCATGGGGTTTTTTTACACTCACCTCATTCAAAGATGCTATCTCAAAAGATCTCTCCAGGCTGAAATAATCAGATGTGCTCGTTTAAGGGTAAACTGGAGGAGAAATGGACCCACCACAAGAGAGATTATAAGTTAGAGTTACAATTTAATGAAAGATATTACAATAAATACACTGACACAAAGAGAAAACTGCTTTCAACTCACCAAAACCCAGCAGTATAACCCAGTGTCCTGGGGCACAAGCCCCTTGTGCTGAGACCTATGTGGTTCCCCGAGTCCAAAGCAAAAGAAAGTGAAGAACCTGTTGGTGCAGATGATGGCTATGGTCTGGTCGAGAGTGGTGGTTTCCTCCTGTCAAGGTCCTGCTGCTCCTCTGGATCCAACAATATGTGTCCAAGGTCTTCTTATCCCCCACTTATGTACCCTCAGAGGGCACCCAGTCCCTCCCCCAGGGCGGGGACTCACACAATGGGTGATTAACTCTGTGAGACATGGGGTATTGTTGAACCGTTGATGGCCCATTAGCAGCCACACCCCCTCAGGCTGGGTGTGAAGGTGCTAACGACCCCCTGGGCAGCTGCTGCAAATGGTCCATTGTTCTTGGGGAATGAATAGAGTGGGTAGAGTACATAGCTTTGATCAACCCCACACAGTGATAACCGGTCCCACCTGCTGAACTAGGACATCAGAACATCATTTTTCAAAGGTGTCTAAGGTTGGAAAGATTTCTTCAACAGAAACTGACTGTTCAGACTCCTGCCTGCCAAAGTTGTATCCCCTATTAGCCATGTCCAGCCTGAAGCAAAGCTAGATCTAAGATAAAAATCTTGCCAAGCTAAAATGGTTTTTGAATGTGAAGTTAATCCTTTTCTTTTTTTCTTTAAGTGTATATGTATTCTGCAAGAGCCCAACATATTACAGAAACAATCAGAAACAAACCTTTAATAGCTGTAATCATTAACCACAGAAGTTTGTTTACACTTTTCATGAAGACAGAGCATCTGCTAAGCAGTACAAGTAGTTTACAGCAGTGATGAAAATACCCCAGAGTGCAGTACATGGAGAGAAGCCACATCCACTTACACAATTTAGCAAATATTAGTGCTAGATTTTCTCTTTTTTTTGTTGTTTGGGTTTTTTTTTCCTTGTTTGGGAGTTTTGTTGTTGTTTTTCTTTTCTTCTTTTTTTCTTGTTTTATAGAACACTGCATAGCAGCACACTGTTCTTGGGGTACTAAATGCCCTCTGCTTCCCCTGACTTGAACATCAGCAGCACACAGTTTGCATTCTGAAGGGAATTCAGTGCAGGTCTAAGCATCCAGTGAATTACTGGCTTCGTCTAACCAAGCACAGCCGATTCCCATTCTGTTTATAGATGCATCATGGTGATGCATAGACCTTGCCAAAGGCAGAATTATATAGCAACACTCTCTTTAAAGAAACTTAGCCAAAAAAACAGGTCTTGTAACAAATTGGGCTTCTATTTCCTTGTGATTCCTCCACTAACTGATTCAACTAAACAAAACAAAGTTATACTAAAAATAAATTATTAAATCAGATACAGTGTGTCTCTTTAAATTTTTATGCATCTCTCTCTGTTCTATTTCACAAATAAAAGGAAGATTTTGATTAATTGTAAGAAATACAGTTAGATGAGACTGCTTTTTGTCTCTCTCACACAGGAAGGATTACAAACAAGTCATGTCTGACCTTGCCCTTTAATCTCCCACTCTTGAGCAGCACTCCAGGGACCTGTTCATTGATGTAACCACTGCCCTTCTTTGAGCATGAAGGGAGATCAGGGATAGCATACCACAGGGAGTCTTCTCCTATGATCGTTGAACTCAAAATGTTTTGGTCAGACATGAAAGAGGGAAGATGGATGAAAACCAGACTGACCTCTTCAGCATCCATGGGGATACTAAGATGCTACATGCCATCAGAAAGGACTATGATACGGATGCTGTTATGAGTTCTTGGCAAAGTCTCAACCTGATTTTTTATGCAGTCCATCAACACGCTCTGGAAAAGAGAAAGCAGAGATGAGCTGAGTTGATGAAGTCATATTTCCCTACACATTTTGCTAGGCCAAAGAGGGCAATCTACTCTCACTTCTTGTGCAATCTAATGAACTGAAAGGATAACAGGTTGTGTAGGATTCAGTGCTATTTTTGACAAGGCAAAAGGATCGAAATTTATCTGCATTGTAATTGAGCACAATTTGGCTTGTTAGGACTGCTAGAGAAGTACCTGATGAAGTCTGCTGTTTGTGCTAGGAAATGCACCCTTGTCAAAGCTGAGACTTACTCATGAATGCACTGATTCCAGTCAAGTTTATGGGAAGAGAATCAGTGTGTGCTGGCTCTGTGCTCATGTGAAAGAAAACCATATTAAATACTAAACTTTCTGATACAACTCAGACAACTTCTAACACCTTTTTCTAACTCCATTGTGGAAAAAAAAAATAAATTATGACCTATGAAAGTGTTCAGAACACAGAGTACCACCAATCTGCCCAGCTCTTTAAACTATGCAGTGGTTCCAGCATTTTGTAATGTATATGCATCCCAGTTTTTTTTCACTATGGTGAGTAAGAGTTTTATTTCAAATATTTTCACAGAACATCCCTATTTGTTTCCTTTCTAAACAAAGTAATTTTATTCAAAACACTGATTAACATTCCTTTTAAACGACAAAACACCCCTGTACCTGGAAGCAATCCAGTGTTTTATCTTATAGACCTATCGCCCATCTCATTCTTTAAGATGAGGCATTTCAGACTGAAGTACTTAGATGAAAGACTGCCCCAAGTATAATGATTCTACCACAGCAACTAGTAGGCAGGCAGTATCAACACCTGAACACTGTAACAAGCACTGTGCTCCACTGTAGTGAGACCAAGTTGCAGATGATTTCGTCAACTGAAGCTTTGATTGCTTACTGGATTGAAAATCCTATGGAGACATTTCCAAAGTCATACTTTATTAAGGTGCTATTACAAGCATTTTTATATTCCTTTTTCCTCCACGCAGCCTTACAATCACTTATCTCTTGCACCACTCCAGGGGCAAAGCCTAGTGATGACTCAGTGGGAATTAGTGTTCATTGCCCCACTATACATTACCTATGTGGCTTTTCCTTAAAAGGTTCCACTTAGATCCTGCTGTTTTATAGTTCAGCTCAGGTCCTGCTGTTTTGTAATTCAGATATAGTACACAGAAGGGTTTTGGTTCACCTCAGGACATGTTTTACAGAACTGCATTTAAAACCAACATTCACTTTTATAGAAATCATTCATGTTGTAAGTTTTAGCCTGCATGAGCGAAAAAGAACATAACATTTCTGCAGTGATGAAATACAGGTTTTTTTCTATATAGAAAAAAAAAAGTGTTGTACCACAATAAAGACTTACTATTTAAATGCTTGTTCTATTTTATCCTCATTGCAAATGTAGACTACATCCTTTTTCTGAGGTTCAGTGTACACAGGGCACATTTTGTACAACTTAAGTCTTATTCAAAACCCCCACACAGAGATTAATGTCACTGAACAGTACACAAGTAAGAACTCCTCACTTGGAGAGTGAAGGATTTGCTTTGTTTAACTTCATTTTACAGGACCCAGACACTGATATCTTGTCGAAGCCATGAACAAGATCAGGGGGCTACTATCATATTTCATCTAGTGTTCTTCACAGCATTTCAGCCAATCCTTTTGAGATCCAAGACATTTTCATCCACAGCTTTCTGCAAGTCAGCTCAACATTTACCAAGGTCTGCACAAGAAAGGTGCTGTGGCTCTGCCTCTGCTGATCCATCCAGGCAGAGCTGGGCCACAAAGCTGAGATACATCTGGCCCTGGGAACCCCACAATGTATCACTCTGTGCTTCTAATGCCATCCAATTCTCTGCCAAGAAAAAGCCAGTTGAGGGAAATTTAAAAGCCTTCTGCTATTTCTGGCAAAGAGGACTGTGGGGCATTGTTGCATCCATCTGCATTTTCAGCACTGAACAGCATGTTGTTTTTTCCACATCAAGAATCAACTTCCCCATATGAAAAGGCAGAAAATACCTGTGCAGCCACAGACACCCTATTAAATTAGGGAAAGTCAAACAAAATCACAGGAAGAACTCCAAGAGGAATCATGCTGGGTCACATCTCTTAACAGTTGTCTACAATGAATTGACCACAGAGTAGTGACTGGTCTGCTGGCAGCAGGATAGCTACTATAATAAATTCTATAAAGACACAAAACAACAGTTATAGTAAATTAATTAGTCTATTAAACCCTTACTGATACATTATGCCTCTGGAACACTGAGGTACTTGATGAAGGCACTGTCACTGCCAGAAAGATTTTCTATCTGACATAAAACATGAATTAAAAGAATCTATGAGATGACATGCAGATATCCAGGTTTGTCTGGAATGGAAATTCCTCCCCCTAACTTGTATAACTACATCAAATTTATGACTGCATTTCAGCTCCCTCTAACTTCTGAGTGACTGGCTGAGTATCTGCTGCTTGGTTTTAACATAGTTTGCAAAACCTTATTTTCCAAAATCTTAAACTTCTACTCAAAACATAGGAGTACTTACATTAAATTAGTGTTCCTAGTCCCCAGTTAGTAGATCCTACTCTACATATTCAAAATTAAATGTATATATCTGTTTTAGTTTCCTGCCTAGAAAACCAGAAAGAAATCCTTGGAGGCTTTAAACACCTGATATCCTACTACTTGAATCTAAAGAAGCTGATATGTAACATCTCTACACGTTTAGAAATCATATACATGCAATGCATGTTTTGTACATATGTGTGTGTGTGCATATACACACAGAACATATGTATGCATAGATGAAAGTCAGCTCTATGCCAAGCCACTTATATACAGAAGTGTAGTTTACTGTTCCTTTCCATTTAATAAGCCATATTCATGAAACTCCAGGGCCTAATAAAAGCACATCTGGGCCCCATGCAAAGATGGTTGAGCCAAAATCCACTCAACCACTTCACCTGTTTGTCACTTCTCCCTTCATTGACATTCATTAATACATAAACAGGGAGGATGCATCCAAGCAAAGTGGCATATTACTAATTGCAACACCTTTATTAATACTGCATTATGTGTCTCTGTACTACAGAGAACTGACAATGCGAAAGATGTTAAGAGCTTATCAAAATGTGCATATAAATATTTGGTCCAATTTTCCAAATGAATATAGTAGCAGCCTCTGCTTCAACAGCCTAAACTGGAGAAAGGGTCGTTTATCAGCAGCTAACCAGGAACAAAAGGCAAACAGCCTTAATTTCCCAAATACTCAGAGCTATTTACATCACTCCTGCGCCCTTTAGGTAATTAGGCATAACTTCAAAATAAGAAATCCTCACTGTGGTAGAAATATATCTGTCTGTAAACAGAGCACTTCCATTTGTAGAAAAGTCCTTACAACAAAAGGACAGATAAGGAGAAGTCTCTATCAGAGGCCCCCAGAAATAGGGAAAATTACTGCATAAGGAGCATAGGTACTTCAAACTCTGAAGGAAGATTTCTAGACAAGAAATACCAAAACAAATAGGAAGGCATTTTTTTGCTCAAGTCAAAGAGGAGGACTGAATCTTACATTTATTTCACTTGTAACTGATTAAAAATGACAAAACATCCTATCTCAGAGCATCATAGTGAAGACAAGACTTTAAAGAGTGTGCCCAAAATCAATGTGGGCTTAAATGAAAACAGTAGCTGTGAATTGTTTTCACAAGGGCAACAGACCAGGATCAAGGAAAGTGGTATTGCAGCAGCTGTGAGTGCTGCAGAATCTGCAAAGGGTCACTTATTTCAGCAAGTGCAAACTGGCAAGTTCCTCGTCCATGTGCTGATTAACATTTACATTCTCCATCTCTGAGCAGAGGTTTATGTTTTAACAATGAAGCAGGGCAAACACGTGGAGAATATGCACAACCTCTTCTTTCTTTCCACCTTTCTCTGCTTCTCCAGGAGACTAGGAAGTTGGCACTGGATCACTGCCAGAATATATATTGTTACAAGTAACATCTATAACTGTGACCAGTGACAATGAAGCAAACAACTAAATATCCAATTAAATGCACTATCTTTCATCCCAGTTTAATTCTACAACTGTATTAAACCAGAATCAGCTGCTCCTGATGCAGAAATGAAAAGCTTTCCCAGAGTTGTGAATGGATTTTTGTATTTCAAACCTTTTTTCCATTTTGCCACTTAGTGAGAAGCCTTGCTGAGCACTGGTTACATAGAACTGAGATTCCAGATGGTACCCTACTGTAATTTGGCTAATAATTTTCAGAATTGCAGTCAGTAATAATTAGAAATTAATAACTCAAGGGACATATTGTCCTGAGAAACTTAACAACCTATCTTTTAATCTTGTAATTGAAGTTCAAACACTTTCTGTCATGTAAAAAATCTACGCATTCTAGGAAATATTTCAGTCATTAGTGTATCATTTCATTCATTTACAGACAGCAGTATAGCAATTAAAGTCAGCATGGAATTTGGAGATAACCTAGACAATTTTTTTCTTCTTCCTCACTTAATAAATCTCTGGTGGTTATCTCTTATACTGCCAAGACACAAATACAGATTCATGTAATTAAAATTAAGTTTCCTAAAGTCTGTTTGTTTTTACTAAGTTTTTTTGGGATGAAGTTAACTTTCTTCAGAGGAACCTGTATTATCTGTTCTTTGCATTTGTAGTTAAAACAGTGCTGGTGCCACACCAAAATTTTGACTGTTGCTGACCAGTTCTTGTACAGCACCAAGGCTTTCTCTCCAACCTCACACACACACACGCACACACACACACACGTGCGCACTCACACACACACGCACACACACACACGCGCACACGCACACACGCGCACAGAGGCCAGTAGACTGGAAGTGGGCAAAAGGCTGGGAGGGGACACAACTTGGACCGCTGCCCCCAACAGCCAGAAGGGATATTTCCTTCTATAACAATGTTGTGCTTAGCAATAATATCTCAGAGAAATGGACAGAATGCTGGGACATTCATTATGGCATTTTTCTCCCCAAGAAATCATTACACATATTCGAAAGGGAAGGGAGAGGGAGCTAGCGTAGGAGTTTTGCTGTTGGCTGGAGTCAGCCCACCACATCACTCTTTCTGAACACTGTCTGTAGTGTTCTATCTTACCTCCTGCGCATTTCAGTCACTTCATTCAAATCACCTCTTATGTGATCTAGCAAGAGCAATTCCCTGCATACCTTCCTCAGTGAAAATAGGCCACCTCTGATTTCAAGCTCACCTTGGTAACAAATCAGTCATCAAAATCTCAAAACCAAGCAAATAACATGAAATAAGGAGTTAATTCCATTTGATATATGGAATCATAGAATATCCTGAGTTGGAAGGATGATCCACAAGGACCATCAAAGTCCAATTCATGGCCCTGCATAGGACAGCCCCAAAAATCACACCCTGTGCCTGATTGTCCAAACATTTCTTGAACTCTGTCAGGCTTAGTGCTGTAAGCACTTCCCCAGGGAGCCTGTTCCAGTGCCCAACCACCCTCTGGGTGAAGAACCTTTACCTAATAGCCAACCTGAACCTCCCCTGACACAACTTCAGGCCATTTCCTTGTGTCCTATCACTGGTCACCACAGAGAAGAGATCATGCCTGCCCCTGCTCTTCCCCTCATGAGGAAGCTGTAGACTGCAATGAGGTCTCCCCTCAGTCTCCTCTTTACTAGGGGTAAAAAAAAAAACGCAGAAAAATAAAATGACAAACATCTTCACATAACTGGACTATATGACATTTGATGGCAACAGCTTTCACTTTTACCATATTTTCAGCACTTCTCAGAAGCAGAACAGTGGTAGCTCAACACCTTAAATATATAATAACACACACTTACTTTTTACACTCGTTTACTACTGCAGTAGTATAATAGAAGACAACACAAAATCATAAAGCTTCAATATCTCCTCCAGGAAAAAAATTAATAATACCACAGAAAAGTTCATTCACAGTATATCATTACATCACAGTTATTCTTAGAGCCCCCAAACACCACTAATTCAGGCATATGCAGTAGTGCATAGCTGAACTCTGATTCACCTGGTGAATGGTGGAAAGGCAATAGTAACATCTATACGGCCTTTTCACAGTGAAAAAGATAACCTTCCTCCTTGAAAAAAAATCCTAAAAATTCCATTTCTAAAAAAGTCCATTCTCTTCTAACATGCCTACTCCTGCCTATACAGAGTTTCAAACTGAAATGTCTGCAGTCTAAATAACATCTCTCATCTCATCTTCTATCATAGTCTTACAAGAACATCTGCACCAGAGAGATGAAAACAAGCCAGCAGAATGCAGACAAAAACCCTCAAACTATGCTTTTATCAAATATCACGTCTTTTCTTTGTCTTTCATGTGGAGAATAGCTAAACTTCACACTAGTAAAAGAACTCTTTTAAAAGAACTCTCATATTTGCCCTCTCCACCTCTTATTTGCTTGGAAGCAAGAGGTGGAGGGGGCAAATATGGCTTCATATTTGAAGCCATATTGGCAGACATTTTTTTCCTAATGTCTGCCTCCCAAATAGGAACAGGAACTCATTATTAAGGAGCAGCCATTATTTTGCAAGCAAAGACAATGAAAGGTGGTGAAAGGTTACTTGTGAGTCTAGTCCCTTTTGGAAGAACAAAACCATTATCTGACCAGAAAACTCAGTGTCTCATTCACATTTCCTAATGTTTTGTATCTAGCACAGAAATAGCCTCCCCACCACTAAAATCTGAATAAAACCACATCAAGCAAAACAGCTGTGGAAGTATTTTCACACTGGCTTCAGGTCTACAGAAACACTTTGAAAGCGAAGAAGCCATGCAGAACAGCAATAGATTGAAAAATTTCCAGTAATAAATAATATCACAGTGCTTTGATTTTGGGGGCGTTCCTAGACAAGCAACAGAGAAGAGCTGACAAATAGCTTGGTCAAACTAACGGGACTTCTAGGCTAAACTGGTTCTGGCCTAAACCCTGCCTAAATCCCTGCTTTTTAGGGTCCTTGGGCCTAATCCTTTGCACACTGTATCTTTGTTGGCTCAGATTTGCTAGCAGTTTGCTGCTTTGTTCTGGTTTTAAAAGACTCTGAAGTTGGAACAAGAACTAATTAGAACACTTCCAGTGAAACAGGTCAACGTTTACACCTGGAAGATATCCAAGATATGGTGGGATTAGTTTCCAGCTAGAGCAGCTGAAATTAAAATCTTGGCCTTTCAAAATTGAAAATGGGCAACCTCTGTGCAATTTTATTGTGCAGGATCATCAAAACAGTCCACTTTTGTTCTAATGTGGAAAAAAAGGACAAAGTCTGTGATCTCAAAAAAAATGAATATCAGAACTATTCTCTTGGGTCATTTTTAGTAAAATACTCAAGATACTCAATACCCTGTAGTGTATGAAGTTGAACTGTTTTGTTATCACAATTTTGAGGAGAGAACAATAAAAGAACCTACTAAACTACTACTTTGCTACTTGTGTTTCACTGCAAGTACAGAAATTGAAAGTTACTTTCAGTAGCCCTTGAATTCTAAAACCTTAGATAACATTTTGAAATAGAACCTCCAGAACATTACATGATCTCATTCAAAGTGTGACATCAGTATGTTCTGAGGAGGTAGCAGAGATGGGCTCACACAGATGTTCTTATGCCAGAGACATCACCAGACTAATGTGCTGTAACAAAAGAAGGATGAAAGGAAGTGTTAACTTGCGACCTTTGGGGGTTTTTCTGCTTTATTAAGATATCTTCCAGTATAATTTACATAAAACTAATTACAGGCTTTTTAAAGTAAAAGATTTTTTTTTTTAAATCAGGTCTTATGTGCTTTGCCATATATCTGTTTCTTCAGACTCTAAGCCTAGTTCCACATTAGCTCAGTCACCACTAAAACATAATTACCTAACAATCTGGAAGAGTATCAACTATATGTAATAAAATCATAAGCATAAGAAGTGTTATGTACTTCTAAATATAAATCAAATACCAGTGATAATTCCCCATAGTGCTGAAAATTATGTGTAAGAAAAGAATGATATATTCTTTAAAAATTACTGTCCTCATTTATTAAAGCCTCCAGATGTATTTCACAGACCTTGTCTGTCCCTAATCATCTTTTGTTTAAGTTTCTTGATGTAACGTTACCAGATAGTCAAAGCTTCCAGTGGGGACACTGGCTTGTTTTTGTACCTAATGCACCAATTCGCAAATCCCATGGAGTTGCTTACATTTGATAAACGAAACTCAAAGTATGGAGATTAAAATAAGCAATGAGAACATAGGACATTCAGTGATCTTACCATGTTCTATGATTAAAACAACAGTATAATCTGACACTGCTGGTATTTTACAGCAGATCACCTCCAGCAAAAGGTTTACAGAGCTGCATTTAGAAAAAAAAAACAACTTTTTTGAATTGATGCTGCTTCTGGAGATCCTTTATAATCTATACATATAGCTAGTACCATAGCCATGGGTAGGAATGGCTCATGATAATGATGCTTGCAATAAAAGGGCCTATGACACAACTTCAATTTGACACAGAAAGAAG
>JAWWMP010000081.1:92418501-92480578 GCA_035047865.1 Dendrocincla tyrannina | reverse complement strand
AAACTCAAAGTATGGAGATTAAAATAAGCAATGAGCACATAGGACATTCAGTGATCTTACCATGTTCTATGATTAAAACAACAGTATAATCTGACACTGTGGGTATTTTACAGCAGATCACCTCCAGCAAAAGGTTTACAGAGCTGCATTTAGAAAAAAACCCAACTTTTTTGAATTGATGCTGCTTCTGGAGATCCTTTATAATCTATACATATAGCTACCATAGCCAAGTATACATAGCCAAGCCATACATAGTGTACCATAGCCAAGGGTAGGAATGGCTCATGATAATGATGCTTGCAATAAAAGGGCCTATGACACAACTTCAATTTGACACAGAAAGAAGTAAAAAAAATCCATAGCATTACTAATGCTTTGGCCCTGCAGGAGTGCAAAGAACTTGTTACTTGGGATCCCCAGATGCTCCCAAGCAACTGACCATGCTGTATATTACAACACAAACTACAACTCCCCCATGGTCTCTGTCAGACCTGGGAAATAGAACAGGAAAGGAAAAAGGATTTTCCTTCTTGACCTCCAGGTCTGGTACAACCCGTTGACAAACAACATACCAAATCATCCCCCCAAACCAACATATCTCTACTAATAGCCAAGTTTAAAGCTTCACTGTCATCCTTTCCATCACTTTGGCTGAATGGGAGGACCCTCACTCTGGCTAGATACAGACAATAGAACACATACCATGGCACCTTTACTCCATTACTGCCCTGTTATATGATGAACACATAAAATATCAGAGTTGAGGAGAGGATTTCATTGCTTTTCACCTCTCATTTCCCCTCAGTCCCTCATCTTCTCAGAATGTTGTCACTGCTTACAAGACCTTCTTGTTCTGCAGTTTCTACTACGTATCTACATTTCATTAAATGTTTGTATATTCTCAGACCTTTATTGTTCTGCTTGTATGTATTGATTTCAATCCCTCTCCACTATTACTGTCTTCTGACAACTGAGTTGTTGGTATGAAGTATTTTAAACTCCTCTGCTTGAAAGAGCCATGGACAAAGAAAACTGCATTGCTTTAAAGGTTTCTATTAATAGTTCAATATAGCCAAAAATTCATTTTCTGGAAACTTTCACTACAAATAAAGCTGGGAAAACTCATCTGATTCCACTGAAAATACCATATTCAAAAGTTAAAAATAAAGTCTTTCAAGAAAAATAATCCAAGTAGGGGTAAAACTTCCCCCTCGCTTTTGTATTCATGAAGTTAAAACTTTCTCTGTAGGTTTAAAACTCTTCCCACTCCTCTTTTCTTTTTCAGCCAGAAAACCAAAGCACTGAGGTCTCAGTGATGAGGAATGACTCACCAGCAATTGCTGAGTCACAATCACACAAAATACACTCTTACATCTTGATGGAGCATCAAATTCAATACCTTTGCTTAGTCACTTGAGCTTGCCCTAATTCCTGTGATTCACTCAATTTCAAAACTTTAATTTCTGATTTCTTATTTTTGCTTGCAATATATATTCAGTTGTGTAATTCTTATGCAATTCTTAAAGCAGAATTGTTGTAAGCCATCCCCAACCCGCAGTCAGATTCCAAGCTTCAGACACAAACTGTGTCACTTATCAAATCCAAGCAGCCAATATGCCACAGTGCACATTGGTTTGATTTGGAACTGCAGATCTCCCACTCCTTGGACACCTACAGAGAATGCCAGCTGACATCTGAAGATACATGCATTAGGATTTCATCCTGCCCTGACTCATGCCAGCAACAACCTACCATCAGCTAAAAGTGTGACCTTTCTCTGGGAGGGCTCCTCAGCCTGACAAGGTAAGACACAAGAAGTGAGTGCTCAGCAGTTTGTGCAGAGGATAAGGTATTTGACCATGATTAAATGAGCCAATGTTGGAGTGACAGATTTCCGATTCCTTAGTCATTTCAGTTTGTTACCTTTTGTCCTACGTGGAGGTAAATAAAGCAAAATTACTTTACCCAACTCTTTATCTGCTCATTCAATTACTTATATACAGAAGAAGTTTGGCCAGAATTCAACTAAGGTAATAAATGTATTTCCTTTCACAGAAATTTATAGAAATGTTTTATCTAATTACTCCTAACATTTAAGCCATAATCCAGAGAACTTCTCTAAAGGGTTGCAGGCAGGCTAGGCATGTGGGGGTGAAGGAAACTCATCACTGAGAGAGGGAAAAGCAGACACAGCGAATAGGTTTCTGATGACTACCACATTTCAATGCCTTACAGGACACAATTATCACCATACTATTATTTATTCTTCTGTCTTCGGGCACAGTTTTTGTGTTTTCTCACTGTCCATTTCTACAGCAGCTGCACTTACAAGTTTTATGCTGGCTTAGTGCTTAATAAGTCTGTTATTCTAAAGGCATCCAGTCAGGTAAACACATTTGGAAAAGTTTCCCTTATGAAAATATACTGTGAGGAAGGTAGGGGTCAGTTCTGTGAATTTCTGGGAATAAAACAGACCACACATATTCATATACAGTTCACAGAAATATGACAATAAGGATTGTATGTCTTTACCCTTGCTGAAGGATAACTACAGCTTTGAAGATTCTTTGGCCAGCTGTTCTGACTTTATCAATATTCAATAATAGCTGGGGGGGGGGGGAAACCCAAGTGAAAAAGTAAATGTTGACATTTGGTCATAAGAAATTGAATTGTAGGCCATATGTTCTCCATAGGCTGCAGTTTCCCAAGTCTTCCTCCAGACATTTACAGTATGTTACTACTTTTTAAAAAATATCCTAGCCCACCTTAGTTACAAGCTATTTTTTATAAAGTGTCATCCTTCTCCACTATGTATACTAGTGTAAGTAAATTAAAGATGTATCTTGATCCCAATTAACAGCCTAAAGAACTCCGCAAGAATTGTCTTTCCTACAGGTACCTGAGATTCAGGAAGCTACCCTGATGCTATGGCTCTAAATATCCAAGACCTACTCCTAAAACAGGAAGCAAACACAACCCCAAGGAAATGAATTCTACCTGTGCCTTCTCAATTCCACCCAGGCTCAATTACCAAATCTCTGCATCAGTGTGAGCACTAAGCAAAATGTTTCAGGAGAAGAAATAAGAGATCCACCTCAAAACAAGTTGTATCTTGGTGTTTTAACACTCACCTTGTTTAGGTGACTGATGCAGGCTGCACACTGTGATGGAAAGAGTGCCGTGGTGGGCATAATAAAAGCCACTTTGGCATCTGTGCATCCTTTTTAACCCAGAAATTCTGGTTTACTCAAAAGCTGAAAAAGCTCTGCACAAACATAAATATCATGAAGCTTTATATAGAGAAGAGTCAATTTTTTACATACTGATTTTATTTCTCATGAGAACAATAGTTCACCAGGAAAATACCAACCCCTTTTATTCAAAACTACCATCTCCTTTGTATATACATACAAAACACCACCCTGCTTGAAAGATATGCACTCTTATCAGTGTAATTGTAAGTGCCAGAATTTTGGGGGCAACTGGTATCTTCCATCTCTTCAGAGCTTTAACATAATAAACATTGGAAAGCTGCTACTGATATCAAAATTGACCAGCAGGAGGACTACAGCTGGAGAGAAAGAAAAAGGTGGAAGATAAGGCCAAAAGTAGTAAATACTTTATGTATAGCACATTTTTATATGGCTTATTTATTCATTCAAACTGTAAAAAGACACCATTTAAAATCTTCAAATCCTGTATTTAAGAGGGCTGTCTGCTCATGCAGCTCAGTGACCTTGGTACACAATAAAAGCCAATACAGTTATGAAGACTGATTTCAATAACTTTCTGGAAAGGGTCCAAAGCAGCTTTTCATTCTGCAATCTCTACATCAAAGACAACACAGAAAAAGAAAGGCAGAATGTAGCTGCTCTTGAACATGGTGTAAGAGACGTGGTTGCCTGCAACCACCACAAACTACTTTACAAGATATTTTCTATGGGGAGTGTCAGATGACTACACTACACTACTACTTACCATGGCCACACACTGGGGTTAGCATCAAATTACCACATTTCTACTCCTGCATCAAATGCTGCAGTGCTTGCTTAAGGACAATTTATTATTTTAATTTTTTTTAGTAATAGAGGAATTTTACTTGAGAATTGTGGGGATTTATCCTTTATAGGCAAGCAAAAATGCTGCAATGCTGGGTTTTCGCTTTTTGGAACACTCCATGTCCATGTTACTAAGTATCAGCTAGTTTAAATACACTCACCCAGCCAGCTACCAAATATATTTTTCTGCCACTGCACCCATCAAAGCAGAAGCAAACCCCACACCAAGCAACACTGGTAATTTATGCAGTCGCCAAATGTACCATGATATTAGTCTATACACACAAACGAGGATCTTCTTATTCAGAATACAAATCTCTACAATCCTTAAGTGCTCCATCAGGAGTTTTGACTGCACCTCTCTGCACACAATTTAAGCTGCTTTCTACAGGATGCCAAATGTATTCACAGGGACAGAGCATTAATAAAACAAATATCAAGACACAAACAAAAACAGACTTTAAGCAATGATTGAACAGAGCCAGTTCAGTCTCTCTTCAGTGACAGAGCTGCTCTTGATGGCTTTTCACATATCACTGGAAACTATTTAAACAATGGCCTTTTCATATCTTCATTCACACAAATCTTCCTGTGAAATATTTGCCCATGACCAAGTGGACTATATTGCTTATTTGTGATTGGTCAAGTAGTGGTTTTTTTTGTTCACTGGATGTGCAATGCTTGCAAATGAGCTTGCTGTGCCAAAACTCTAGAAAACAAAGCTTTAAAAGACCACGGTTCACCAGTGTCTTAGCAGTGGGAAAAGAAAACTAAAAAAAAATTAAAAAAAAAAAAAATCTCAGCTTTTACAGTTTCAGGCCTAACTTCTGAGTAAACTCCTTCAGAAAGGTGGCTAAATGCACCCTCAGGTTCCTGAAGTGACCCAGCAAGACTTAAGAACAGGTCTAAGAGATGTGACAAATCAAGGATTCATTATGATGCTGCTCAGATGTGACCCTCTTCAGATGTGTCTGCCTCAGGAGAAAAGCCACATACATGGTTACAGATAAGGTTTAAAATCTATGGTGAAGTCCCTGAAAAACTGCCAGAACTGCAAGAACATTAAGTACTCACCATTATTCCTGAGGGCTTTTTGTATTGCATTTATTTAAAAAAGTAAACAAAATGAACAAACACCAACCAAAACAAACACAACCAAATTAGCACCAAAAATAAAACCCAGAGAAACCAAAATCAAAGGAGCTAGCTTAAGGGGCAACTTGTATTTCTGAATCAAAGCACAAGTTTCAGTGCTGTGTAAAGGAATCCACTTCCTTCTGCATGGTTGCTTGATGAGTTATCAAGTTTTGTCTTTTTGACATCATACATTTCCTTTTCAGGCTTTCACAGGACATGGGAAAAAAGACATTTCTCAAGCAGAGACAGAACAATGTCTAACCATGCCAGCTGATTGGTAGAACTCTAGCAGATGTCACATACATATTAGCAGGCAGGAGATCAGAATGGGGAGGAAAAAAAAGTCACGATGTTCTTGTTGAAGTAATTACCAAGTACATTACAGCCAAAACTAACTTTTTTTACCTGCCAGTTTATCACCTGCCTCAAGTTTCCTGTCAAGAGACACTTTGCTGCACACTTCCTACATTTGCAATTTGGCGTATTTTGCAAGAACATCAAGTACTCATCATCATTCCTGAGGGCTTCCCCCCTTACATGGGGAGTAAGTGCCACACTTGGAAAAACAGTTAGACAGTATGCCTCTATTCTTGAAGTTATTCTGTTATTCTTGAAGTTGTATCTTGACTATCTACTTTCTCTTGACCTGCTAATATGAGATAGAGAAGAGTAATCCGTGAAGCAAATAAGCTTTGCTGCAAAAATGAGGTCTCCTCAGGAGTTAGTGTAACTGCATTTCTGGTTAGAAAAGTGTTCTATCAATCCTGAGGCCATAGCTTCTCTTCCCCTTACGCCTTTTCCAAATTATTATGAATACTAGCAAATTATACATTGTTATGCCTCACACAACAAAAAAAAAAGCAGACAAAAAAGTCTAAATAAAAAGTCTTAAAGACACACTTAATGACATGCTGTAAGCACAAAGTAGGCAAGGCCAGTACTTTCTCCATGATTCTGTTGTGCAAGTATAAGATCATGCATATATTTCATCCCATTTGCTCATGCATGGTCATCTTTCCCAGCATAAGTACATTTGAGATCAGCAGTTAGCTCCTCAAACATTAGTACATCTTCCAATGTGGACTTCATTTCGCTTTACAAGAATATTAAAATAACATCCTGTCATCTTCCTTTAGGAACAAAAATAAAGTAATCTGTCTCCTATTGTCTGCTACAATGATAAAATCTTACCTCTCTGGATCTGTGTTTTTTTTCCCTTTTATGCTCCAGATGACTCATTAAACTCAACGTGTTCTGTCCTCAGTATAAGCCTAAGAATCCAGCTTTTCTTTTTTTCCTACCTTCAGTACAGGCTAAAATATTACACAGTTAAACTCTTGAATGCACTCTAGCACCACCTAACTCATTTTTACAATAGTGACAATGAATCCAAGTGCAACCACACTACAAATTCAGAATCCTTCAAATCCAACAAATAAAAAGAGTGATTTTCCTCAAACAGTTCTAGACAAGAGGTAAAGGACTCCAAAATTTGCCTCTTCACCATCATGGAATAACTTTTTTTCAGCAGGGACTTCAAGACCGTCAAACAATATCTAGTGGGGACTCCAGTTAAAAATATTAAAATTTCTTTAAATAATTAAAATTATCTGCTGAGGGAAACCAAGAAAATCAAGTCCCCTAGAACTAAAAAACTCAAACCAACCAACCAAAACAAGCCCAACAACCAGCAAAAGTGTGTATTTTTTGTAACGGAAAAAGTCCCAGACAGATTGAAGCAGTATTGCAGTACTTTTTCCAGTACTGTAGGCTCAAGAAAAAAAAAGAAACAAATCACACCACTACCAAAAAAAAAAAAAAAAGTGGTAGCAACCCACTACACTATGCCTTTTAAAATTCTGATGTTATAGAAGCAGAACACAGGCTTCATATTTCTGACCAAACTGGAAGCAAGAAATACAAGAGAAAATTGAGTTAGGTAGTTTGCATGAAACATCCAATTCAGTTTTGTACATCTCAAATAACTAGGTATTTATGTAAATATTGAAAATAACTCTGATAAAAATGTTTGTGGGGTAATTTCAGTTCTCCTGTCATCCTAGAACATCCATTGCTGTTTATGTCACCCATTACTGTTCACAGCGCAAACAAGCGGCAACTCTTCTAGCCACAATCTAAAGCTGCGGTGAATTTACAAGTATGCAGGACAAAACCTGACGTATAGCAACCTGAAAGAAGAGGACTGAGGATGACAATTCTGCTGACAAGGAGATGCCACTGGCAGGAACAAGTGTTCCATCATGTTACTTTCCAGCTGGGCTCCACAGACGTTATTGTGTGTACAAGGTGCCATTGACGTCTCTGATCTAATTGCTTAACCTGAGTAAAAAAGCTGAGGGAACATTTCAGTTTTTCTGTTATCTGGGTTGTTATTGAAACATTTTTTGTGCTATTACAGTTTCTTGTTCACACCCCAGATATAACTGTTACTCCCATAAATCTGTGCTGTAACTACTAACAAATGGCTCAGTTACAAAAGCTCCTACCTTACTGTAGCCAGATGGCAGAGCATGGCATCTTATATAGATGTTGCTGTACACACACCAGGACAGAATATAAGAAATTCAAGAAATCATACAATCCCAGAATTATTAAAGTTGGAAAAGGAACCTTTAGGTTCCTTGAGTCTAACTGTTAACCCAGCACTACCAAGTCCACCAGTAAACTGTGCCCCCAAATACCACATCTAGACATTATCTGAACACTTCCAGGGGATGCACCAATTGCTTGGACAGCCCATTCCAATACTCTTCCAGTGAAGAAATTTTTCCTAATATCCGATCTAAACCTCCCCTGGCACAACTATATATTTGAGACTTTTTTAGATACAGGTATACATTGCCCTCACATTACTTTCACCTCCATCTTTCCCACTGGATCTTTACTTTTCTTCTGCACATCATCCACCAGTCAGTTACAGCAGGTAGCAAAGGTCTTTCATCTTATATGGGCAAGGTAAGGTAAAAGGAGCAAGGAAGTTTTGGGCAGAAAAAACTGAAGTTAAAAATAGGCTTTCATTATTTTCAAAGGGAAAAATTATGAACTACATTATGTAAATAAGAACCTGACAGTGTTTCCTCATGCCCACGACACAATCACAGTGCTGGAAAAGTTTCCAGAGATCATCCAGTCTGATCTAAAGATGGATTATTTATATCTAAAGTAGTACCTATTTTATGGATAGTTCAACCCACTTAAAATAAGTAATCATGTTACACAAATCATAATTTAGTTATGCAGTATAAGTGATACAGAGAGGAAGGCAGGAAACCTCCAACAGAAATATGGGAGTGATATTCTGTATATTCAATAGGTGATATTCTAACAGGCTTGATGCTTGCATTTCTGAAGGCTGAAGAAAAGAACTGATAGAGGTGACAGCTATTTCCATTCCAAAACAGCCCCCGCTACTTTTTTCCCCCTCCAGTGCTGCTCCCTTATTCTCTAACCTTTTCCTTGAAAAAGGTTACCCTTAATCACCTTTCCAAGGTGATTAAGAGATGCAGTCTGACACCACTGGCACTGCAATCCCCTCTTAAGTTTTTTCTGGAGTGGGAGGAGCAGTTTTGAATGGTGATAAGGAAGACAAGCAAGAGTAGCTAGTTAGGTATTAAAAACTTAAATGTTCTGTTAAAAATACATAAATCTATGCACAAAATTTCACTTAACTTTTGCAGAAATAAAAATTCTAAAGGAAAACCAGAAAATCTACTTACAAATGTACTCAAAATTCCTGCTTTTATTACTCATTTACAGGAAACAACCTACTACATATAGAATACTATTTTTAAAAAAATATACAGATCTGAAAGTTAAAAGTTTTATTTAATAAGGCTGGTAGAGAAAGACAGAAAGAGAGAGACAGAAGGAAAGGACTATGCCTCATTTTCCCCATCGCAGTCAAAAACTCTACAGCTAGCAAAGCCACCTGGGTTTAGATCAGCTGTGACACTGCTACATGCAACCAGTTCACACAAGCTTAGAGATACACATTAAACTGCTGTAGCTCTCCTCAGCAGCATACAGCTATCATACCATTCACAAACAGAAAGTGGGACTGGCTTTGGAGAAGAATCAAACCAGTGGAAACCTTCCTGTTTAGACGGGGTCCTGCAGATGAGCCCAACTTTGTCAGCACTGCCTAAGAGATATTCCCACAGCTGATAAAGAAAATGGATCCCTCCCCATTTTGTGTTATGGAAGAATCAGCTGTTGAAACTCCACCTATGCCAGTTCAGCCCATCTGCTAAACATTCGCCACAGAACGGTACACAGTGAAATACAGAGAGGGAAAGCAGGCCATCCTTTGCAGAGCAGAGGGCAAGAGAAGGATTTTTGTATGTATCTAGACCAGAAAACAAGTCAGAAATTGCTCCCAATCCTTTACTTATCATTCTTGTCATACAGGTTATTATATTCTCAGAGATTTTGCTGTCCATGCGTCCCCAGACTAAAGAAAATCCTCAGCAAATAGCACTCGTTATCCGAGGTCCAGACACCATCTGAGCTTGGAACAGAGCACAGCAAATGCAAACAGGCTTGTCTGCAGTCACCTTTCCAAGACTATCTGTACCTCTCACCAGGATCAGGAGGGTCCTTCATTCACAGTAAGCACTATTTGTGAAAATCCACATAGTGCTCTGGGTCCTGAGCAGCCCCTGGCTCCTCCTTTAGGCTCTGGTCACCATCCAGCCTCTCTCCTGAGATGTGCAGTGAACACCCTCACAGAGGTGACCCCATTCTCAGGAGACTCTAAGGAGTCAGCTGGTACCACAGGATGATGGTCCAACTTCCTCCCCAGAAAGGGGAGTTCTCCAGTGAGACAAACCCAGATGGCTTTCCCTGGAAATGGTATTCCTACAGACACCACCTCATGCAACAGTGAATGGCTTTGAAGAAGGTGTCATGAATGGGGTCCAGAGGCTTAGTTTGCAGATGGATGTACTACTATAAAAGTGTAATTAGGTCCCCTGTATATACACATGGAATTAACTCTTCCCTTTGCCAAATAGCTCAGTCCAATAGCTCCTAAACAACAAACATGATTTACTTAATGGAGCTGTCTTTCTTTTTTTCTCTCATCTCTCTTCTCTCAGAAATGCTGGGGGAGTTTCAAAGTTTAATTCTAAAATACACAAACTGTTTCATAAGCCAAAACCAATGAATTAAGCCTCTATCAGTTAAAGAAGGCTCTCTGAAAAGAGTTCTCTCTTCTAGACTGAGCAATTAATCATCTTAGTAACAGCAGACAGGAAAAAAGTCAAAAAAATCTACTGCATAAAAGAAAATTTTACCATTTCGCTCTTTGGTAAAAAGCTAAAAAGAACCCTCAACCTACACCAATGAACTCTGAAACTGTGCATCTTCTCAACTAACGAAATGTACTGAATGATTAATAAATGTGCTCTTTGACTAGAAAGACAAAGTGCTAATGGCAAGTCACATTTTGCATACCTGTTTCTTAAAAAGTTGAGTAAGGACATTTTTTACCCAATACACTTACATAAAGATACCACTGTGACTTGAATTGATACTGAATATTAAATTTTCAAGAACTCCAACCATCAACCAAAAAAGCCCTCACTCTAGGATATTACTGTTGCACTATGCAAGCTAACTGAAATAAGCTGTTTTCTAAAAGGTTATTCAGAGAAGACCATTGTCAGTACTTAATAGCTGATATGGACCATTGGGTAAGCAAAGCATCTATGTTCTGCAGCGTGAAAACTGCTTACCTGGGACAGATCTATTAGGCTGTGCAGTTTCATTGATAGGAACAGAATTATAGACATGACAGTACCACTGAGGATATTAGATCATAAGGGAATGAGACTAAAAGATTACTGTAGCGACTGATAGACTGTTAAGGTCTGGAAAGTCTATTATTTTTTTTCCATTCCTGATTTCTTAGCATTGTCATTTCACTGCTAATTACCTAATTAAAGGAGCTGTGTGGTATTAACAGCACATCTACTTCTTGTGGAGAGCTGAGAAGACTGAAGACTAAGAACACATGGTCTCTTGCCATCTTTGGAACAATCACAAAGCAACATTCACAAAAAGAAACAACAAGCTTTTTGTTAAGAAGTCCCTAAATTCTCCGAGAACATCAAGATTATAACCTGCTGACAAACACCCATGAGTTACCCCCAACCTCAGAGCACCAAGCAAAGGTCACAGAGTGAAACACAGAAGTTTACAAACCCAGTGTAAAATGAGAGCAGGTAACACTTCACAAGGAAACAGACAATTCATTTTAGGTATTGCTTACCATGATTCGCAGTATGAGCATACAACTGCAATCTTCACTTAGCAACTTGCAAAGAACAGGGATGTCTCGGGGTGTATAGAGCATTCCCTATTGGCAGGAGGGGTTAAGAATCCTGGAAGCAAGATTATTTCAGAGATATAAAACAACCTCAGAACTTGGTGCACTGCTTGGACTTCAGACACAGCATTTATTAACTGGAGAGGTATATAAGACAATTCCAGGCAGAAGAAGCATGAAAAGCTTTCTGGTTTGACCATGTCTCTGACATTTTGAGTGGATCAAAAAGTTAGATGATTCTTCCAAAGTAGTTACATTTCTAAAAAAAAAAGAAAAAAAAAAAAAAAGAAAAAAAACAACCAACAAAACAACACAAAACAACCGACCATGGGTCAGTAGTTTTACAAGTACTTTATTACCATCCACTTTGTGCCAAAATGATCTAAATTAGCTTACTCCTCAAGCTTGGCCTTATTCACCATATTCTACTAGTGATACTGAGTGGCTTAATTTTTCAATGTTCAATTAGCAGCATCTTAAAAGAACAGATCTTCTTTTGACAGGCAAAACAGTAATTGAGCATTACTAGAGAGCAAAGAGTGCCTAAAATTGATGTATGCAACTATTATAATTGCTTTTGAAAATACTGGCCTTAGTGTTGAACAAAATAAACAATCCATCAAGACAGTTGGACATGTTCTTCTGGCCAAACTTACAAAAATTCCCCTCATTTTAACTCCTCCCTTCTATTCCCAGTTTTCTCTTGCCTTGTCAACAGCCCTTCCAAAACATATAGTCAACACCACCCACAGAGTTATTCAAACAAACGAAATCACAGTCCTTGAACAGCTATTGATCCCGTCTTTATAATTTTTAGATTGTGCTCAAGAAGCAAGAAATGGTTTTTCCTTTGATTGCTCCATGGCCAATAGCACACTACACAGGCTAAAGAACTGATACAGGTCATCATAAAGCATTCCCTTGAATTCCTTAAATAGTGTGCAATTTTTCATTGTGTTAGCACAAAATCATTAGTTTGAGCACATATCCATTTGAATAAATAGCCGATTCAGACCTGAGAACTATACTTTCAGTTTTATACAGACTCAGAATAATACCTTCTGCCTTTACTTCTGTCAACTTTAAACAAAATCCTTCCAACAACTTCAGTTTAATGATGTTCATCATTACCATCAGTAGTAAACTCAGATTCTGAAATGTTGACAAAGTTTTAGCTCTTCATAGTGCCCCCTAATATTTTTTAAATGTATTGCAGCAACTGATCCTTCACACCAAATGTTTCCATGCACAGCCTCTAGAAGCTGCATGAAAATCTGCATCTTACCAATTAAGCCATGAGGAAGAATGTTTTTAGAGCAATTTTTCACAGTACCGCAAGGAACATAGCATTTCGTAGACAATATTCAATTTAACCACAGATTGTTAGTCCTTAAAGTACGAGGACCTCCAAATTAAAAGGCAACCAAGCTGGAGCATGCTGATGTCTCAAAAGATCTAGCTGCAGGTGACCTTAAAAAGCTCAAAAATGTTTTGTTCAAGCATGAAAGGCTAGATTTGTCAGTCTGCACTCGGTACAGTAGAGAGGATTTAATATAACAGCACATTCAACCACTGAGCAGAATAACTGCAAATTACTTCCAAACTCATCATTTTGAGCACTATAGCAGTTCTTGTTTCCTCTACATTCTATAGCTGAGATTACCAGGCTGTAACAGTCACTGTAACAGGAGAAATTATTAAATGAAACCAATCAGTTAATTTATCTCAGGAGCCAAAGACCTTGTTACAAGTCACAAAACCCGAAATTTGTTCGGTCACGTCGAGGTAGCCACAGGATACTTTTACTAACTGTGCCATCTACTGGCAGAACCTGATAACTGTTAGCAATCGATTTCCCCTACACAACAAATTTTGATACTTCAGCGATTCTCAGTCATCAAACAACCCTTGGAAGATCACAGGCAATTTGTGTGAAGTTCATAAAAAGCAATAAGAAAATAAAATCTATTTTCAGACTTAAATCAGCTATTAATGTGCCTTCACCTCAACTGGAAAAGGGTACCAAAATCAAAGAAAGCTGAACTAAGTGATTTCAGTTATTAAAACAGTAGTGCTTACCTTAACCTCCCCTCCCAACGCCAATTAAAAAAAAAAAAAAGAAAAAAGAAAAAAGAAAAAAAAAGAATGAAAAGATGGGGCTTGGTTACTGGGCTAGCCAAGGAAAATATTACTGTTCTTATTTTTACTTTTTCATGTATTTGAGGCTTACAATTCATATTTATGCCAAAGCACACAAAAGAAAAAACAAGCAAATCATCTGTGTACCATCTAGCTGATAAACATCAAGTGGTACATACATGACATCAATAACACCAGTGACTACCTATTGGAGCATCATAGCAGTAACAGATCACTGGTTTGCTTTCCCCAAATAAAACACTATTTCCCAGTACTTTACAGATTTTAAGGAATAAAAGTTTCATAACTGGATCTGTCTCAAACTATATAGCAACAAGAACCAAAAAGAAAAGTATACTGTTCATCTTCCAAAAAAGTCACTGAACACAGTAAGCTTCTTCTTTCATCTTTATTTGGTCATTTACACTCATTTCTGTCCTTGACTATATTTTTGCAGGCTCACAGTCTTACCCCACTCTTGCCTGTAGTGTCCCTGACATTGTTCATTGGACAGAAAGAAACCAAAACACTAGACCAGTTCTCAGCCTGCTTCTCAGACACATCATGAAATCTCATCACTTCTAGTTGGAACATTAGCCTAAAAAAGACACCTTTAGAAACCTAATTTGAAGCACAAAATAAGAAACGTGCTCCAGAATTTAAAATATGTTATTAGAAACAAATCACGCATCTGTGGCACATATCTGAGAGTTGGTTTTCAAACTTCAAGAGAGTAAAAGACATATTTCAACTGAATAGTGTCACAAGAACCATTACATTTTTTGGTATTAGAAGAAACATAAGGCCTTTTGATTCAGTGAAACAAATGGACATTCAACGCCTTTGGTAGTCTTCACTAAATCCCTAACTAGAAGCACTTTTGGGCAGTGAAAATTGAGACCAAATGGCTCCATCAAATGCACATAGACACTTTCCTGTATCTAAAGTGAAGGACCTAGAAACACTTCTGAGCTTCCAGTAGAGATCCATACCATGTAATAAGATCTGGAGGGGGTTCACTGCTCCCTCACCTTTGAGCCTCATTTTCCTTATGGTGCAAAGCAGGAATAAGAGGTATCTTATGCTCCAGCCAAGCCCTTGATCTGGAGTAGTCTGGGTCAGAGACCACAGAGAACACCACAAGGGCATTGTGCAGTTGCATTGTAGCACAAAGATGTGCAGGGAGGAGAACAAAAAACAGAGTCATGCCACTCAAAAAGACCACCCAGCTGTTTGCTGACATACAAGGAATGCTGGCTTCTGAATGTTAGCATCCTTGCTAGGTACCTAGAGGAAGCTCTGTGAACGCTTTCCTCTCTCTCCCACAAAGCATCCAAACCAGCAGATGATCACAGGGACCTTACCTTTGCTCATGTTAAAGGGCCAAAGCAACTATCATATGCAGATGGAAAGAGAGGCTGGCCCAGGCCAACAATAAGAACTCAAATTAAAAAATGGTTGCATCTTCCCTTGATGTTTTGGCCACTGATCTAAACAAAATACAAGTTTAAATAAATTACTGGCTCAGAGAAGCAACATCCATATTCCTCAAGATCTACATTACAAACGGACTGTTTGTACCTCAGAAGAAGGGACTAAATAGTCTTCCTACACACACCAATTGCCACTAAATTACCATGAGATCTACTCTAACCCACACAAGAATCTATTTGTATCCTCACTGCAGTTTTGGCAGTACATCAATTACTTTGACAACCCTCACAACTGTAAGAATATGTATAAACCTTGATCCAAAGATGAAATACTGCTTTCATTAGCTTAAAATAGCACTAGATAAGCAAACTTGCCAGCCACCTTAGAACACTTGGCTGTTCTATTATTTTCTAGGGGAATCATCTCCTCCGTTTTATCTCTGCTTTTCTGGTAGTTTGCAGCAATACACCAGGGAGTACAGAAAGGCCAAACCCTGCAGTGGTCTTCTGGTGTCAGCCATGCTAAATATTCCTTCCAAATGGCTTTTCTTCTAATTTAGCAGCCTGAAAACATTCCCTGTCCATTTATTAGGTGAAGGTAAAGTGATGATCTTTTGTTCTGAACAGTTTTAAAAATCAGATAATTGCAGACAGATGATCATGTGAATAGCCTGTAGCCTACAATCATGCCTGAGGAACAACCTGCTGACCTGTAAAGAGACAGGAATCAGTGTTAGAAAGATGCTTATGAATTTAAAAGGCTCCAGTGGAGCAGGGAAGGAGGCACTATATGCCTCTCCATCTTGACTAGTAGATATTATTTCTGATGCTTCTCTAGTTTGAAGGACTCAGTGACTGAATAAACAATTTGTTCTGCATGTCCTTGCCCCTTCTGCCTGTGCAGCTCAGTAATCTGACCCCTACAAAAATTAATTCTGTCTTAAGCGTTCTCAAAGTTATACATGACCAAGTACACATTCACTAGTTGACTCTGATTGCCCCAAGAGTGCAGCTCAGAATTTGTTTCACAGCTTCTGAGCACTGCCACCTTTTCCAGACTTTCCAAAGTTATCCCTACTAGGAACAAAGAGGCTGCTGTGCCGTGGTCACAACCCTGCAGCTCCTACTATGCTGAAAAGGCTCCCCCTGCTGTAAGGAGCAGCAAACCTTCAGGGCAGAGTGACATACAGCTCTTCAACTCTACAGACTTGGGAAGCGTTATCTCAAAGGCTGAGTTATGAGCCTTTTTCTATTGTTGGCTCTACATGTGCTCCAGCAACAACTGATCTTTCTATTTGCCTGGGGTCTTCAGTTGGCTCCCTGACTCTCCAGCCTTTTATAATGCCAGAGCTCTTCCCCCCTACAAAGTAGGCTTGACTAGAGTATATCATCCCTAACTGCAAAGTGAAGAAAACAGAGGGTCAGCCAGAAGTTGAGGATTACAGAGAGTGGAAATTTTCTCTCTGACACAGTCAAACAGTCAAGCAATCTAATTTGGAAGGCAGGTGAATATACTAATGCAAAATGGCATTAAAAACAGTTCATATCCTTGCTTTTCAGCAAACTGTGCAGGATTTTGAGAACAAATACAAATTAAAAAAGCTTTTATACCTCTTTCTATTGATATTGCACATTGAATACTGTAAAAAAGTTAATTACTGACATTGCAAACTCTTTCCAAAAAGTAAATTACCAAGAATAAAAGATAAATGGAATGAAAGAGGGAAGGGGAGAAAGAAAAAGTAAAAAAAATGCCTCTGGCAATTCCTGCGATGAAGGAGTATTTCACAGAATCACAGAATATCCTGAGTTAGAAGGGACCCACAAAGATCATCAAGACTTGCCCTTAGTCCTGCACAGGACTATCCCCAAGAGCCACAACATGTGCCAGAGAGCATTGTCCAAATGCCACTTGAACTCTCTCAGGTTTGGTGCTGTGACCACTTCTCTGGGGAGCCTGTTCACTGCCCAAACACCCTTTGGGTGAAGAACCTTTGTCTCATATCCAACCTAAACCTCCCTTGGCACAACTTCAGTCCATTCCCTTGGGTCCTGTCACTGCTCACTACCAAGAAGAGATCAGCGCTTGTCCCTCTTCCCCTCACTGTGAAGATAAAATAGCATTTTCACAATGCAGTTATGCCACAGAGTAGGAAATATTTCACTAGAAATTCACAGGCTTGGCTTACTAGGCTTGAGCAGGCTGAAAGAACTTTTATCTCCATGGTCCCTGGCACAATATTGCTGCACAAGATAACAGCTTTGAATTTTTTTTAATTAGTTCCACATGCAGCTTCCTACACATTTGGAAATTAGGAAGACAGGGAATGTAATTTTCCCTAAGTCTTGAAAGAAGAAAACATAATTTTGTAAAGCTCATCTCCAAGTACAAGAGACATTAGCATCTGCATCTTATCTAACCTCCACTGGTCTCAGGAAGCAGATACTCACTCTTCCTCCTCTTAAAAATCAAGAAATAATAAAAAAATATAGAAAAGAAAAAAACAGTAGGTCTAGCTAGACTTAAGTTGCATTAAAACATTAGCAGCCACTCATTATTCTTTATAGGTGTTTAGACTATTACAGCATAATGTTTCTGCCATTATGGTTCCATTAGAATGCAACATCCTATTCCCTCTCTGCCCAAAAGGACTAAGAAAGCTCTTGTTGGCTCAGCAACACAAAGGAAAGACTGAACACAGGTGTAAGGGCAAAGAGGGCTGCTCTGCAAGGGAAGCCAAGCTGTGGCCATGGCCCAGGCAGGGCACTGCCCCACCAATTCAGGGACACGCCAGGGTGGGGACAACGCCAGGGCTGGGGACCATCACATGAGGTGATGATCACACGAGGTGATGGGGTGATCACATGAGGCAGTGTCAGGTCCAAGGTCAGCCTGGGATGTCCAGGCAGCAAGCCAGGAACTGCTGGAAACAGGGCTGCTTGTGTGACCAGAGCTCTGACCATGGCTCTTTGTCATGGATGGAGGTCCCAGAAGAGGCTGGTTGGGGCAATGAAGGCTCTCAACCACTTAAGGCTCCCAGTATTCTCTGAGCCAGGACAAAATGTTAGGGCATTGGTATGGTGCCCTAACAGCAGCCACTTTGCCCTCTTCAGTACAAGTGCTCAGCTAGCCCTGTTTCTTTGCTCTCAGTGATACATTCTAGCCATCATTTACTCCAAACTGCTTTCCATTTCCCTCCAAGACAGCAATACCACACTGCCCAGGCCTTTTACTCATATTAAGACTGCTTTGACCCAGCCAACATCAAGCAGAATGACACAATCTCCATTCTACAGTACAGGAAGACCACAATGAAGGCATGGCTTTTCCTTAAAATTAATTTAAAACAAGAAATAATGCTCTGGAACATCTAATACCAAATTGTATTTAAATAATGCCATATATCAATCCAGAAACATGAAGGATAAACAAGAGACATTTGGAAAGGAAACACATCTTCCAGTAGGCTAGTTAAAAATACCTTTGCATTATGCTGGTTCCAAGCGCAGTCCACAGTGGACCCATAGCTCATGGACAAACTGCTAAACTGCTAAAACCTTCCCCACTGGCACATACAGAATGGGGATGGACCAATAATGCAAAAGAATGGAATCATGCAAGAGCAATGACTTGCAGCAGGAAGGTACTTCCCCAAACTCTGAAGTGCCCTTAAAGAACCACTTTGCTGCTCTGCAGACTGAAGAGTAAAGACCCATCACATCAGGAGAGATGCTGGAGCTGAGTAAGGCAGCCCCACCTGCTTCTTGTGCAAGTTGTGCAGGTGGTGAGGCACTGGAATGGGTTGCCCAGAGCAGCTGTGGATGCCCCATGCCAGGTTGGATGGGGCTCTGAGCAATCTGATCTAGTGGAAAGTGTCCCCGTCCATGGCAGGGGGATTGGAACTAGATGATCTTTAAGGTCCTTTCCAACCCAAACCATTCTATGGTTCTATGAAGGATGAAAATAAACATTAACAGCTGCCTCCTTTACTTGCCAGTCCATCAGAACAAGGCAGAGTTCCAACTGGAAAGAATTGCATAGATATATTATAGAGCATACAAAAGTACTGGAGACAGTAGGGTCTACTTCACAATAGGGAAGCCTGTTCAGAAAATAAACCCCTTAACTTTATAGTTATTTGAGGGAGTATGTAAATTTTGAAAACTCCCTCCTTGGCTCTCTTTCCTTTCCCTACTTAAGTAAATCAACAGAAATCAACTTAAACAAGGCATACCTTGTTGTGGGGGCAGAGGGGGTGGTGTGGAGTTCAGCTAGATTGTTATTTGCATTCAGCTCTAATTTTCTTCAAATAAATATGTATATATTTATACATGTGTATTATCCCATATAGGTGTAACAATTTACTTTTTGTGTGCACTTTAGAGAAGACTCAATGTTTTTAGCACCTACCACTCACAGAAATCCTGGCACTCAGCTAGAGTTTCTAAACAAGTGGATAGTATAATTATAAAAAACACTACTTCTATACAAGTTTGCAAAGTTAGCAATCTAATTTAACATTGCTCCTATCACATTCACAGCTGTCCATATATTTCTACCATCCTCTTCAGTTATGTAAACATACTAGCGGAAAAGCACTTTCCAGCAGGACTACTATAGTAACAGTTCCTTCAATTTACAGTTTGTACAGAAATTTCAAACATCCATAGCTGATAAATGTTTTCAGTGATAACCAGCAAAAAGCCTTGAGCTCAAATATCTCCAAAGAAAAAATCTCTTGTGCCCTGTTAAGTGATTTTACAGCAGAAACAGAATTACTCACATGAAGTGCAAGCTC
This sequence comes from Dendrocincla tyrannina, assembly GCA_035047865.1. NCBI lineage: Eukaryota > Metazoa > Chordata > Aves > Passeriformes > Dendrocolaptidae > Dendrocincla > Dendrocincla tyrannina. The sequence continues at coordinate 92,460,663 of JAWWMP010000081.1, read as the reverse complement.
TGCCACTTCTAACATGTAGTCTTATGTCCTCATCCTCCAGTCTCTAAGCCTGTTTGCTCTCTGCCATCTTAGCCTGTTTTAAATCCAGAGGAATAAAGCAGTAACACACTTCAGTTATGATCCACAAATGTTGTAATACAAATGATCCATATCCAGCCTGTAAAACCAGACTGGAACAGCAGTTAATAGCAATTTTAAGACTCTCAAAAATTCCCATTACAGGCTGAGGAGCTTATTTAGCACAGTGGTTTTCCTTTGAGGTTGAAGTGTTCTGTCTGCAGGAAGTAACTGTCCTGTCTGAGTATCTCAGCAGCTTAAAATACCCTGAATCTGTGTCTGCTTGTGGGGGAAAAAAATAAAAAAGATCTGGGAATTTTCTTGCATTTATGCACCACTAGTCAAGTGTTAAGCCTTCATAAAAACAGTCCACAGCTCTATTTACAGTAAAGTAGTGCCAAAAACAGATACAACTCTGAGAAGGAAGATCACCTACTAACTAGTATCCATCATGGATGACAGTACAAATCGCTATCAGTAGGAGCCAGGACAGTGGTCAGTATTCTCTTGGAGTGTCCCTAGGGCATTCATGCCAGGGCCCAATACAGAGCTGCAGCAGCCTCTGGAGAAGCTCTCATTGCGTATTGTGTATTGTGTTTTGGGAGTGATATTATTTTCATGCTGATAGCTCCTCATATCATTCCAGACAAAGGAAGAGGAACATGATGCAGCAATGGATGCACAAATTCTTCTACAGCAAGAGAATGAGTAGATGGTGAGCAGTTTTCCTGGTAATAACTTTCCTGATAACAGTAAACCTGCTTTGGTAAGGCTCACATAGTATATACAGTCTGGCCACTGTGCCACAGGTGGCTGCCCTCTCTCATCTCATCCTGGGACACTATATATCAAGCAACACAAATTTTCCTGAGATTTAGGAAGATGAACAGTAGCAAAGCAAGAATAGGACATATGGCAATAATTAGCCATGGAGAGCAATAATCCTTTCATCTTCACTCATTGTATCATTCAGATATTTTTACCGAAGGAACAGGAGTATAAGCAATGCCCAAAGTTCTTTTCTGCTAAAAGTTATCAAATTTCAAATAACACGTCTGAAATACCAATGATCTTAGGATAATACTGATTATTGAATTAATTGCTAACCATCTGAATGTTTCAGAAACTATTGTGAAAGCAAGAGACTCTTCCACCAATAAGCTTTCAATAAGCTTTGAATCAAGTCCCAGAATCATTAATAATTTGGAAGTTTACCTATGCTCAATCATTTCTATTAAATTACTTAGAATTCAGAAGCTATATCAACAAAAAAAATTCTCCAGCAGCAAAACTCCATGTGTGATTTTGATCTGCAGTCCATGCTATACTTGTTTGGATTGCTGGGTAACAAATACAGCAGCTTAGGTCATTCTATACAGAAAGTTCTCAAAGTCAGAGTGATGCTCAATGAAGTTTTTCAGTTCTTTAAAAAAAACAAATGCAGATAGACATTAGTGTCTCCCACTAAGAAAGCACTGGTGTTTTGCAGTCAACAAAAACCGTTTGCACCAGGAAAAATTAATTTTATATACTTGCAGTGCCTTCTGCAGGTACTGTAGATTTGAAACATTGATACCTTGTTGGAAGCAATTTGACAAGTCATGAGAAGGCAAAAAAGGAGCCATAAACCAAGCACAGTAATATGTTGATAAAATGGATAATAGCTGCTCTGCTGGATATTAATAAACTTAGCAGTACATCAGTAGATCATCTTTTATCCAAAAGATCTTCAGTCAACACACTGTAACCCACATCTCTGTAACAAACTATACACACAATCATGTATCCTACACCAAGTGCACACATCCCCTTTCATTAAATTGCAACAGCTAAAACAGTCACCAGTATAGCAATAGCTTAATGGCATACTCTTTTCTTGCATATTGAACCCACAGACTTTCTTCAACAGCTGCCAGATTCAACCCACAGATTCACTCAGCAGGATGAGAACCTTGCTGTTTAAATGGCTTAGAGTGAGTCAGAAAATAATCTGTCCACTTACAGTTCTGCTCCAAATATAGCACCAGGCTCATTCCAAAACATTTCATCAAGAGAGGAGCCAGGTGCCTTCCAAGTCTTATCTGCATCAAAAAGCCATACCAATTGGTATTTACCATATTCATTTCATTTCATTCCAGCTGCAGGGAAATACAGACCAAACGAAGGAGAGATAATTCCACCAAGTAGCACCATTCTCTCTGACTTCAGGAGGGCCCTGGTAACTTAATATACTCAGGTGGCTATGCAAGTCACTAAAGTAAGGCATGCACTTACGGTATTATTTCAGCTGTTGTGGTCTAATTTAATCTCACCTGTCTAAAACATGGCTACATTCAAGTCCTTTCAGTTCTGGTCACTAAATTAGATATACAGTTCCTTTTTTTTCCCATAGAAGTATCACAAATGCAGCATTTTAAACTTGAAAGATCTCCCGCACAGCTTTTAACAAACCAGATAAGGTCAAGTGTCAAACCACTTAATTTTTATTCCTTAAATTATTTAATTCAGTATTTAAAAGTTTGTGAGTATATTTAAGCAAGAAAAGAAAAAATGGCATTTGAAAACTGGACTTATGAGAGGAAACACTGAAAAGGAAGTCAGTGAACAGGACATTAAAAAAAAATAAATTCAAAACCAAATTACTACAAGTCAGGATTAATGGATGAAATCATATACAAATGTTAATAAATGATTATATTCTTCCCTGAAGCAAGTCCATGTCAAGACACTAAATTGTGTGATTGCATACTGGGAGGTAAAGATTTGCAAGTTTGCTGTTTTCTATAATAGAAATAGACATATTGAAAGCATTTATTGAGTGTAGAACCTAATCAAAGACTTATTGTCAGACCTTTACTCTCTGAGCAGTTGGAATAAACCAAACATAGGAACAAAAAACTTCTGAACTCAATTCCAGTTATGTTTTCTCTTTCTTTCATGACAGTAAAATGCAGAAGAAAACGTTTTTCAAGAAAAAGCTTAAAAAAGGACTAGTTGACAAAAATAAAGACCTTCACTGCTGCAAAGCAATACATAAAACTTATTGAAATCCAAGGTCAAGGTACAGAGAAATCTCAACTTTTGCAACTATAGGGACTGAAAAAACCCACAAAAGTAGATAAGGCATAAACTCAGGCACAAAAGCAGGTAGTTTTACATTCAAATAAGCAAACCCTCTATAATTTATTGAGAACAGATACAAAGCAAGAAAAAAAAAGTCAATTTTTGAGCCTTAAACAAACTAATCAATTATCCTGTTGAAATACAAATAAGATACTCTTTCCTAAACAGCCAAATATCTTTATTTTGTGCTGGAGAAAAAAGTGCTGAGCAAGTCACCCAAACTATGCACGTGCTTACGAGTAGGGGCTGGGTGATGCAACATACGACGGCATGACCCACTCTGTACAGCAGGTCAATAATGGGAAAATAACCCTCTTGCTTACTCTGTCCTCATCATGACAGGTGCAAATCCCAAGATCAAAGGCAGCACACTACCTAACTGCTCTTTAGAGTAAATTTCCTATTCTTCCAAAGTCCTCCAGACAATTCATCAGCATGGCTGATATGAGGCATGCCTCCCTTGCTCTCCAGGAAATAAAGAGCACAGGTATTCATTATTCAGTATGATGTGTGGAATCACAGGCACTCCTGGCAATAAAGGTGGTGGCATGCCAGTTCTGATAGAAAAGCAGTTTCTTGTAGTTCTTGCAACTGAGACATGATAAAAACAAATTTGCCCACCCAAATCCATAAAACCAGTCCTCCCAACCCTTTTAGCTTTTTTTCTTTTAAATCTCAAGATCCACTTTCAGAAAACAACCTCATTTTTGCTTTAGTATTTTGAAGGTAAGTTCAAGGTAAGGCAGTGAAGTGTATCTTGGTCTGGTGTAAAACTGAATGCAATGCAGCATTTAAGGGGTTTTAGGAATTTAGCACCGCTCAGGGGAACATTTCACTTTAGCTTCTACTGTTGATTGTGAAGGACTGGTAGAGACCTTGTGATCCAGATCACTGCTTAAGCTATGTACCTTGAAATTGCCAGATCGGTCCAAAATGGTATGATGTCTTCTTTCACCCTATTTCAAGTTACTTCTGTATCCAGAGAGCGATAAGTGTATCATTCCCTTGTATAAAGGGCCAGGGGATTATTTTTGCTCATTGAAATTGGGCATTTTGCTACACCACAATCTGAATTCCACAAGAATGTTGGGACTAGAAATCAGAATTTTATCATAAAAGTGTCAACATGGCTTTCAACAGCTCTTTACAGGCCTTTCAGCTTTCTGTTTTCTCACTGCCTCTGCCATTTAAAGGGCTTTGAAAAGAACCACTTAATAAGAAACATCTCTCAGAGAAAGAAGCCGAATGAAACTCAGTCTTCATCGGAGCCACTGGGGCATCCTTCCTCTATGTGTTCCCCTCTGCTGAAAAATCTTGCCCTAGAAGAAAGACTTTCACTAGCAGTTCATTTACTTGCCCTAGATTATGCTATTTCAAAGTATTATCGTCACACAAAGGAAAACATCGTGAAACCACTCATTAAAACAAATATATATATATATTTCCTTCTGCAATTCTCACTCAAAAACTCTTGTTTGCCTGATTGGGATGCTGCCATAGGGGAAATGCCATGTTAAAATACCAAAGCCAATGCTGAATGTCACTTACTCCCTTGGCAATAACAACTGCAAATACAAAAAAGGCCAAATGTGTGTTGACATTTTATGCCCTATTCACACATTTATACCCCTCATTTGCTGAACTCACTGTTTGTATTCATTCAAAAGGAAACAGAAAAGGGGTTGTTTCATTTAGTGGAAATAGAATTAGAAATAAGTTCAGCTGATTCAAGGAAAAAGAAAAAAAGAAAAAGCTTACTCTCAAATTTCAAGATGATTTGACTGCTTTTAAACTTCCTGGCTTATGGTTTGCCATAAGGCTAAGTCAAAGCTCATACCAACATTCCTGTCAAGTCACATATTTTGTGGAAACAAATTTACTTAATATCACACTAACTTTTCTCATGAAAACTCATAAAAAGCCATTTGGTCTCATAGTAGCCCTTAAAGTTATGTTTGCCCTATACTGGCACTGGAGAAATTTTGTGAATTCTCATGAGTGCTGAAATCCTGGCCCAGCCCTTGACAAACTGAAGTTCAGTGTCCCTTTGTCAGAGGCAGAAAGACCTACACTAAAAACCTTTGACTGAAGCTGAGCAAGAGCTTGAGCCCATGTATCTCAAATCCCAATAACCAGTCACCAAACTTCTGTTTCCATCTCTATTTATTGAAATCTCTACTCTTCATGCCTTGCCAATATTACCTATTAATTTTGACCAGATCAAGTCTAGCTTAAAGATCTCAGGTGTAAATATAGTGTCTTCTACCTCATGGGTGGTTATAAAGAAGATGCCACCATTTTCTCAGTGAAAGAAGCAGAGTGAAAGGAGAAGAGCAATAGTCAGTAGCTGCAACATTGCAAATTACTGCAAGACAGAAAATGGAATAAAGGTTCAAAGTAAGCATGGATAAGCACTGGAATAGATTGTCGTGAGAGGTCAGAGGATCTACATTCTTGGAGCTATTTAAAATTCAGCAGGACAAGGCCATTAAGTACCCCAACTTAACTCTGAAGCTAGTTCAGCCCTTGTTTCAAGCAGTGCTAGATGATCTTCATTGGCTCCTTATAACCTTATCTTCCTATAGTTCAAGATTTCCTGTCTTTATTTTTAAACATGGTTGCCCAATATTATTCTCTAGCTAAAGCTAGACAATTCATTCTTTTGTGTTGACAAGCACTAAGAATGATTCTACAAAGGTCAAGCATCCAGCATGTGTGAAGAAAGTCAAGGTAATTCCCACCCAAGGACTCACATTCTGGTGTGGTCACTAACTAGAGCAATGACAGTAATGATACACGTCACACAGGTGGAAGAAACAGAGCAGCCTTATGCCAGGCAAAAAACCTTTATGTAAACAAATGTTGGAAAACATATCCTGTCATTGTAGCCTCAGCTTTGCAGCCAAATTAAAAATGATTCTTTTTATTTCACTTCAGATTCTTTATCTACAGCCAGATTGTCTCCGCCAATGTCGGCCACATGTTAGTAGCACACATCCCAGTCATGAGCTATCACACAGAACACGAAGAACAGCCTACACCCATCTACTCAACCATTCTATAGACTTCAGTTAACCACACCTGCTAAACAGGTTAACTGCACCTTCCTGTTTTAACAAGGAATTTCAACTTTCCTCAGGCCTCTTGACTTGTGTGATAGAACATCAAACAATAACTTTCATTTGAAAGCCAATCAGAGTAGGGTCATTCCTATTTTGGTAAAATAAGAATTTAATTATATCAAGAGCCAAGAAAATGGAGAACATAGAAGAATTGATGTGACTGCCTTTTGCAGCAAAGATCTTCCATACCTCCTAAATTCAGTCTATCTGCTCTACCCTACCTGGTATGTTACTAAATATTTCATATCCTCAAAGAGTATCATTTGATTTCTTCAAACAAAAGACCTCATTTTCATTAATTAAAGACAAAGAAACCAAACTAAACTTATTGTCTAGTGGCAGAGGTACCATATCTTAAAAATAGCTGTTGGGTTACTGTGTCATCATCTAATTAAAGCAATATTCAGGCAAGTGGAAACTGTGCCTTGAGGGAATAACAAGATTGCCTGAAAAGCTCGTTTATCTAAGTTAGTAAGAAATATATATATATATTAATGGATTTAGTCATCAGGATTAAACATTAATCCAGTCTTTCAGTGGAGTATTAAAAAAAACCCAAACCTTGAGCCTGCATTTGTGTCCAGCTGACATTTATCCTATTTAACAGGGTATTGGTTCACATTTCGTCTTCACTTCTATGGAGAAAAACACATTTACTGATAGAAATTTAGTTATAAATACTTATCCCTCTCTCTTCCTGCCCACTAGGCCAATTTACTTTCTGTGAAAATCTACACACTCCAAAGCATTTTTTGTCTCATTAGAAGGTAATGCACACCTAGATGTCACAGCAATCCCTCTTCTCCCACAAGAACTCTTGTAATTGTTTCACAGATTTCTTCCTCTCCTTCAGCTGATTAAGGAAATGTGCTTACAGCACTCTACCGGGAGGAAAAAAAGAGAATTACCAGCCCTTTGTAGAAAGAAAAATTATTATTGAGAAAGTAATGAACAAGCAGGAGAACAATTCTTTAGCCTCAAGAACAACTGACAATTAAAAGGGAAGACAGAGCTCTAGTCCATGTCCTTAAGATATTATTGTTACCTTACTCCCTGGCCTTTGCTGCATATGGAATGACTAATCAAAAATCAGGTGACATTTATCTTTCTCCATGCCCACAGTCATAGCAACATGCAGAAGGCCCAAATGAAGACAAAACAATTGTCCCTTACCTCTTTCATCATTTATTCATTTAAAGAGATGAAGATTGATGTTTAACTCCTCTGCAGTTGGCAAGAAGCACACCTTCTGCATGAGGCAAACAAAGAAGTGTAATACAAACTATTTTTCCAACCGTTTTTGGTATACAAACCCAAATCTGTCCAAGTACAACAGGTAAAATATGAGCCTGAGCTTTTGTGGAAATAAACCGCTATGCACAGGATATATGGTTGAGCTCCCAGAAGAACCAGAGGCAAGCAAGGTGTTAGGCTTAGGGCAGATCCTGGCATGAAGAGTTACAAAACAAAGGTAAACTTCCTAGAAAGAACCTGAGTTCAAGTCAGAGAAAGTCAAGATGCAGAGAAAGCAACTGGCCCAGAATTTTTTGCATTCAGTACTTGAGGGAAGGTGAAGGAAAGGATTGTCCTACTTCTGCAGAATTTGGATGCCTGACCCCTTTTTTACACATAGCTGCAGAACCAGTAATATGACAGACCAAACTCACCATTTCATAATAGGCAAAGACTTCTCAAGAGAAAGTTCATTGTAACAAGACAGACATTCCTCATCCAGTCAGGATTAAGAGGGTTCATCATTCAAATTTGTTCTATTTCTCCACAGATGGGGAGGAAAAAAAATCTAATGCCAGAGCCCTAAACACAGCAATGTTTCCCCAGCTGAGAGGCCTCAGGACTTGGGAAGGCTCATTCAGCAGAATATCTCTCCAAGCTCCTGACAGACCAGGAATTTATGTATCAGTACTTCCACTACCAACTTCCATTAGCCAAAAAGATGACAAACAGTAAGCACCATCTGATTCCCTACAGCAGAAGAAAAATTGAATCAATACTTATTTCTCTGAAAGCGTCATCATTTTTATGGAGAAGGAGCTGCTGGTGGCCATCAGGTGCTCACCACTGCTGTTCAAAAAACAGTTCATTACCCATTAACAGGACAGAGAATGAAGACGTTATTCCTAATGACTTTCAATGCCCATTTTCAAACACACACACATACATCAAATACTGCACTACCAGGTTTCTCTACAGTTCATTACGTTAATTATCTTAATCAAGCAAGGCATTCTGCAAACAAGCAACAAAAAGTCTTGAGAAGCTATCCCTCTAGATAATTTGGCATTTTGGATAAAATAGTGATTTGATGTACATTTATATCTTCTGTAGTCACATATAGTAGACAGAACTACACCAGTGTAGGTTCTTACAGCTTTTTTTGACAACTATTGAATGAACTAAGTGATGGTGGTAAGACAATAAAGCACTGACAATCTTCTGGCACAGTTTTATTGAAGACCATGAACCACATAGCACAACCAATTTAGTCAGTGGCTCAAACTCAGTATTGCAGAGATTGACCAAATCTGGTCCAAAAATAGGTATGCCTTCAGCTTACCCCCGGACTGGACACAGACACAATATAACAAATATGGGAATTTACTATCAGCTCCTAAACATCACCTCATACCATAGTTACCCAGCAAATTTCATTTTTCACATTGCAGAGTCTGTTTTCAGTGTCACCATCTACAGAAGGCACTACACTTGATATTCTATAATTTCCCAAGACAGACCTTGCTAGTGTCTCCACATTAATGAACAGGAGGATCTCAGAAGAAAATGTTCTGGGTATTTTTCTGTTTATTCTGTTTGGGAAACAGTAATACATTTTCAATAGGCGTCACTTATTTTCAGCAATTTCAATACTTCTATCCATGATAACAAAAACATTTCTGTGCCTAAAATTATTATCATGCACAGATGTCTGTCTAAAAGCATGGTTAGGCCAGTGATCCTGTTACATGGTCTGACATACATGCACCAAAACCCACCAAGGCCTTTGGAAGAGATGCAGAGTTCCTGAGTTATTCATCACAATTTTTATTTTGAAAAAGATACACTAACATCAGTTATATTATTCAGTCAGTAACTGTGATCACATGACTCTGCACATTTAAAATTCTGCTAGCATATGCAATTGGCTAAGACAATTTCCTATTCCTAAAAAAAAAGAAGTGTTGGTGTCAAATTCAACATCAACCCATCATCTTCATCCCTGGAGATACTTCTAATTCAGTGACAAACATGAGGGGTTTTTCATTCTAAGCCCTTGGTTTTATGCTCTAGGGTGATACTCATGAGCTACTTGTGAAAGGCCTACAACAAATAACCATTCTGCAATATTATGCACAAACCCATGGGATAGAATTTTGAAATGAATGCAAGAACAGTCCATCGTTTAAACAGAAAATCGGTGAAGTGTTCTGCACACCACCTTGGTCTACAGTGGTATAACACTAAATGTTAGTTTCCCTACTGAAAGAAGACATGTCCACCCATGTAATACCTCATCCACCTCTGCATAATTGCTCCTTTGTAATAAGGCCGTGTTCTGCAACTTGGACATGTTTTGAACACTTTCCTGCAGCTGTAGTCTCATCAGAATCAAACATGAATTTCTAAATTTTCTCTAACTCTTCCAGCATTATTCAGAAACAACTCTATTTAAATCAGCAGATTGATTGCAGGCCAATGCACTGTGGTGCTGAATAAAAGAAGCAGGTCTGTTTAGCTACTCTTATTTGAGCATGAAGACAGAATAGTGGGTCACATATGAATTATTCCTCCCATCAGGAAAAAGAATGTCATGATCCAAAAATGTTCAATTCAGTTTAAAAGGAAACACCAAAACAAAAAAACACCCTTCTTTTTTGACTTCTAAGAGCACTATGATTTCAAGGAATATAAAATTGCTTTGCATTTATCTATGTATGTAGAAAGATGCAGAACTGACGGACAGAATGCCAAAAACCTTGAGTCACTGACCTCAAGCAAGCAATCTATAAATTCTTATGGACTCTTTAGAATAATTGATTACTTAGAAGGCTTCCTCTTCCCTCCACCCCTTCACATTACGAATTGAGAGGAATAACACCGAGTTTGATCTCATAAATGATGACAAGTCAAAAATCCTAAAGAACGACTGGTCAAAACACAGCCCAAACCTCTTATTCAGTTTACAGTTAACAAAGTCATACAACTCTGTTGATTCCCACACTTCCCAAAAGCTGAGGAGAGAGGGATAGAAGAAATGTAGAAGTGCACCTGCAGATCTTGCAAAAGCATTTGCAATGTAAAGATTTATTGATGATTCACATCTACCATCCTCTCAACATATTCAGTCAGTTGAGAAATTGAATGAAAACTGAGAAACTTGCTGGACAACAAAAAACACCCTGCTTGAATAAGAAATAAATTGCTATAAAAATGGTTAATAAGGGGTCAGATTTCAATGGAACAATGAAGTTAGTCTGCTTTTAGACCTTATATAAGCAACATTGAAAGTTTAGGTGAGACACAGGCAGCAAGACCTCCTATGTTAAACATAACCTAGGAACAGTGTCAGTGAATGTTGCCAAGGGAGCACTCACAAGTCTGTAAATTGTAATTGACAGCTCCTCAGAAACAGTCAAGACTTACAGATAATTCATCAATTCCTTTCCTAATGTGAGAGATCACTGCTAACTTCCTGCAATGCCATTATAAAAGTATGAAGTATAGTGCAGACAACAGTTAATCGGTCTTACCTAATCGATTAGGTAAAATAAACAGCAGTAGCAGATTAAATTCTAGTACCAGAGTTACCATGACCCTTATTTTCCCATCTGCTTTTCAACATGTATCTCTCCTTCTAGCTCTTGTAAGTTCTCTAAACTGCTTCATTTAGAAAGTACTTCACCTAAGCCAGCTCTCTTCCCACCCCCAGCACTAAGCAAAAGGGAAAGGAGCACAGTCACTGTTAGCATCTGCCAGCTTCTTCAAGGATGCTTCAGGTAGAACAGATTAAAAGCAAACATTTGCACAAAGATTTCTCAGCAATCAACTCACAGAGAACATGAATTAAAATGATTGCTTGATGGATGGAATTGTAGTCTTAAAGCCAAGAAACACAAGTCTGAAACATCACCCAATTAGGAAATATTTATACCCTGTTACACCTCAGTAAAGCTACACATCATTGAAAATGGTTCCAATAACTAATCAGCCAGAGTCCCACACTTCAAAAGCAACTCACAACTCATCAACAGACTTCTTGACACCTGTCAGGCAGACTCTAGAACATCCAGCACAGTAAGACAACAGGTTTCTTCCTTTTGTAGAAGGGTTAGGGGCTTTCAAAAAGGAGGATTATCCAAAATTTCTCTCTGTGCACTTCTGCTTCCCAGAGACAATTTTTTTTGCAAAAAAATTGTAACCAAAACAACCATTTGACAGAATTTTTGTTTTCATGCAAAGACTTCAGTTTTTCAGTCATTTCTCCCACCAAACCTAGTGTATTTTTTTTCATTCTAAAGTCAGCACTTTGCTCCAATTAAAAACAGTGACTCAAAAATGTTGCAATGCAAAAACATTCATTTGAAAAGCAAATGGTTTCAATATATTTGAAATGCTCTCACTTCCTAGCCCCATAAATCAATAAGGTCAAAACCAACTGCCCTAGACAGTTGTTACGACAAATAATAGCTAAATATATTTTATTTTCACAAGGGAAAAACTGTACTCATTCTTTTTTACCTCTCTGCCAGAGGCAAAAGAAAGAACTTCACAGTCCTGCTCTAAAAGCCAAGCTGAATTCTTTGTGATCTTTATATCCTTCACCAGCAAGCAGCAACTCTACAGCTTGTGCCTGTTCTTTTAAGCCCAGGGAAAATTCAGCACTGCAAAGGGCAACATATTTAACTAACTGACAGTAGCAGAAATTGAAGGGTATCTGTAGGGCCAGAGAGAACATGCTGAAAGTGCAATTTTCACTTTGGCTGTCCTACATTAATGATTAATTTTATGTCAACTGCTGTAATTACTGCTCAGCTCCTCATATCTTCATCACAGCTGGAGGAGAACAAATTTGGAACTAAATATTTACATGAAACAATCAAAATCTGATTTAGATCGCTATTGCATACCCATCAGTTGCTAATTCAACTGCACTTGAGTTAGAATATATACCTTGGACTAAACTTGAAGCTTTCAATCATTCCATACATGCATATATTCTCACAATATGACAGCCCCGCACTTTTTAAAATATGTTTATCATAGTAAAAATCCTCTTTGTTTCATTTCTAGAAGTTCAACTATTAAAATCAAATATCTAAAGTTTCTAAAACCAGGAAGGAAAAGCCAACCTTGTACTTCAAAATATATACCTGTGTTTTACACAGGCATTCATTGGAAAAAAGAAATGTCTCTAGTCCCAAACACTATAGTTTCTTAAATGTCATCTTCCACCATTAAAAAAAGTTTAAATAGGATAATCATCTTTTAAACTTCCATATTATATTCCCATTTTGTGGTAATTTGAAACATGCAAGGGTAATTGTTAAAACTGTAACTCAGTACAGAAACACTGAGACTCAAACAAGGACAGATGTAGTATCTCACAACTAGCACACCATTTTATTTAGCAGATGTTAATACTTCTGTGTGCAGCAGCCTTCCCATATTCAAAAGAAGAGCAGCGTGCCTGCAGTAATATACTGTGATTTGTCCCCTGGTCTTTCAATGCGGTATTAGCAGCTTAATAGCCTTTGGGAAAGTCAAACACTCTAATTGAGGGCAAGTCTCTGTCTCCAAATAAACCTTTTTTTAGTATTTAGAGAACTTTCAGAAAAGCACTAGTCCATGAGCCAGAAGTGTGGTATCTCACAGCTTCTCCAAGGCAGCCTTTGAACATGATAGTACATAACATGGAACTTTTTTTATAGAACCTAAAAAATATTGCAAAACATGAAAAAAATGCCAGCTTAAAAGAAAAAATAAATAAAAAATGTTAACTTCTCTTAAGCTTTTAGTTCTTCTTGGGTGATATGAAAAAGTATTACAGGCAAGTTTCCTCGCTTGGCTTGTGGCTGGGTGGCTGTTCACTGAACCCTCCATGCTGATCACAGGCACTTAGAGGGGAGTTGCCCCTTCAGCTTCCTGATTAAAAACAAAGGATAAGAGAAGTCCCATGGGAGTTACCAGACAAATATAGCACAGTCCTAGTTTAGGATGCCTTTTACATGAATTTTATTATCCAACTGCATAGGTCAGAAATAAAACTGCTGCACAGTCCAGCCCAGCTGCAGAGGGAATGTCCCTGAGGCGTTTACCTCAGGGTAAACAGACAACCTGCAGGCACTGAGGCACATGTTCTGCCTCCCTGCATATTTGAAAGCATCCTGCTTTGCCAGATGAGGGCCAGGTGGACCAAGTGACCATAGAGTATGTAACCAGTCAGAAGTGAGACCTTTTTCTCAGGAGGAAATTTTGAAGTTTCTAAACTCTTCTAAATTTTGTCAGCCAAGTGAAACTTGTGACACCAACTGCACTGCCCCCTGGCATGCAGCTGCGTGGCAAGGACCGGGCCAACACCAAGTGCTATGTCAGAGTTAAGAAACTGAGAAGTAGCAATGGAAATCACAAAATATTCTCAGTTGGAAGGAGCCCTCAAGGATTGTCAAGTCCACCTCTTAAATGAATCCCCATACAGGGATCAAACGCACAAGCTTGGTGTTATTAGCACCAGGCTCTAACCAGCTGAGCTAATCTCAGGGAAATATGTTTTCAGCCTTTTCCAGCTAGGGATTTAGTTTCCATTAGAAATGAAAAACCAATCATTAAGTAATGAAAAACAGAGCTGAGTAGCAGTGATATATTTCTGCCATGCATAGTGTGTTACTTGCCAGTAATGTATTGAATCAATAGCTGAATGACTCAGTTACAAATCAATACAACTAACTCAGTTGTTCTTATACATAAACATTCCAGATGATTCAAAATATGGCACTAGATTTACCTTTTCCAGGCAGAGTTTGAGAACAGACGAAGTCAGGGCAGTACTCAGGCTTTCTTCACAGTACCTGGAAATCTAGAAAATGTTAGGTAACCTACACCAAAGCCATCAGGGTACTCCCACATAAGAAATACTGCATTTTACCATCCAAAGCTGGTTATCTAGAGGTCTTTATAAGCCCCAGTATGAGAAATTTAATTTCTCTCACTTTCTTTATCAGGCAAACTGCTATCAGCTTAGCAACTGAAGATCATCTTTGCTCTGTCCAACTGTGCAGGTAGAAAAAAAAATTGATCAAATTGCTCCACATTTTGCCACAATCACAGAAGTTATTCAAGGACATGCTTAACCTGTCAAGGACATGCTTAGCCTGTCAACAGTCCTAAAAAAAAAGTAAAGAAACTTATATGCCTGACAAATTCAGCAGGGCACATATCCATGTTTATGTTCAGACCAAAAGCATCTTCAGCCCACTAATTAAAACATCGAGTAATCAGAGTGAGATAGCAAACTTCTGTAGAACACTGGTTTTAGACATTGATTCAAACATTTAAACTGCACTTGCATCAAGCTTTAGCTAAGGGAGGGAAAAATCTATTATGCAAAAGACTCTTCACACATTCAAATCAGAATAGTGTACACACACATTTAAACCATAAGCCAAAATATGATCCTAGAGTTTCAAATTCTTTTGGGGAATTAAGTTTGGAAAGCACTTTGATTACAGAAAAATTGGGTTCACTTTTCATTGAGTTTTCTAACAGTTTCATTATGTTATCAGCTTTTTTTGTCCTCCAAAGCCTTTATGTTACACTTACCAGATACAAGTCTGAAATATTAAAGCTAAAATTATTTAATATCTGACTAAACTCTTTCATCTTCAGGTGAGTCTGACAAGGTGGAAGAATGAGATCCAAAACAGTTCAGCCTTTTTCCTGCCATGTTTCCTGGAGCTTCAGCTCTTCAGCCTCCTCTGTACTCTGATTTTTAATTATTTAACCATATATTGTAGTTTAATGAAGAGACTAACTCACTGATCAGTGACCTTTAGTGCGTGTGACATTTTCTATGTTCCAGCATCGTGAAAAGCAGAGTATCATTATCTGGTCCCTAGGATCCTTTTCCATAAACTAAGTAGAGGATATATGTAACTGCCTATGTGTGGATGAGCAGATTTCATACCAAGACCAAAAATATTAACCCAGTCTAAACCCCAAAAATCTATAAAATTAAAAGATTTATAAAATTAAAAGATTTATAAAAGAAATTATGTGAGAATCACAATGTGAATCCCTCTGGAAACAATACTCACCTATATGTAACTTTAGACAGAGTACAGCAACAGTTACCACACATAAGGCATGATTCAGAGACAGCCACGAGGAGTGGAAAAATACAGAACAAATTGTTTCAGCAAGAGAAAAAAGTTACAGTCAAGTGCAAGCTGTATGAAAAGAGGGATGAACTCTTCCATAAGCCTGCTTCAGATTTTTCCCCAGTATCAAATATCAAATTCTACTGCGAAGCAGGCAATTAGCAACTAAAACTGTGCAAGAAACGATCAAGGAAAAGTAATATAGCCCAATATAATATCCCAAGGACAATTCAAAGTAGCGTGGACTTTAATGAATAGGTCTGGTGTTGTACTGTAGAGAAATACGTTAGAATATATAGAAAATTATGCACCAGTGAAATTATGTACCATCTTTTGGAGATAAATGAATCAACATTCTATTACACTAACATTCCTATGAGGAAACAGATGAACTTTGATTGCCTGTCCTGGCTCACTAGCTGCTGTAACCCAAAACATCCTAGGTGGATTCATCAGTATGTGCACAGCAGAAGCAAATTTTATTTGTAATGTATAAGGTAGGTATAAGTTGTTTCTGAAATCTTTACTCTTCTGAAAGGAAGAAAGTAATTTGAATTTATACTTGAGAAGAGCAAAAAGTACTGTAGGAGGACTGGATATGATTGAAGCAGTCTGCTACGCCCATCCTATAATCTCTTATTTTGAATGCCCTACATGGGTTCTACAAATTGAGCTGAAACATCACAAGCTCTTAAATTAGAGCTTTAGGCAGAGGCCTAAAGCCAGACTGGCAGAATCTGTCTGTATTGAAGTTTTATTTTAGATAGAACTGTCACAACTTTAATGTTAAAATGGAATTGCTGAAATAATTTATGACATGGTAAGTGTGTGAAGTACGTGATCAAGGTACCGTTTCCAGAAGAGGAGTATAGGTTTCACTTACAGAAAAATCAAAATATTTTATTTTGAACAGTAAAATCTTTGCATCTGCAGATTCAGATATTACTTGAGCCAAATGAATTCCTACATTCTACACTTATGGTTAAAAAACAAGAAAGACCAGATTTAGTAACCAAATTATAATTGCAGGGAGCTGTATGCTTCATCAGCTTCCCTGGACTTCTACAAGCATAGTCCTCCTACAATCCTCCTTCTGAAAAAGAAAACTGGAATATTTCTAAGGCATTAAAAGAGGCTAACTTATCTACTGAGTTTGTGAATTTGTGAACAGAAAAGACACGACCTTGGAAAGACAGCATTACATTCCCTGGTAATTCTGCATATGAATAAGAAAGAAACAACAAACATAAAGTGTTCCTGATGCTGTTTCTCAAAGCCTGTGAGGTGACATTGCACATTTGACATACACATGAAGGCTGGATCAGCTGGGTGCATGTCAATCATTCCTGATTCTCCTTAGATTGCCAAGGCGGAACTGTGATAAATTGCAGCTACTCCAAATTCTACTGAGTAAAACACACCACAGTGAGTGCAGCCTGCTCCACTGCTGGGCTGTTCTCATGGCAAAGTATTTGATCCTCACATGCAGTCTGGACCTCTTATTTCAGCTTCTGCAATTGCCTTTCACAATCTGCCCACGCATGGCTGGTTGGTTTCAATAACCTCCCCGCAAGCATGCAGGGCTGCTGCTAAAAGCGCCCCAAAGCTGTCTGTGTTCCAAACTGAACAAGCAGTGGCCCCTTAGCCTTTCCCCACAGGGCAAGGGCTCCTACCCTGACCAGCCAGGGAAGCCCAAACAACTTGTAGCCCAAACAGAGAGACACAAACTAGGCATGGGCATACAACAGTTGCACTTGCTTTAGCTACTGAGGGTAATTATTACATAAAAGTATCAAGAAAAAAATTAGCTTTTTATAAAGTGAAATTCTTCCCTCCCAGTGGTGACGGCGCTACTGTGAGTTGTAACAGTCCCCAAGAGATGGCAAATATATAAATGCACTTTTAATCACTGCAAAATGCTGACACTTGGTTCTTTCCCAAATCCTACTGAAAGGCATTTTTCATATATTGACTCTAACAGTCACTCTCTCAATTATTTTAGATACAAACTGTTATTATATATCAATGTTAATATAATTATGTCAGTTATCAAAAGAGGGTATTTTTAGGAAAGGCTTCCTGCAAAACATTTCAAATTGGACCTGAGTAAGCACTTCTCAGCATAAAAGTGCTCTACTGAGACTTTAAAAGCCACTCTGAATTCAATTCCTCTCATAACAAACCTCATGTTCTCTGCTCCCTGACTTTGCTCATCTCACTTACAGACATTTCGGCTGTTCTCAGGCTTGCATTTTTCTCAAGCACTACCAAAGACTATTCAGAACATCAGTATTGGGCAGAACTCGTAAAAGAAAAATTTAACATTTTGCAGTTGGCAATGCAGTAAAAAATAAGCTGCAGCCTTACTTCAAAGGAGTTTATTTTCCAGGTAAATCCTGTGGTTGATAAACCTTATTGGAGAGTCTCTCCATGATGCAAAGTAGAGGCTCTCTCTGAGCTGCCCTCAGCATTCACTGGGAATTTGAAAAGCTGAGCTAGGGGCCAGCAAGTGTGCTCAAAGGGACTTAAGTGCTTGAATTTCTCCTCGAGTTTTCCTGCTCAAGAATGTCAAGGTAAACCCAAGGATTTGATATGAAATCAGACCCTAGAAGTCTTCAAAGATAGATCTGAATTAATCAAAATTATTTGTGATTACTTGGAGAACTTTGCTTTGTGTGGCTTAAGATGAGAGACTATGAAAGAAGGGAGCCTTCTGCCATAAGCAAGCAGAATATTAAAAGGCATTTGAAGAGTCCTGCCTGCAGGCTGAGGGAGGTGATCCTTCCCCCTGATTCAGCTGACTTCTATTTCTTCAGCAAGTTCTCTCCTGTGCTGCACAGTAATACTAGTTACTGATCACCAGACAAAACTCTTACAGAGTTTACAGGTAGTCTCCGGTATTTGTTGTGACAGTGACATTTTGAAAAGTGTAAAAAGGTAGTTATAACGTAGGAATTCTCCCTTATAAGTATTATTTAATTCTGTTCTTAAATATTCTGTTCTGGCTGCTCTCCAACAGCAGTAAACAAGCTAGCAACTTGCAAGAGTGGGAACCCATCTGAATAATCATGGGTAAATGTCACGTACTGTACAAACCAATCTATTTACCAATCAATAAATAAGAGATTAACAATTAAGTCTTTCCATAAAGTAAAAATTTGTACTACCAGAAATCACATTAGATTTTTTCCTAGCATTAAATTAATGCTTACACCTGATTCCACAGACAAACACTTATATAATACAAAAATATATAAATCCATTTTATTAGACATGGAAAGCATTGAATTTTATGCTGGATACAAGGGCAAATGTAAATATTTTGGAACAGTTAGTTTTTAAAATATTTACTCTGAAACAAAGAATAGTAGCAAGAAGCTGTGAATACATAATTAAATCAAAGTAACAGCATGGGATCCTACCAATCCAGAAATAAATTTCCTCCCATCAAATATCACTACTCACTTAAAACACTTTCATTACTTAGCATTTTCCTTGTAATATTTTCCTCCATGATCCCACTGTTTTCCCATTTTAAGTCAAATTGGTTTTTGTGTACCTTAAGAAGCAAAAGAATATAAGACCAAGAACAAAGAAAACAACAAAAAAACCTACAAACTGTTTAGTGAGGTATCTGAAGGCTTTTCATTGAAGGCTTGGCAGAGATAAGTGTCATTTTCTAGCAGCTAAAAAATATTTTTAAACAATGATGATGATGATGATGATTATGATTATGATTAGTAGCACAGGATTTAAGAAGGATGACACAGGGTGATAAAAAAAAAGAGCACAGGAGTTAATATATTGGAAAACTATCAAAAAGAAAACACATAACATTGTGATTTTTAAATTTATACACTGTAGAATAGTGTAGGAATAAAAATCAACTTTACCTATATCACCTAGGTACTTGTGGAAAGGCAGTCAAAACAAGTAAGAAAAATCACACACATATCTGAAGATGCAGACTACAGATAACAGAGTCAGGAAAACCTGACCTTACGGAAACCTAAATTCCTACAGCATTTTCCCAATTTATTAGAAAATGTAAGTTTATGTCAATCAGTTTTAGAACCACAAAAGATAAGGACACTAATTCGATCTTGGTATGCTACAGTCAAAGAAAATGAGCTCAATTTGAAGACAATAAAAAAGTCAGTTATGAGCTAGATTTTCAGCTCCTTTGTGCTAACTGAGGATCTCAGTCATATACTTGTGAAATCGGTGACTGCAGGTGTTGCTTTACTGCCATGGTAAGAGTAATAAACACCTCCACTTGAAACTCTTAATTATAGATGACAAACTATAAATCACTTGTTTGTTGCAACATCAGAAGGCTCAAGATGTGATCCATCATGTCAACATCCCCAAAAATAAATTAATTCTTCTGCTTTGTTTAGCAGGAGACATACATTTATTACATTTATTTATGAGCACGATACTATTGCAAGAAACAATTAGGGCCATGCTTGTCTTGAATATTCCTTTTGTTCAGTCTTCTGCCCCTGCCTGTACTATTTTGCACTGATACTATTTGATACCCATCCTACGTAAGCATAAAACAATGTAAGGTACAAGGCCGTGGAAAAACAAGTACTGTATCCTAATTGAATCCTATGGGATATTTTTTCTCATTAAGGACAGTCCTATTCATGAACTTCCATGAAGTAAAAGAAAAAAAATTCACAATATAACTCAGGACAATAAATTATTAAATGTTCACTGACAGCATCAACAATGTATATATGGAGGTGTGTATGTATATAAGCACAAATGTATTTTGTCCATATGAGTAGCTACTGTAATCTAGGCAAGTAGCTCTTTAGATGCTCGGTCTTATATAACAAACAACCCCAAAGCATATTGGAAATTTAACAGCTTCAAATGAAAAGTGGCAGTCACTCTTCAATGTCAATAAGAAGAAAATCAGAGTTTGACAAGTGGAGGAAAATATTGACAGTTGAAATCAGTTTAAATCCTGGGGACCTGAGTGAGGACTTCTCACAGTCATTATATTTTGCTGGTCTCTAAGTTCACCCATGTTGTTTTACACTATAATGGTAATAAAAGTCAGGCATGCAGGCAGGGACTTTTCAATGGAAGGAAAAACTGGCTGGGCTGTGGGAACACTGTCAGGAGGAACAGCAGGTGAACATATTAGTCTTTTGTGTATCATGGAGTGCTATAACCACAGCAGGACTAAGTTAGTCCTCAGAAGCAAACCTCCTTGACCATCATTTCTGTGATCCCAAATCGAAGCTATATGCTTGAAGGAAGCTACAAACATAGGCCTTCATAGTCCATCTGAGCAGAAAAAGCCCAAATTCTGCAGTAAATCTATGCAAATAAAAAGGTAATGAAAAATACTTAGTTGTTTCTTATGAGAAATGCATTTAATATGAACTGCATGCTTTGTTTCTCCTTTTTCAGAAGGTTTTAATTGCCAATTACATGCACTGTCCTTCCAAATAGCACAGAGTTGTTGGTTCATGATAGGCTAAAAGCCCTATAAACAGAAATATAGTTATATTCTAGCACATTAGCATTTTGACAAAAAAAAAAAATCCTGCTACTGAACACAAAAAGCCATAAAAGTATTACATATTTGAACAGAGCTGTCATAGCAGAAGACTACTGAGAAAAGCAACCAACAATAACACAACAGCTGCTTAAAAAACAACCAATAGTTGTTACATGATGTACATTCTCTCAAGAAACTTGACATTGCTATAGGTAGTAGAGGATCTTCACTGAAAAGGTTCAGTAGGATTATGCATTTTAGGACATCAATCCTCCATAAGGTTCCAGGAACTGGTTGGGGTTTCTCCTACATTTTGTGAAGAAATAGGCTCCTGATCATAATGACACACTAATTAAATTATAAGGTGTAAATTAAGCTTTACTTCAATAGGTATTTCCAATATAAGGCCCAGGTCACTGCTGTCCTAAATCCAAGGCTGATGAAACAACCAAATCCATTGCAACAGCAGGAGCACTTACCTTCCCTTCTAGTCCCTTGAAGAGCCAGAATCTACTGAGCAGCTCAAAAGACAAATATCCACAGTGCTACATCCAGTTGCAACAGGTCTGTGTTCCCAGTTAAGGCTTGCCCCATGCTGTTTGAGGGCAGCAGCAGACCCAATCCCTTCATTACACACACTCTGCCAGTTTTAAGATTAGTGCTACAGAAGAGACAAACACCATTGTGTCAATCCTAGCAGTAAGGCAAAGGAGATTGGAATGGATACAAGGCCTAATGCAATTGCAAAAGTCATCAACAGCTTATCCACTGCATTAAACTCTGTGTAAACAGCCAATGTACTAAAAGCTGTTTTAACTTTCCTCAAATTCTCTGCACAATTGATCCACAATCATCTGAGTGCTCACCGAAGCTTAGCATTCTACTTTGTTCCACTGATTGCAAATAGCCTGTTTGGTTCCCTAACCTGTGTTACAGCCAACACTGTGCGCAGTGGAAAAGGTTGTTGGCAATGTCTAGCTATTCTAGAAACTGCAATAGAATCATACACAGCATGCTGAGACTGTGTCTGATTCCTCTGAGAGTACCCCCGTTGTTTTCTTTCAACCCTTGAGGGAATATATAAAAGAGTTTAAATTGAGCCCATATCATAGGTTCTTAAGTATCTGTGAGGTAGCAGGAGAGCTTGAAAACTCACCTGAAACAAGATTGCTGAACTCAATCCAGTTGAATCTCCATGTACAAGTGCCAATATCACAAAGAACATAATCAAACTTGAAAGTAATTGGAATCAGCTGAAAAACTTGATAAAGAAGCTATGAATGGGAAGGCCAAAGAAACAACTACTTTCTCCTCCAAACAGTGGTAAGGTCAGAGACAGAGGTGGGTCACTGTGGAGGAATACAAGGCTACCATCACCCCCACTGCGTGTGCTTCGTTAATGAGTTTCAAATACTTTTAAAATACTTTACCCAAATACTTTTTCTTTAGAAGACAAGGAAACTGGTGGTTGCAAATCAGCAATTCACATTCTGATGATGAGCATATCCAAGTAGGGAAAAAAGGGTCCTTTCAATTCATATTTAATCAGGGCTGTGGGATCCTGTTAGCGGTGATCAGTGAAATAAACAACTAAGGTAAATATTAGATCTGTCTGTAAAACATTTGTTTGAAACATTTAAATCAACTGCGTTCTAAAGAGGAAAACAGTTTAATAAAAGTTATTTCTTTAAACAATAGCAACTGTTTCAATATAGATTTTATTATACCTTCCACTGTCCACTGACATGTCTTTCCCCATATCAGTAAGCAAGTAAGCAGCTGTGTAGCCTTTGGGGTAAAGTTTTTATTTGGTTAAAAAAAAAAAAAAAATTCAGTAACTATTAATTCGTCTCAAGTAAGAGGTTTCAGGAAACAGGGATGTGTGCAATTTTCTTTATAGATATGCCCAAAGACTGGCCAGAATTCACTGCAATCCATGTTGTTCTTTGAACTATTTGAACTCAAACTATTAAGGTATAATTTGCATAATACTTCAAATAAATAAATATAGCACCCAAGAATGCCACTAATAATGAGAAAATCAAAAAAAATCATGGTCTAAAAAATTAATTCATTTAGACAGATTTTTGGCATTTAGAAAGTGCATTGTTACCTTGTATCTTCCCAACCAACTGCAGTGATCTGCAGGATAATGAATCCAAGTGAAAGATGGTTCATTTATTTCTTGACTTGCAACTGCACGGTTGCCTTGAGCTCATGCAAAACAGTTTTCAAAGTGGAACATATGTTAGTTGTTCTTATATTTCTAGCAGGACAGCAACATGAAATTCTGAGTTATGATGCTGTCTTTAAAACAATGTACCTGTATTTCTCATGCTTCCTTCTTCCATCTCTCACAGCTTATTTTGTAAGGCTAAGAAAATCCTATGCTTAGAGAAGACAGGAAACTTGTAAATTACTGCTAACCTGTAAATGAGGTTATTTTCAACTGCTTTCAAAAGATGCGATGTTTTCTCTTTTCTTGCTTTTTGCAAGGAAGATTGCCATGTCATTGTTTAACCCTAGTGATACATAGGGCCTGCTTTTGGCATCACACAGATGCCAGATTGCACCCACAACACTTTCCTGGAACCACTGAGCAGAAAGATTTAGGTTCCCATCCAGCCCTTCAGAAAATGAGTACTGCCATTAACAGACAGCCTATGTGCTTCGACATGGGCGTGCACATGTAAAATCAGATGACTAGTTAACTACTATCATTTGAAAGTAGTAAACTCCTTTTTTTTAATATATGTATATGAGCATCCTCATAGGGTAAAGACCAAAAAGAAAAAAAGAAAACCTCAAACCACTGCAGTAATGAATATACTAATGGTACTTATTATTTAGAGAAGGTAAGTTTGGAACAATTCAATATCAAAGAAATTCAGGTATCTGTTTGCCTTCCTAAATTAAAGCATTTTTGTCATTCTTTTTTTTCCTCCAGAAAGAGAATTCAGTTCACTAACTCAAAACAAGGTTCATTCTTCGTGAAACTGCAGACATAAGACACACCTAGTATTTCAACCTTGCTCTACTGCATATGGCACACAATTAGATATTACAATAAAAGATGACAGAACATGAGCATGATACTCTACTGTGCTGCATACATTGCATAACGCATTGTTTCACTGTCCATTCACTGTAAAGATGCTTTTGAGGTTCTTTATTGTTATATCTTTCTCTCCTCCATTCATTGGCATATGTACTGATATCATAAGACTCACAGGGGAGGCTTTAAATACCAGAGGAAATCAGGTTAGTGTCTTTTTCGTCAGAGAAGCCCTGGAATCAGAGGTGGTGGGAAGTACTGCTTGAGCAATTACTCCCAGGTTGCACTGGAGTGAGAGACTCTAAGAAATCTGCAACAGAAGGCACAATGATAGTAGATCCTCCACAGACAGTTCTCTGACAACAGAAGAAGCTATTAAATGAATAGAAACCAAATTCAGCTTTAGAAGCCCTACAGTGAAAATGGTTAGCAGGTGGGAGAAGGTTCTGTCACATAATCATTACAGGCTTGCTCTAGCCTTCTGTTCTCCCCAAAGCTCACCCTTTTAGCCAGTGTCAAGGGACAAAAATAGAAGAAAAAAAAAGATTTCTCAAAGACAGCCTTCTGAAAAAGACTTGGACTGTAGACAAACAATTCACTCCATGACCACCACCTTAAAGTCTTTAAGGTCACGTCTTATTATTTTAATTTTCTTAATATCAGAAATTATTATTTTTAGAATAAATGCTGTGCAGGAACACAAATTCTGCCTTTAGCTGCCACATTCTAAGGCACTAGATTTGTGCCTAAATATTATGGCACAAGTTTATTAAAATGGTAACTTAGCTCAATGAGTTTGTTATTACAATTTACCAGGTATTATAGTAAAAGCTGAATAACAGAGTACATCAGGACTGCATAGTAAAATATTGTGATGCATGAACAAGACATTATTAATAAGATGAGGAAGTTTAGACACCAGATAAAGGGGGGTTGTGTTAATCTATTTAGTAAAATACAAAACCCATACTAGACTCTTTAGTTCAACTTTACATAAGCTGATGGAGGGAAAACAAAAGCAAACTGAACAGGAAAGGAATAAAATCAGGCAGCAGCAATGCAGTTTATGAAGGTTTGTGAGAAATTAGCAGAAAATAATTATTTACAGGCTCTAAATATTATAGGCTATAAAATAAGTATTTACAGGATCTAAGATCAGGCCAGACTCAGACGAAAATTCAGCCCAAATCAAGGTCTTGTGGGCAAGTTCTGGACTTCCACTTTTATTGATGACAACAGTTGAAAGTCTCACCTACAACTTTACAAATGGCAATTCTACCATCTTCTTCCACCCCTGAAGGAAGTCCTACCATACTGTCAAACAAACTTCAGAGTTATCTGTCTGACTGTTTACAGATTCCTTTCACTCCAATGCTTCTCCTGCATTTGAACAGTGCTTGAGGACTCAACGCAGCAGAAATGCTGCCACCACAGTGAGTACTTTACAAGGGCTGCTGGAGGCAGTGATTTAGGATATGCAAGGCCATTAACTGATTATTTTACATTTAGCTCCAGTAGGCAATTGTAGCTACATGCTGAGCCACAGCAGTTATTTTGCAAGCAAATACTTCCCTAACTGAACACCCCTATACTTTCAAAAGTAATAATCTCTGGTTTTAATAATCTTTTAAAAGAAAAAATTGTTTATTCTTTCAAAAACTATTTCCAGCTGTGAGGATGTGACATGAGCTATAAACTCACTAGTACAACTACAGCACACAAACCACCCCATATATGTCCTTTCCATTCATGTTTGAAAATCTTTATTGCCAGCTTCTCTGTAGGTGCCTTCCAACTTACTACCTACTCTCTTGTTTCTAGTATTAAAACAAATTCACAAATTTAGCTATGTAAAAACTTCACCTTGCTTATAAGTCTGTGTAAGGCTTTCTCTTTGCAGTTCAATAAAGGCTCATTGCAGTGGGACAGTATTTTTCTAATTCCTTTTAACTTATAAAAAGTATAATACTACATTGCTATGATAAAAACCTTAGAACAATATAGACCAGGTTTCCATCAAAAAACCTACATCCTGTAAGCTATTGTTTTAACATACATTTTTCAAATTCAGCTTTGTTAATTTTGAATGTATCTCCCCAAAAATATTCCATGACTGAGCTGTCATGAAAGCCTGTGGCAACTTTGCATGTTGAGACTTTGGAATCAAAAAAGGATATAAATAGTACATTTCCATCACTTCTACATCTGCAGCATCCTGGCACACCGACGTCGTCACTCAGAATGCCTTCAGTTTAATTCATTTTCCTCTGACACAAACCAAGCCAATCCAAAAGAAAATCAACTGGTCAAGTTCACAGGAGAAAAATATACATAAGTCTAAGCAGCCACCATAGTGCTGGGCATGCAGAATATTTCTGAGTGTTAGAAGTTTCAAATAAAGTCTTGTGACAGTATGTCCTGTGGGAAGAGCTGCTGCTTCCACATTCTTCATTCTTGGTTTTGTACTTGGTTGCTAATACAACATATTTGATCTCACTTGAAGGATGATTTTCTAGTTTACAGAAGAGCTGATGTTAAATCTCACAAATAAGACTTACCTGGGATTTTTAAATAAAGCTGTACAGCAACCTAGGGGTGGGAAAAAAACACTATGTACCCTCAAGAAACTACTGAACTCTACTCTGAGAAAAGTGGAAAGAACTCTGATTTCTAAATGGAAAAATTAGCAGATCTAGGCTTTCTTACAGACTTACTGTATTATATAAAGCTTTGATCAAAGCAATATACTATAGGTGCCATTTAACTATATATTACCTTGATTGTAATCCCTCCTACCTTATATGACAGCATGACAAACTTTGTCTTTTCCTTGAAAATCCTTCTTCAAGTGAGATCAAATATGTTGTATTAGCAACCAAGTATAAAGCCAAAAATGTGGAAGCAGCAGCTCTCCCCAGAGAGAGCACTTTGAAATCTGCTATAACTGCAGATTAGAAGAAGTAATAAACATCAAATTAGAAAGGGTAGCAATATTTTTTTCTATTGCAGTTTTTAATTGTGAAGGAGATCAGGGAAAGAGGGGGTATTGGGAAATGGACAGGAATAGTTTCAACACTCAAAGTATTTAGTCTGTAGCTCAGAAATACCAGTGGTGTAAGTGGACTTATACCTAAAAGGTTCCCTTGAAATTTCAAGAGGTATTTCTGTGTAACCTCTGTGAGTCACTGAATTAATCAGGTCAAAAAAAGAAAATTTTCTATTTGTGCATGAGAATGGGAAGTCTTCTTATTTTTCCCTAGGCAAGCAGAGGAATACAAGCACTAAGACCCTTGTTTCACTCAAAACATATCCCCCACCCCATTACTATTCAATGATATAAATGACATGACATAATAATTTTAGCATATAGTCCTCAAACTCTCAATCATTGTCAAAATGCCTCTATACCACAAGAAAAGAAGATTTCAAATCATGCTCCAAATTTTAAAGCCTTCCAATTGAGATTCAGAAACTACAGAGAAATAAGCCTGACATCCACACTTCTACAGAACAGCATTAATGGGCACGTGAATTGGCATGGCCCACCAAAGAAGAACTGGCACAGCTTTTGCCAAGGGGAGTCATACCTCCCAGATTTCTACATTTGAGGAAAGAACCAAGAAGCAAATGGACAAAGAAGATCCAGCTGATAACAGTCTACTCCAATTTCTGAAAGCCCTTCACAAGCATCTGTAAGGAAAACAAACAGCCATGAGTAGAATGGTTTAAATAAATGTCGTAATAATAAATAATCATTAAATGTTAAAAGACAAAAAGTAGTCTTTTTTTTTTTTGCCTACCCTAATACCTCAGTGGAGGGAAGGACCTGGCAGTCCCATACATTCATGATCAACCTAAGAGATAAAAAAGAAAAGGAGAGCCTAGGACAACCATGCACAACTGGGATATGCTCTAGTTTTGTCAAATTTTGTCCAGCCCCTTATAAACACTTGAATTCTGAATCAGGATGAGGACAGAAAAATTTGAGGAAGAGAGGACATTGTGGAGGGAAGACAGAAATGAGGCAAAAAACTCATCCAAATGTTCAGTGAAAAAAGCGGCTGTGAAGGACTGAAAAAAACCAGCCCTCTGATCCTCAGTGAAAAAGACACCCTTACAGTGAAATAAAAACAGAGAAGAGAACCAAGAAAGAAGGATGGGAGAACCACCAAAGAAGGGTTACAAAACTTTATACAAAACTAAAAACAAACAAACAAAGCTAAAACAAACCCACAACTTTACTTTAGCTCTCACATTCCTTAACTGAAATTGCAGCAGCCCTATGCAAATCCGTGTTGTATCCAAGAAAGCAACCAAGAAAGATAGGGCAAGCCATTATACCTGAAAGATACGAGGCTGTGGGAAACTACTATCAGGAGAGAAAAATAAAGAAGGCTGAGGGAAGAGATAGAAATCAAGCAGGGAGAAGAGCAACATAATACAAGAATCATCACAGCACTTTTCTTCATTCCATAGGATCATGATAAACATGTGCTGGCATTTTTCACATACTGGGTCTCCAATGAACTTCAGGTCCCATTTAAAGCCTTCAGGTACTTCCAGAAGTGACTGTATGGATTAAAATAAAACACAACAAAGCAGATGTTTGAAGCACTCATGCAAAGAACGGTGCAGACTTTAGTTATGGTTTAAATCTGAAGTATAATTTAGCACACATAATATCAGTACCTTTGTACAGTATATTAACTCAAGAATACAATGGTGGAGCCCTTCATTTCCCTGATGCACTGAGATGTAAGATGTTTTTGCACTCTTCATAATGCCCTAAGCAATGATATATCAGTGCCATCTTACATCTTCTATACAGAGATTATTATATTATTAATATAACCTAAGAATTATTGAAAGAAAAAGTCATGATGCCTAAACAATGAATCTGCTCAGAATTCAAAACTTCTAGAATTAGCACAGCAGTTTTTGAGATTAAAATCCTATTTTTCATAGGAAAAATTTGAGTCTCAAATTATAACGATTTTATTTTGTTTGCCTTTTTAAAGAGGTAACTTCAAGCAGACCTTTACTTCTTGCTGATACTTAACAAAATGTTTTGTTTGTTTAACATCACAGCTTCTGTAGGTCTCTTGGTGATATAAAGGAGCAAGAAAATGTTAACAGAAATTGAAAGAACTGGAAAAAAAAGCAGTTCCTACTAAAAATACTAAAGAAAACTCTATTTACATATAAATGAGATAATGCAAGAACACTTATCAATATTGAGAACAAATTTCTAATTCTGCTGAAAGATTCTGCTGAAACAATAAGATCTGACAGAAAAGGTCAGAGCTAATGAAATAATAAGTCCTCAAGATGGAAATAATAAATAATACACTGCTTTATACATTATTATGCAGTTTTGTACAATAAGGCACTTTGTAGGAGAATTGATTATGACCCTATATGAGAAAGTCATAAGCCATCAATCTGGCACCAGAATGAGAGATTATGAATTATTTTAAGAATATTCAGATGTCAGCCACATAAGCATTCTGGGAAATGTAGTATAAAATATCCCTCAACTAAAGCATTACTGCTGAGTTCAAAGTCATTGAAGTCATTCTGAAAAGAAGATTTGCACAATAAACTTTAATCTTTGCATTCTAGAAGGCTTTGCACAAAATACTGGCCTGAAACCTGTAACTTATCAATGAGTGTTTCCAGTTCATTCTTTCTTCTCAACTATAAAAACATGAGAATGACAAACAGAAGAATACATCTGTCACTGCCTCTGTCAGTGCACCGCTCTTGCAATTAGGTTCTAAAACTCACAAGGTATTAATCACTACAAGAACCTATCTCAATACAAAGACTTGATTTCCTGTCACTGCTAAAATACTCTTTTTAATTGGAGAGAAGAGAGAACTGTAGGAAATGCAAATATAGGGTCACAAACACAAGCAGTAAGAAAAATTTAGTTGCATTTTTGATGTCATGTACATTGTACTCAATATATATGATGTCGTTTCTCCCCCTCCAAGTCAGACTCCTTAGAATCTATTCACCTTACCAGAACAGATTTTAACAGTTGAGCTTTTTGAAAGCCTTAATTAAGTTGATCTTCTTGTATCAAAGTATTTTTCTGTTCTGACCACCCACATTTTCAAAATGTCAAAAAGTATCTGCTTGACAATAGCTTTCTCTTTTTTTTTTTTTTTTTTTGGAATGGGTGAGGGAGAAATTATTTTGGTAATTTGATTGTAAAGCACCTTGCAAAAACAAAAAGGCAGGGTTGAAAAATGTTAAATGAAACTCTGTAATATAAATTTCTGTCTCAACATTTCAGAAAATGGTGAATTTTCTGAAATAAATAGTGGCAACTATCACCACCAAATACTCTTTACAAAACTATCTATTTGAAAGATTTAGGATAACTCAGGTGGTTTCCATGAGGACACTATAACATCTTGAAGGTATCAGCATCAGAAGCACAGTAATGCAGGAAGGGCTAGCCTTCAACAGAGCCTGGCTACTTGATACAGTGATGAGATTGAAACACTGCAGTTATCAGAACCTTGAACCATTTGCCTTCTAGAACCATGCATTACTACTTTCTTAGGGGTTAGCTTCAGATCAGCTTTTATAAAATAATTTCCAGTCATCTCCAGCTTCATCATTCCTCTCAAAGGGATCCTTTCCTCCCACTGGTCCCAGAACAAATGTAAGGGGCAAAACCACCAATTACCTGTATTCAGTGTAAGAGATAACAGTACATCCGCTATTATTTTAGAGGGAAACATTACTAAACACAGCTACGTAGGTAAAGAAAGTGTTCCAAAAAGTGGAAATGGGATATTATTAGTCTAAAATAAGAAGGCAGTTCCTCTTCCCCTCTCTAGTTTTTGCCTGGTGGGGAAAAAACTACAAAGTACATCAAGGAATAGGCACCATGCATTCACATTTTAAAGAAACAGAACAACTGCATGAGAGACTTACATTTTAAGATTAACTCCTTTGGAGCCGTAATTTTTCATTGACAGATGAAATGATAAATTGAGTCATGCCCCTATCTCTGATGCAGGTTTTTGTTCTTTGCAAAGACACCTCTTCCCTGTCAGACAAAGATAGTTTGCTTTGTGCTGCAGTTTTATCTTTATTCCCTACAATGCCTGACAATGGGGCTTGAGACAATATTCTTTAGAATGTCTCATGTAGTGCAGAAAATTATGAGTTTGCATGAGTCTGTGTTGTCCATTTCTATTTATTCAAATACATAGAAAAACCAGTAGGGTGCACTAACAAGATCCAACCAAGCATACAAGAATGTTATTCTACCTCCCCTAGAATAAACATCTACTGCTGTGAACAATTCAGTCTTTAAATGCCATCAGCATGCAAGAAAATAGAAAATTACAAATCAATGTATAACACAGCCTTAAGTGCATTTTCCAGCTGCTAAAATAAATTACTCTCATACTCGCAACAGAGAGCATCTGAAACAAACTGTGCCATGCAAATGCCTGATTGAAACCATCTCCACTGAGTGAAGCATACAGCATGCAGTGAGTCCCTAACACTAGAACACCAAATGTGTCATTTTTTTGAAGTAGTCCAGCCAAACAAGTATCATAATTTACTAATAACAATAAAGTTTATAATCCGTTCTGCAGCCAGAGCATTTTCTGTAGCACCACAATGAATCATCCTTAATTATTCTTGTCTCATTTAAACTTTGGTGTTACAATGCTTCTTGCTTCTTACTTCGGGAAAGCATTTATTTCTTGCTTTCCTGCTAGAATCATCTTTCAGCTATCACTGGCATTGCATACTACTTAAGCTTAATCTTTTTATTGCAAATTACCTCCAAGTGCCATATTATTGGTCTTCAATACAACTGAATGTCCATCAGGTGTAAGAAATATTGTACAGTTGTGTTACATTACAGTTGTGTATCATTTAACCTCATTACATATACAATAGACTGGCTCTTGGCTACCTTCAGATACTAAAAATCAATTTCAGAACCATTGTAGCCTGCAGATTTTATTTTTTTATTTTTTTTATGTTTTATTTTTTTAATTCAGGAGAAGGACATTCTAATAACTCAGAATGCTTACAGATTGGGGCTGCCTTTTTTTTGTTTATTTTTTAATCAAATAATTTAACATTTTGTTGTGTGCTGTACAGAATAATTCAGAGGAATAACCAAGCTAACACCATGCTTCCAGTTCCTGAATTGTATCAATGCAGTCCAACACGTTACCCCTGTGTTGCTGTAGCTATAATTTTCTTTGAACCTGCACACAGTTCTACTAATCTACCCTAAGGAACCATTCTGCCAAAGGTTGCACTGCCAAAAGCTTAATACAAGTTATCAGATCTTTCAAAGAATACAATAAAAATAGTATGCGGGATTACTTCTTTAAAACTTTGCCTTTTGAGGTTTTCAGACAAAAGAGAACATTTTCTGGATTTATCAGGCTTCATGTGGTACAGAAAACTGAGCAATTCTAAGGGAGAACTAGTTAAAATATTGTTATGATGTCAAAGACAAATATATAAGTCATTTGCAGAGCAGTGGCAGTGAAGAGTTTTAAAACCTATACAAATTGTTGATTTGTGGTTCATTGATAAAGATCTGCTGGCATAAGAAACATTTCAAAGCAATCTCTTGTTTCCGCTTAGCTGAACAATTATGTTTCAACTGTACAAATTACCTAAGAGGAAGAGAAACACTTTCCACTTTCTATGGAAACCTTAGCAGCAAAGTCCAACTCTGACCCCACTTGCACATTTTACAGCAAAACCATCCTGACTCTTCCACTCAAAGAAAATTACATCATATACCCTACAGAAATTAACACAGGAGGATATAGAAACACTGGAATTGACTCAGGTATAATGAATGTAAGGAGCCTGGAACAAAATTCACCAAGAAGACAGGAACTGCTATTTGGGAGCTGGGTTGCTACTGAATCAACAGTTGGTTAGAGCACAGTGCTGGTAATACCAAGGTTGCAGGTTCAATCTCTATTCAATCCCTGTATGGGCCATTCACTTAAGAGTTGGAACCAATGATCCTTTTGAGCCCCTTCCAACTTCAGAATATTCTGTGAAATCTGTGAAAACATTGTTCGAGAGAAAAAGTGAAGAAGCCTCAAGGTCAACAACGAGGATGAACCAGAACTGCACACTCAGTAAATAGTTCTTCAGTGAGTGACTGTAGGGGAGTGATAACCACGCACATATCATCAAATGAATCCCGACCTACAAAGTAAAGATTGCTCATCAGTGTGACCCCATGGGGAGAGCAGTTATTTAACCACATGGGGAGAACAGACACTTGAAAAGGACATTTGAGAGACTACCCCTAGATTTACTGCCGCAGTTTCAAGATACATTGGCTGGAAAGGGGAAAAAGGAAAGGACACAAACTTCACTTTGCTCAGCTGAACCAGCAGAACTGGAACAGCAGTTGAGCAACTTTAAGAATTCTTTTCAGCATCCATTTCCAATCACTGATCTTCACTTCTTGGGAAAAAAAATGCATTTCTCAGAGAGACCCTACAAAATTGCCTTTCTCACAGTAATCTGATTATGAACCATTACAAGGAGATGGAATTTACCATTCATTACATTACATGACTGTAGCTGCTTCAATACAAGATCAGTGTTTCCAATGTAATGCTAGAAAGACACAGAAAGAAATTTTGCAAAAGCACAGGGTTACACCTGCTCAAAAAGCCAATGCGGAAAATGTGAACACAAAAAGTAAATTGCGTATTGACTGAACTTCAGACATTGCAAATATATGCTCACATGATTAACTATGCTTATCACTTAAGTCCTGCTGGGATCAAACCCTTTCCTACAGATATGCTTGTGTCAATATTCTCACTGAAAAAGAATCTGGGACTATAGAAGAAGCTGATTTTATTCACAAAAACGCAAACTAGATGTATGCACAGATACTCAAAGAGATTTTGTAGAAAGTACCTTTCAAATCACTGCTTAAAATTCAGTCAAAGAAATTCAACATAGCCTTCTTTCATTATCAGATAAGAAATACTACCTTATAGACTTCAAGGCAGCAGAATAAGATCAGCCACATAACTGAAAAGCAGACAGCACAGACAGAAACTCCTTGCATGTTAAAACCTATTTCTCCCTGCAGTTAACTGAAGAAATGTGAAAGGAATGGAACTGCATGTTTATGCTACCACACGGTGGAATTTCTGGATGATGATGATGATGATAACTTGCTGCATCATCCTTAGTATCTCTAGAGGAAGCAAAGCTGAAAGGACATGACTGCAGAGCTACTTGCCTGTGTCTGGAGGTGACATTCCCAGGGTGAAGTTGCTGATGCACCATTCTTGATCCACTTAGAATATTTCTGCCTAAAGGAAGTACTTTCCACAGCCTTAAATTCACTTAAAATGCAAACTAGGAAAAACATCACCTATTATATCAACAGGAGTTTTCTAAACCCAATGAATAAGATTAACCAATTTCAGTGCTAATTACAAAATTCCTTTCAATTAAAACCAACTCATTAAACTCACTTGTATGCTTTCATTAAATTCCCATTTGTGCTAACATTCTTTAGTGGCCTGAACACACACACACAGACACACAGAGATTCAGAGGAGTTCTGAACCATTACCATGCATGACCACAAGCCCCAACCTGGCCAGACTATACATGGTGTGGATTTCCTGGGAGCAGTGGGTCTGTGAGGGGAAGCCCTTCCCTTGTGGCTGGGATGCCAGGCAAGGACATTTCCTTGGACTGAGTGCCCTCAACCCTTCTTCTGGGGGAGTGACTATTTTTCTGCTGAATACCCTTGAGTGACCCTTTGACCCTCTGGTTGAAGCAAACCGACCTTCTGGGTGCCCCTTAATGAGGGAGGGTTGGGAGTGGCATGGGTGGGTGTAGCTGGTTTTGTGTATTTACAATCAGTAAGCTGCCACAGAAGTTAAACTGAACATGTTCAGAAAAGGACCATCTCTTCCCACCAGCCCCCCACCCTGCCTCCCCCTGTATTTTTCACCCTGAAAGTTCTGGTAGCTGAGAAAAATCTAAATGCCTCTGTGACTTACCTCACATAAAGTTATGAGAGTGTAATGGGAAAATGAGCATTAGTGAAAGTGGCAGGGCAAAAGTGCTGGTTTACGATTTATGTCCTTTAGAGAATAGATGACTAAAAAGTTCACTAAATCCCTGTTGCCAGGTTGTAGCTACCATAGATATTAAATTAATGCTTCAGTTCACATTTTCCTTATAAATGGCTGAAACTGTTCTATAACCTGTCTGGTTCTGCCAGTAGTAAGAAGATGCTACCAGAGACATACTTTATTCTTTCACAAGTGTATACACTGTGTATATACACTTGTATATACTGCAATCTTCTCTCAGTTGCTGTAATCTACTGGGTAGCTACTGTTGTTTTCATATAAGACATCAAGAATTGCCCCACAACTGTATAAGACATTCAGTTCCATACTTTTGAGATCAAACAAGATTTGTGGTAGTCACTATATAGCAAGACAATTTGCCTGACACCAATGAGGCTAAAAAAGCTAAGCCAGCTCTCAGCAGCAAACCTGCCAAATATTTAGCAGATAAATGAAGCCCTCTATGAATACACTTCGGATTATGATAAGACAAGGACACCAGCTGATGCAAAGTATGGGAAGAAACAGTTAAAGAAGCAAAAGCAACAGAACAAAATAAGAAAAATGGGTAGAGTTTGAAGCCTGAAAGTACAAAACTTTTTCCACCTCCAGTTGCAACCCTTGTATGTGCTGTTACACACAGTGACCTGTATCTTGTGGTCTCCTGCTGTAGTTGCAAAGCTGCCAAGAGTACCATTTTTTGGCTGCATTTGTTGTACCAGTCCTACACTTCATTTTCTGAACCCTCAACAGTGGTTCACAGCACGAGAGACTGGTATCATCAGTAACACAGTTATATAACAGAAGGGTTACTCCAAAAACTCCAGTAAATTATTGCTCAGTAAACTGCTGATGGGCAAACTTTGCATTGAGACACATCCTGGAAATAAACAAAGTTCACCTCTCCATTAGGACTACAACAAATCAGTGGGTTCCATGGGCCATCCAAAATGACCTTCTGCTTCCACCTGAACTCCATCACTCTTCTGGGACTTGTCTCATGACAAGCTCTATGATAAGCTTTTTACTCTATCTTGGTCCAAGAAAGTTCATGTCTAAGGCTCAAAGACCTTAGATTTATCTCACCTGTATCTATGCACCTTAGCAAGTTCTGGAGGGTAGCAACCCTGTTACTACAGTCATTTGCTACCTTCATGGGTAAGGAATAGGTACATGGAGGAAGCCAAGGAGTGGGAAGCAATTGTTTTCCTCCACGAAAGCAGAACTTTGGAACTTGAACTCTTCAGTTCGAGTCTTAGCCTGCTGCACTGGTAGCAACCTGTGCCTAAAAGTTATCAGTTGTTGCCTAGCCTACACTCCCTTAATAATAAAGTTCTTTGCTTTCTCATACAGCCACCTTTACAGGAAAAAAATATAGCAGAAAATGAAAGGAGAGAGCAGGTAAGAAAGACAGGATCATTCACTGAAAAGATATTACAAGGATGGCCAGACCACCAGCTATTTTGGTGTCTTGAGAAGAAGCACCAATGGTAGAAAAAATAAATGCTTAACTGCAGGTGACCTTGCAGAGTTGCCATCTTCTGCCCATGTCAGAACCAGAATGAACTATCATGGGATCTATGAGCAAGACTTTGGGTGCAAGTTAGTGTATGTCATATGTCACATGACAAGAAGATAAAGGAAATGAATGAGATTTCTCTACAAAGAAGCT
This sequence comes from Dendrocincla tyrannina, assembly GCA_035047865.1. Taxonomy (NCBI): domain Eukaryota; kingdom Metazoa; phylum Chordata; class Aves; order Passeriformes; family Dendrocolaptidae; genus Dendrocincla; species Dendrocincla tyrannina. Next base: position 92,423,592 of record JAWWMP010000081.1, on the reverse strand, counting down.
GCCTGGAATCTCAAATGCCTGGTGCTTCCACATGACTAACAAAAAAAAATCATTAAAGGCGTAAAATGAGAATTTGCTGCAAAGATGTAACACAGGCCTTGGGGTGAGGGCAGGGGGAAGAAAAAAAAAAGTGAGGGTAGAGAGGAGACATAGATATTTGGGGACTTAAATCACATCTGTGCTTTGAACAAAACTTCCAAAATACAGTTTTGGAAATAGATTCAATTGCAGATTTAAAGGAGACAGCAAATTATTCACAGATAGAAAAATTTATGATGACCTGCTAAATAAGTTTATAAGTTTTCACAGACAGATAAATGCAGACGCTCTACTGACATAAGTATGTCTACACTATAAATAAATGTAACAAAAGCTTGGCAAAAAATATTATACAAGCATAATTATTAATTAGGGGTAAATCAACTTCTGTTATTCTTATCTGTAAAAAGGAATAAATTATTTTTTCAAAGAAGAATCTCAGAGAAAGCTACAGTAGTTGCTGCAACAGCTGAACAGTGTGCAATATTTTCAGTTGATTAAGCAGCCATAAATTCGGCGCAGTCTGATAACATCTGAGAATTAGTTTCTATATAAATTGTGGCAAAAAAAGCGCCCAAGAATCAGGACTGTTTTTATGAAACTACTCAAGCATTAGCTGGAAACAGGTCATTTGCTTTAATTGGACTTTTAATATGATCAGCACAAATCAGAAAATCTAAAGCTTCTTCCTCTTACTGAATGCAATTCTGTCCAGTTTCACTGCTAGATAATTTATTTCAGCTCTCACAGAGATACGAGATTATAAAGAACATATACACTGGAAATCCTCACTGAATTAGTAGGAATAAACATAAAGAGCTGAGCTAAAGCACCAACCAAAACTCCAGTTCTAATAAATCCTGGAATAAATGTACCATGTAACACAAATATGGATATGTAGTCTGATTTGCAGATGGGACTCTCTTTGGACTTCAAAATTTGCAGGCATTTTTCTCTTCACACTGCAATATCACACTACACAATTTGCACAAAATTACTGCAGGTGCAAAATGAGGGACCAAGGCACAGCAGAAGAAATAAAAGAGTTCTCTGTGAAAGTAAATTAAAATTCTATGTATAATTGCACAGAGTAGCTTAAATGGAAGGCCCCATGTACACTAGGGATTACAGTGTACTTTCAAACAGGGATTGTGGGGAGATGACAGAAAAAAAAAAACCTGTGTCTCTCAAAAGTGATAAACTTTGCCGGAGTTCTTTTCCAATTTTGTTTGCTGGCTAATGAGAATGAGGCAATGTATGAGTGTACTTATCAGTAATGGATACATTCTGAACTCACGTTTTTGAGAAAGGACCCCCTGCATGTTGTCTTTTAATAGAATAGCCCTGCATAAAACAATGTCAACTTTTTCATGTGCCCCTTGGGGACAGTCCTGTGCAGGGCCAGGAGCTGGACTTCAAGACCCCTATGGGTCCCTTCCAACCTGGCATATTCTGTGATTCTGTGATATACAGTTCAGCAACAAACTGGTTAATTAGCACTTCGATTCAAAAGAGTACCTTAAACCAACCCACAGGTAGAAGTCTCCAACTGCATGAAACTAGAGTCCCAGTCCTGGCCTTTTGAATCTTCAGGAATACTGAGTAAAATGGGCAAGAATCCTTGTGCTCCATAAATCCCCACACAGTTACAAAAATTAGGAAAAACTAAAGGCCGAAATAACTGCCTTCTAGTCATGCTTTGAATATATAAGCTGTAAAATTGAAATGCTGAGATTAAAAAAAAAAAGATGCAGGCTATCAGTACTTCCACTACGTCCTAAAGACAGTGTGTTTCCAATTCAGTCTTTACCGTATGTTCTAAGATATGTGAAAGCAGATGCAAAACTTGAAATTAAAAAATTATTAAGCAATTGTATTATCCCATTAATTGTTCATTAAATGTCTTTTCAGGATAGCAGAACACTAGTGAGACAAAGTTCTGTCCTCCCTACCACAGAAATATTCCATTAAGTACTCTACAAGAGAATTAAAACTGAAATTTTAAGACCCTTTTATGTGTATATTATTAGAAGAAAACATGGTGGACATCTGGCTTAGTTACTCTGGTGAAGTTTTTTCTCAAAACCATTATTTTACTTACCATCTCATACAGGTAGCAAATCTGGAATAAAATTATTTACTTTCAAAGTACTTTGCTTCTCTTTCAAGGTTTTTGTTATTGGTTTCACTCTGTACATTTCTATCAGAAAAGAGGAAGTTGGAAATCAAGGTGTAAAAAAACCCAAAAATTAACAAAGAACCACTAATGATCACCAATAAGAATACTTTCTTTATTTATTATTTTCAGATTTTTCCAAACATGGACACTTTCCAGTATGTTTTTGAAGGGTTTGGATTTGGTTTTGGTTTTGTTTAAGACTTTAAACATTATTTCCAGTTTCTTCTGAACAAGAGTGATTTTTTTCACTCTATTTTTAAAAATGTGTTATGTATCTTTGGTACAGATGAGAGACTTATAATACTGAACTCTGACATGCTAAGCATTTGTGTTAGTTTGAGTGGTTTGGTAGTGGTATTTTTTGTTTAATAGTTCAGTACTTTACAATCCCTGCAGATTAAACAGATTTATAGTATTGCACTGAATAAACAGGACATTACCTAACTATTACATTCTTACACACCCTGCATTTTTTTGGGTAAGTTTTCATCAAAACAGCTGAATTTAACTTTATGCATGACTGATTCAGGAGTGAAATAATCATTAATATGTATTCTAAGTGGCCTTTATGCAGAACAAAAGTAATTTCATCTGCCAAGAGATGATCAGTGTCTGACTCATAAGTGCATTTCCCTTCAAAAGGTTCATCTCTCTTCAAAAGAAGATAAACAACTTAAACCCAGACAGAGTAACTGATTTTAGTTTTTGGTATGTTTAAAAGCCTTGCAGTTTTCAACTTGATTATAAACACTTTACAACTGAAGCAGCATTAATACTAAATTGTATTATGCCTTTTTCACAAACATTTTAAAAGAGGCACAGCATGAGAAAGATTCTTGAATGGCTTATAATTTGAAGAAAGAACAGAATATGCAATGCTTTGACATTCAGCACAATAAATTCCTCACCACTCTCAACTCACTAGCTATCCTTGTTGCCACCATTTCCCCTTCTGATTTATAGCAGATGCAAGAGACAAGGAAACAAGGACAAGATTTAGCTTTTAATATTAATGTCCCTACAGCTCACTGCACACAAGCAGAGAATAAAATCCATTGCTTGTTCTCATTTTAACTTCTTGAAACACTGTTTTATCTGTGCAGTTTCTAATACAGTTATGTTTGAGCTCAGATTCAGTTATCACAAGTTAGTTAGACAATGTGCATCAGCTGAGCTGTACTAATATGCCAGAAAGGCAGAAGAGCAAATGCTTTTACCAAAATCTCCTTCTAATTGTTTGAATGTGTTGGATCATCTCATAAATACAAAGTAGGCTATTACATGACTGTCGCCAGACAGGAACTCATTAAGATATACTTAAGATATAAAACTTAATCACCTGTCTAGATTCTTAATCTGAAACAGTATTAATCCATTTCAGCTCATGCTATCCTTATACTATACATACATTTTTGCTAAGTACTCAGTCCCTAGCATCAAATAGCCATATAGCTGAATAAAAAAAAAAAAAATGAAAAAAGGAAAACAGTCCTTGTACCAAAAAGCATGCACATGACAGTGAGACCAGTTTCAACCAAATCAAGACCACACCTAAATATCTAATGGATGAAATGCAAATAAAAACATATCTCCTAACAGAGAGAAAGAGGGCAGACAGGGAGAAAAAATATCTGTGATGAGGCTACACACCATACAACTCCTTTCTGTATTAAATCATATGTACCAAAAGCACACTGGAACAGAAATACACTGTGAAAGCAAAAGTGGTTCTCTAATAGAAATTGCAAAAAGTGAAGAAAAACCAAAACAACTGAAAGGCCAATTTGAAGAAAAATACTGTGATTACTTGCCTACACTACAAATACTTCAGAAATATATAGCTGCTATTAGTGCTCCACTAAAGTAAGCCACTGCAGTAAAGAGCAATAATTCCAGAGTGGCAATGTTAAAATTAAAGACAATTGTTCAGATGACATCAACTAATACAGTACCCTCTTGTATCAATGGAAGATTGCATTATGTGCCCAAAAATATTAATTAATTGCTCATTGAAGACATTTTCCCTTCAGAAATACCTCTTTAAAAAAAATCAAGAACACAGAATATGGAATCACTTAGGTACACAGCAGACATCTGGCAAAACAAGGATAAGTGGCAGGACTAATATTTACATGTAGTTCTAGTGGAAAGACACTGTTGCAATAATCTCATAAATACCCTTTCATTAAACCACTCCTTCATCCTGATTACTTTTCAATGCAATTTAAACTCATTATGTTAAATGAGCACTATTATATTTGCAACAAAATAAAGATAAGTACTGTTTTTATGCTTGCATACCAGGTAAGTCACCCTTCAAAAAATATTACAGTTCTGTCTGTTGCAATATTGTTAAAAATATACATTTAGAACTTGTTAGGGCTGCTCTCCTTTTAACTGGATGAGTTGCTACCTGAAGCACACAAATACAAGTAAAACCTCTTAACTTCTAAATTTTTTTCCACTTTCTCTCACTGAGGCATTAAAGGGAAAATGTCCTGTAAGGCTTAGTGTCACGACCAGTTGTGCATTTTGGTGATCAGATTTCAACCAGTGCCTCCATTTTTCCTGTTTGTTCTAACTGTCTTTTATACAGCAAGAATCTTTTATTGCAGAATGGGACATGCAATTCATCTTACTGCCTTTTGCAGTAGGTATACAAAATGGGACTTAGAAGATTAGATGAAGATATTATCAAAAGATGTACCTTTTTGAAACAGATAACTCCTTTCATGAAGTGGGCCAGTGCAGTTACCTAATGTAATCCCTTTTCTTTGTGGGGATTAAGTGTATCGATGTGGGAGAACACCTCTCTAAACCACCCGGAGACGATCAAGACGAACATTTTTATGAATGGATGGAGCTGGTGGCAA
>JAWWMP010000081.1:92394853-92418401 GCA_035047865.1 Dendrocincla tyrannina | reverse complement strand
CCATATTTGTCGCGCTCCGCCCTAACTCCTCCCAGTTTCCAGAACCCTCCATACCCGACCTTATATAAGTCCCATGCGCCCTAATAAACTGTTCCAGTCCTTTCACCCCAACCTGGCTGTGGACCTCTCTTTATTTTCTCCCGGCGGAACGCGTCATATCTCCTTTCTTATACAAAAAAAGCAAGATGTTGAAGAAATGCAAGTTTGAGTGAAGGCATATATAACTTTCCAGGTTTCATCATACAGGTGGTCACTACTGAGTTTACTTCTGCTGTGCAAGTTAAAATCAACTATCAGCTGAAATCAAAGGAGTGTTCATGTGACATAAATACTAAAGCAGGTTTAGGTCTATCTCAAGGTGTAAATGGGGATTATTAACCTTCACATCTTCAGAAAGGACACAATTATCGTCCTTTCCTTCAGCAAAAATGCAGGCAAACAGTTCTGCAACAGTTGGGTCCATTTTTTGAGATCTTGGAACAGTTTGCTTGTGTTTGCTGCATATATGTTGTTTATGAACAGCACAAGTTAGTAACAGTCTGAGGAAACTCTGTAATGCCTTATATGACTTTTGAGGTTGACCATGCTGCAAAGATTTACCCTCTTCCTCATCAATTCAGTTAGTAAACTTTCAGGCTACCAGGGTGGAATATCCAGTAGGGACAGCATACTCTCATTTCATTTCCAGCAGTGACACCAGAATTTTCTAGAAAACATTCAACTGTATAAAATCATCCATGCTTTAGAAACAGCAATTGTTTATTAAAGAAAAGAAAGTACTTTACTTTTATTTAAAAAAACCCAAACCCACAAACATTGAAAATGCTACAAAAATTTAGCTAGAATGAGTAGTGATAGATCTTTTACCATTTTATGACTGCTGGGTGCCCACTAACTTTGCTAGGTACAGCAGGTCAGAGAATATACTTGCACATCTCAAAGGATCAATGAAGCCAGAAAAATTCTGCATCTTTGTTTACAGGCTTAGCAGTGAAGCCAGTGACTGAGAGCACTTTGAGACTGAGCAGCCATTTCCTCGCTAAAGGTGATACCTCAAAGTCTAACTTTGGGCAAAGAAAATCTTGACTGGCCACTTGTCTGTGCAGACGAATTTCAGCACCTGTTGTTCTGGCATTCATTATGCCCAGTCCACTTGTTAAAACATTTGTATCATTTCAAGGGATTCCAGGCACCATCAGCACTCAGAAAGAAAGGAGACAAAATGCAGCTGATCATGCTTGTTACATTGGATAATGACCAAACACAGAACCACTTACACTTCTTCTTCAGGCAAGATTATACAACACAAACTAGAACTGTATCTTTGTTATCTTGGAAATTTACATTAAGAAACAACTCTGTGGTTGTTGTATAATCTCCTGCTGTCTCTGCAGCATAGAACACAAGTGCTTACATATGAACATGGGTTGTACAAACCAATGTATGTAAGAAAATAAACAGAGAATTTATTATTAAAGAATCACTACTGTAATAAAGTCAGAGTAGTCAATAATATAAATGTCCTTTTTTCTTAACAGAATACTGTGAAACTCCACAAATCTGCTGTGGTTTGTAACACAATAGGAAATGACACTGGAGTCCCAAATATCACGTAATTTTATTTTTTTTATAAAGCCAATAAAAGATTTGGTCCTAAAATTACTTCAAGGAAGCTGAAAGATCAAGCACACAGATTCAATTTTCATATGAATATGTATTGTTAGACAAACAGTATCATATATGCATTGTTTTCAAAGAACTGAACATGTTTACATACATATTACATACATCCAGTAAGAGCAGATATCAGCTCAGGTGGCCTGATAACTGGGACACATTCATAGGCCAGTATGTAAGGCAAGTATCCAGGCTGAAATCAGACAGAAGGTTAGAACAAGGGAAAACAGAACAAACGTGAATTTAAAGAAATGTCAGAACAGATATTACAAGTGATTTTCTTGACAAATGTCTTGACTGCCATATTGTTCAGATCTGTGACTTCCTGTTTACCTTTTCAATTCTTTACAAGAATACATTTAAGCATTTTCAGGGGGAAAAACAAAAAAAAAAAAACATTTAACAAAACGTGTCTTTTACCAATAACACTCCAACGAACCTGAAGGCAACAGCATACATGCTGTTTTATTACTGTGCATAAAAGTCAATGTTCTCCAAAACTGCAGCTTACATCACATAAGGCATCTTTAAAGTATGACTCTCAAAAGAAGCAATTCTTTAACCATAGTAACAAGTGTCTATAAATATTCATAAAAATAAATTCAATGTACCCAGTATCAGAAACAGACTAGCCATGTGATGGTCAACAGAGTAGAAAAACTCTGCCATATCAATATATATCTTCAATCTTTCCAATGTCAATTAAAAAAACGATGCAATTGCACTTGTTACTGAAAAACTTGCAGGAACAGTCTTGCTGATTGGTGTCAATCTTAACCATCAAATGTTTAGTGCATTTTTTTGTTTGTTTGGGGGGGATTTGTTTGTTTGGTTTGTTTTTTAAAGCACGGAAATTAGTGACCCATTTAGGTCAGTAAGTTGTTCCGTACCAGTTATTTACCTTTTTGGTGCTTACATAAAGCACCAAACTGACTATAATATACTCCTTGGTTTCTTCCAGCCATACCAACTTAACACAAACTTTACCCTCTGAATCTGCATAGTCTGTGGTATAGATATGACCCATGTAATCATAAAGGCCGGATGTCTTGGAAGACAGTTCCATGTAGACTGGGGCACTGAAACACCAGAAGGGCTTTCCAATTTCATCCAAGAGAGTAAGATCCATCACATAGCAGTCCTACAAACACAAGCAGAAGAGATTATTTCCCTATGTCATGGCACAGTGAGTAGATCTGTCCCTGAATTTAGGAGAAGCATCAAGGGTTCAGAGAGCAATTTCTTGTATGAAAGCTAAAAATTCAAAAATAAATGGATAATGCTCCTCTGGTTACTGCAGAGCAACAAATACTTATTTACAGGTTTCTACAGAAATCAAAAGCTGTGCTACAGAAGGTAGCACAGCCAACCCAAATCAGAGATTTAATACCTGTTTCTTAATTATTAGTTACCTTACCATGAAACCAATGACAGTCCTTTCAATATGAGAAGGCAACTTAAGCTTAAACTCAAGTTTAGAACTTGTGTGAATGCAGCAATGTTTGCAAGGATATTCAGAGATGACCCCAAGGAAGTGTACACACACACAATTACCCTTAGTGTGCCAGCTGTAAAGGAAGATATGCAGCACTTTTTGAAACGCTCCAGAAAGGTGATACTAATATATCTTTCTACCCTCCATATAATTCCTCCTTTTACAAATTATTGAAAATGTTTCTTTACAACATTACACAATTACATGATTTTATAATACTAATGTCAAGAAGCCAATTCTTAGGCACTTGTAAACTCATAATTTCACATGTCCCTTATAAGCATAGGAGCTCTGTGTTATTGTTAGTATCAGTTGTTACTTACTCTAATGAGCTCTAAATCACCAAATTAATCTAATTATCTTAATTATGTTGTATATATCCATTACTTTCAGGAGTAATGCTCCAAAAGCATAAACAAACCAACATCCTACATTCCATGCCAAAAAAATTTGGAATGCTTCATTTCTCTGTACTACATAGTTGTGCTTCTGTTGCTTTAACAATGCTTTCACTATTACTTTACTTCAATCAAACAATACCGAGCAGATGGCACAGACATGAGGCAATATGATACATACAGTTTTCCTAAGCTTTTTACTGTAGACTATTCTGAAAATACAAAATTCAAACCAAACTTAATGATGACATAATAAACTTACACAGGATATAAAGTCACTTGAAACAAGAGAGAATTACTATTTTCTGATCGGAAAACTTGCATATATAAAAGACCAATTGTGAAAAGTAAAGTGGGGTGGTGTTGAGTGTTGAGATGGTGGGGTTCTTCCCATGTATTTCTGTCCTGGTTCTGGCCAGGACAAGGTTAATTTTTGCAGAAGCCAGGAGGAGGCATGGCTAGGACCCCGGAGGTTATTCTATACCACCGCATGTCATTATTGGGGTGGGGAAAGGGCTCGCTTGCAGGTCAGGGTAGCTTGGCACAGTCCGGTTGGGTTCCACAGTGAATCACTTGCCTCTCTTCTGTACACTTTTGTGATTAATGTTGTTGCTGTTACTGTTTGTTTTCTTATCTCATTGCTGTTTTCAGTAAACTGTTTTTATCTCAATCCATGACCTTTACCTTTTGTGCCTCCAATTCTCCTCTCCAGCTGCCACAGGGGAGGGGAGGAGAACAGAGGAGTGACGAGCAGGGTGTGGTTAGGAGTGGTTTCAGCTGGAACACTAAACTGGAGACTACCATTCTAGACCATGACAATTTCTAACTATCTGAACTTCAGCAATTATTTTTTTTATAAAAAATACCCAGAAGTGCCAAAAAAAAAAGTTTTTGTGGGTTTTGGGTTTTGTTAGAGCACTGAAAAAAATTCAAATAAATTCAAAGTAGTGGCATGTCCTGCTTCTGTGGTTGATGCTATTTAGCCTTCAGGTGCTTTAAGATTTTTAGAGATTTATGTTAAAAATCACACTGAATTCTACTCACAGCTTTATGCTGACATGTTCAATCTCTCACCACAAAATGAGGGGTTTAAAAAAAACCCACTGCATTCTTTATTTCTTCCTAGAAAAAATATTCAGTATAACTTATGTTGTAAGCACAGAGGACAGAGACTAAAGCTAAAAAACTAAAGACTACAGCAAGAGCTCTTAGTTTCCTCTGACAGTTAACTTTCCAAATTCTTTTGTGCTACTCATGATTATTTTAATGGAAAAAGGAATTTCTGCCAAGCAGGTGTTAATCCCATAGAATGGCTTGGATTGGAAGGCAGGCACCTCTAAGAGTCGTCTAGTTCCAACTCACCTGCCATGGGCAGGGTCATCTTCCACTAGACCAGGTTGCTCCCAGTCCCATCCAGCCTGGCCTTGTACAGTTCCAGGGTTGGCGCATATGCAGCTTCTCTGGGCAACCTCTTCCTGTGCCTCACCACCCTCAGTGTTAAAAAAAAGTTCTTTCTGATGTCCCATATAAATCTATGCTCTTTCAGTTTAAAAACATTCTTTCTTGTTCTATCACTACAGGCTTTTGTAAAAAAAGTCTCCCTCAACTATGTTATCAAACAATACTTCGTTCCACATTTATGCAGGATAGCAGAAACAAGTTTTATTAATTTTTAGTTTTTTCCAAAACAATCATTTTTCAGTAGTCCTAAAACTATATATATATGAATTTTTGTAACTTTTTAAACATTTATGCAGCTGAAGTACATTTAAAAATACATGTCTTCACCACTACTGCAAAATCTACTGAACTACTCTTTAACTTTTTTGAAATAATTCTTTTAGGAATTTTATCCGATACAATGAGTAAGCATTCCCCTAAAATACAATGACTTAGTCCAGCTGACCAATGTACGTAACTTGAGCTAGGTGTTAACTGTGTGAACATGGACTGCAGTTTCTGCCTGTGTCCCATGGTATTTTAACATTCTCCAGCAGTTCCTAACTTTCACTGCATATATGTATTAGCATAGAACTCCAGAGTATTTCCCCAGGGGCTCAAGGCTTATTGCTTGCAAAAAAACCCAAAACCAAAACCAAACAAACAAACAAAACACCAAACCAAACAAACCCACAAAAAGTACATCTGCATTACAGTTTTTTTGTACAGCATTTCCAAGCAGGGCTCGTTGATCACAGCACCTTACTGAAGGGAAAGCACTGGAATCATCACATATTCATAATGGGTCTATTATGCAATCAAGACTCCAAGAGAGAAAGAAGAAAACTTTTTTCTTCAAAATTCATATCACTTTTGCAATATCTGAATAGAATTTTTTTCCCAGTTAAAGACACCTTCTACGTTTCCAGGAAAAAAAATATTTCTGACCTTTACATTGCCTTTAAACACATCTGTTTCCCAGGATAAGCCAAGCGTTCCAGTAAGAGGCACATGCTTCCTGTTATCCTTTAAGCTTACAACTGTGAGCTTCAAGTATCCATTTGCAATGTCACCTGAAAATACAAACAATATACCAGTACAAATCAAGTACACTTAATATTCTCTTATCTTCACTCCATATCTTTATTTTCTTCCCATTCACCAATAAGGAAACCTGACATACTCCAACAGCTAGACATGACACACACTACAGAGAAATTAAGTTGGAGTTCAGGGCTTCAATTCTGTGATACACAGTAAAAGTAGCAGCTAGAAAGTATTTTCTCTTTTTTTAGTATAAAATCATGAATGCCACCCAAAGAACTTACACAAGGATGCAATATTTCATTTTCATGCCACCAGTACCTCCATCACTGCCCACTCCCCAAAAGTCAAGCTCAACACCTAGCATGTGAAATAAATTATGAGATACCTTCCCTGACTTTTTTTAAAATTATTTAAATCTCTCAGCTATCTGGTAACTCAAGTAACACAATGCAACAGGGTATAAGGATAACTATCAATCCCACTTGGAAAGGATATTGCATCATTTAAATTGACCTGTGGTATGCTTTGATTTGAATCAAGGTTTTAAATTATGGATTTTTTCATTTTTTAAATAGCTTTCCAAAGGCTCGCTTTTTTTCTTGGACAGAATTATTATGATTAGTAATTTTTTTATTACTACATGTGACCACATTTCTTTGGTATCTTCCTCTCCTCTCAAAAGAGATGGACTTTTTTTAATTATTCATTTTCCCTTCCTATTGGAGAAAGAAAGTTAACCAGGAAGTACAATGGTCTAATTATAACTTGATCTCTGACTACAAAAAAAAAGTAAAAATAAAGGCACCACATCATGACACAAGCAAATTTCTTAGTAGGACATCCCCTAAATAAGTATCTCTGAACAAGAGATACTCTCTTAAAAGAGCAAACAAAAGCACTAGAGATCTCAATATATAAAAAGGAAGCATCTAACACTTGCAGAAGACAGATAGTAAGGGAGAAAAGAAATTCCCAGAAACATACTGCTTGTCAGGATCCAGTACCAAGCCCTGGATGGTAAGATAATGACTGAAGAGGTTTTTAGATATTGAAGATACAACTGATGAAAGTGACAAAAGAGAAGCATTTTGCCTGTGGATTCTCCTTCAGTGAAGCCCAAGTAGCACAAGGCTGCAGACAGAAGAAGCAACATCAGAGAGGAGAGCTGTGAGTTAAATGGCTGTAGCCTTTGAAGTAGCAGCATAACCTTTGCTTGGTGGCTGCTTTAAGCAGATAGTTGAAGATAGCAATGGAGAAAGCAAGCCCACAGTTTACCAGAGAAGCCAGAAACTCCTCTGAATTGGTACTATGGGGCCAACCAACTCCCCAGAGATGCCTGGCCACAAATCAATGCTGGAAAGGCATCACTCACAAGTGAGGAGTCCAAAGAATACTTACTCTGGGGACAAAGCAGCCCAGCGTGACAGAAGACAGCAGCTGCAGGTTTTTCAGTTTAGTCACTGTCAGGAATAGGAGCGTGAATACAGTAAAACCACCATGAGTATGTCCAGGAAATATTTTGTATGGTTGAAAGAATATGCAATGCTCCAGACGGTGATACCCACTGGCCTTTCAGTGAAGTCCCTGAGAACTCAGCAAGGAAAATGTAAGCAGAATTCATTTCCAGAATCTAGCTCAAAGTGCAAAAACGCTATTAGGTTGATACCTGCCCAAATGGTTCAGTTCCAAGGCTCAGTAAATCAAATCCAATGACATGATTTCATTCAAGATAAAAATATTTTAGATAAATAGTTTACTGAAGGTTCACATTTAAAGCTGACCTTTTATACAAGAGACTTAAAAACGTCAGTTAACAAGCATTTTTTTCAAAGGACTATTCAGTTATCTGCAATTCTGATTTTAATGGAAGCAGCTCTTTCTCTCTCATTCAAAACAAAAGAAACTCTGAAACTCTAAAAACAGATTGAAAAAATCATACTGCTAATACATTAATGGAGCCCAGGACATCACTACTATAGCATGGCATTAATACAGCATTGCTAGATGGGTCACCTGGCTAAGGTTATAAACCCCCTATTGCAGTTACTTCTTAACTTTAGCCAGAGCAGAAATAGGCAACAGATCAGGAATCTGAAGGCTAATTATTCATGGGTTAGTGAGTCCAATCTTTATAATATTTTAAAATATAAAAGCTCCATTGCAGTCCTCATATCCAGAAGAAAAGTCTGCCTAGAAATGAGTAAGAACCTGAAGGTTAAGTACTGAAATCTCCCCTTCCTCACCCCAATCAGATGAGAAAAGGAAATTAAGGGGCAGAATAAGCTATATTAAACATACCAAGAGAAGCACTGAAGAGACAAATTGGACAGGGCTTTTTTCAGCTTGATCTAGACTTTGTTTCATTGCTCCCTTGTAATATTTACAGTCCAGAGTTTATGCAAGACACATACAGTAGCAAAGCAGCAGAATAAGTCATAAGAAACAAATATTTCCAATAAAGCTAATACCAATAAAGAGAATATATATCGCGGAGACAAACTTCAAGGGAAAAAAACAAATAGCCCAATAGTTCCAAGGCAGTTATATTAGCTAAAAGCCAAGGAGGTTTGTTTTGCTCACTAAGCCCTTGTTGCAAGTTGTAAATTGATTGGTATTTTCAGAGAAAAGGCTATGCTTAACACTACTTTGGGTGCCAACAACCAGCCTTACCATGCTGCAATGGTCATCTAAACTTGCAAATCAATTTTCAAGGTCAAGCAAAACATTTCAAATACATTATATGAAATTTTACAAACAAATCTTAACAGCTCTTCTTCTAGGTTGAAAACCTAGGTAAATACATTTCAAGAGTGTTTATTAAGAGGCTAGAATCATGGCCCATTGTATGAAAAGCCTGTCATAGCTTCCTGAAAACAAAATAAGTTTTCTACATATTTTCAATTCAATTTGAAAGGATTTAGCATATTCACTCTACAATATCTGTTAACAAGACCATGTTACCAATGCTGCTTACATAAAATAAAATGCTAAAACCTAAACAAAACAGACTGACAAAACAGCTGCAGTGCAAGTAATAATAACGGGGGAAAAAAATGAAGCCATATATACTCTATCCACTTTGTTCAATAAAGTGTGATATAACTTTTACAATTTAATGGTAAGAATTCTGCAAAAAGAACTGTAAATAGAGAAGAAAAATGAAGCGTAATATTAATAAGCACTAACAAAAAGCAGATAAAAATAAAACTAAACCTGAACAAATATATCAATTATTCTGCAGAATATGAATGGTTATTCATTCTCTGGTAACCTAGAAGTGTACAGATTCCTAATGGAAACCAATAAATAAGTAAAACATCAGTGTAATAGCTGACAACTGATCTGTGTCTCATGTTGTGGAAACAGCCATTGGCATGCCCCATCCATAATCTAAAATAAATCTGGACTGAGGAGAGAATTTTAATAGCCAGACTTCTCAGTATATCTGAGACCTTCATGCTTCAGAGTCCTTCCAGAGAATGGGACAAAGAGTATTATTAGAATGGAGCCTAAAAATAAAGCACAAATCATCAAACACTAGCAGCCTGGACAAACCTACACTGTCAGCCACATTCAGAAACACCACCATTTACCAGAAAGAGCAGAATGAACAACAAATTATAATGAAAATATATGAAAGCAGAAATCCATAAGCTGTCTCACTAAATCATTTTTGGAGAAAGTCATGCATTTTCCAAAAGTAACTATTGTGCAAGCACGTGGACAGGACTAGATGACAAACAAGATTATTGTCTGCAGAACCATGGCTTCAGCTGTTTTGATGTGCTGTGAGACCAGAATCTGGTGGCTGTCACACTGCTGAATTTCACAAAACCAAAACAATTCAGAAAAGACTAGTGATCATGAAACAGATTCTGTAACATGCAAAATGAGATGGTATCACAACTATAGCTCATGGAAATCTGCTACAATTTGCATAAACGTCAGCATAATCTTTTATGGAAGTAGCTTCTAAGCAGCAAAAAAGTGATACCAAGAAAGTAAGTGCTTTTTCTCATGCAACTGAATTGCTAGGAGCATAAAATTTTAATTTTAGAAAGCAAAACATGATATTCACCAAAAAAAAAGAAAACTCAGACACCAAACTCAAAATCCCAACCATCAGGCCAATTTAGAAAAGATTTGTTTGTTGGTTTTGTTTTTTTTTCCTGAGAGTATAATGAGGACTCTTATATTGCCCAACACTTCCAGTGAGATTTCTTGCTACATGGATAGACTTCCCCTGAAGTTTTAGCCTTAGAAGTACTCCTTTATTTCAAGCTTGAAACTTTACTGGAATTTGAAAGCATGCATATTTCAGATTCAAGAACTACAACACTCCACAGTGTGCAAAAGGCTGCAGTTTAAATGAGAGTTCCCGGAGTCACCAAATGCAAGTAAAATTAATTAAAAAAAAAAAAAATCACAAGGAAACTTCTTGTAATCTTTGTAAATGCACTCAAGCCTGACAACATCGCCATCTACTGTCTGCAAACCCACTATTTTCTGAAATCCACAGAAGGCTCAGTAGTGCCATTATCACAAAAATACTGAGGAACAATATTTGCAGTATTTAATTCTAATTGCTTAATTTTAATATTTTAATCTGCATCTGCTAACAGATAGTCGTGTAGCTGTTGAAAAGGTTGTGCTGAAGTTACATCAAAAGAGAGATCACCCACATATTTTGTAAAACCCTTGTACAATTATGAAGCTGGGCTGCAGAAGAACAACACAGATGGTCAGTCATGTCTCATGATAGAAAACACTGAGAACCTAAAGAAGCAGCACAGTTAAAAACAATCACTGAAATTCTTTACTACAGAATGAAAGGCTGTCAGAATAGGCAGCCTTAGGCTGACTGTAACAAAAATTCTAAATCTTAAAGTTCACAGTAACTTCTATAAACATATTTAAATATTTAATCTGTCAATGCGCTTAAAGTATACTCGAGGGGAATTCTACAGAAATAGGCCTCCAAAATGTATGAGGACAAACTGTCTCGCCTTTATAGTATACGAGTGAAAGGAACACCAACCTGTACCAAAAGCTGTGCCACTGCATTATTAACACAGCACTGAACTAAAAGAAAACACCCTGACAATCTGCCGAACTTGTGTCTCAGGTCTGACACCATGTCAATGTAAAGCAGGCAGAGTTCATCCAGAGCAGGCTTACAACACCACACAACGCCCTATGCAGATATAAAGAATTCACACAATGAACAGAAGGATAGCTTACTCTTAAAGATCCATTTCAGTTTCTGCCCTTAAACAGAGACACTGGATATAAGAAGGAAAAACATAACAGCAGGGATCATTTAAAAAACAGACATTACTGTTCTGTCAACTATACCTTTTCTGCAAAAGAGGTTCTTGAAAGTTCCACACAGGTAGTTGCAGCTTCTACCATGCATGTCGAGATGCAGACTGTAGCCATGCAGTCCATATTCAGGGTCAATATCATCCAATACAGGTTTATGAGGTGGAGGTGCATATTGACTTTGAAAAATAATAATACAATTACTTAACAGAAAGAGATATAATACATAACCCTACACTTGGGGCTATAATCTTCAGAGTTTTGAAATCAAACATCTCTAGTTCATCATACTCCTTTTAAGCTATCTAATGCAGTGTCTAATACTTCTAATCAGCTGTTCCGGCTAGCCAAAGGCAGAAAATAATGACAGTCAACTTTAAAAGGTACATCTCTTAAATTTCAAAATATGGACTTGCCTACAAAAAGAGATAAAAAGCATCAGCTTAAGTACAAATCTAAAAGCCCACGAACTAGAGACTTCACTGAAATAGTAATTATTGGAATAATTCTTCCTGTGCCTAACCAAAAGAAAACCTGCTGCACACAAATGAGCTAAAGAAACCAAATGCTGAGGCAACTGAGCAGCTTCTACTTAGGATCCTATTTGGTACTACAGGAGATGGTGTTAAATCTTACCTTTTGTGTTAAAAAGACCCACACTAAGTTAGAGTGGGCACACAAGACCACCAGTAGATACAGCAGTATCTGAGAAGAAAGCTGAGGGGAAAATAAATTCCCCAATGTTCTAAAGCTAAAAAACTCCATCCTTTTAAACAGCTTACAAACAGGTATTGTATCGTATTATACACTGCAATATACACATATACACAAATACTTCAAAGGAAATCCAGGTAGTTTCTCAATAGGACTGAGCAGGCACTTAACCAGTTTACCAGAACTTTTTTCTTTCCTCTTACACAGCTGAAGATTACTTTGCTAAAATGCCTCTCTCTTCTATGTCTTTCAGATTGGAAGAGGGAATAGAAAGACTGCTTGTGAAAGGAGTATTCCTTGAGTTGAAGGGAGTATTGACAGTGTATTTCTAACCTTCTCATACAGTAAGTACTAGTACACTTATTTTATCTACTTAATAGCATAACAATTGCAACATTTTAGTAGGAAAATGCTTCTACAGTCTTGTATATAGTTACTGTAACTGTTGTTTATATTAAACAAGAATAGTGAACTACTGCCTAAATATAATCCTCTTATACCAATAGCCAATTTTAACTGTAAAACCCAAAGCTTTATTCAAAAGGTTATCTTTACTGTCCACAAAGGAGAAACCAAACTTACACAGTAGCAGAACCCAAAGTGCTTCTCTCAAAAAGTTGATGATAATGAAGACTCACCATAACAAAGGCAATTTCATTTTTCTCCTGAAAAGTTAATTAAAGTAGATGTATTTTCATCTGGAAATGCTTTTTTTCACAAAGCTTTTCTGACCATTAAAATTCATAGATGAACGGTGCTGCTTATTACTCTGCCCCTTACTATAATAATGTTAATAATGGTTTCCTTTAACAGTTGGTCTCCTACAACTGCTACTATCTTTTCACAAGAGCAAAGAATATATGTGAAAGATTACAGCATTTCTACATTAGGGGGAAAAGAGGGAAACTAGCTATGTCAGGGCAAAAGTTATCAGAGAAATCCATGAATTGTACTCCTCTAGCCTCTACTTACCACTTTAAAAGAGATACCAAAACAGAATGAAACAGGACTTACTTGCAGCTACTGAATACCTAAGTACCAAGTTTATTTTCATATGTAAGGCTGACATTAGTGAGGAATACTGAACTATTCAATAGAAATAATGACTTTCAAAATAAAAACCTCTGATGTCTTCTCCAGATTACATACTTCTGGGAAAACATTAAGACATAATATTCTGTAGGCCTATTATAGCTCAAAGAAAACATCAGAGCTCAATGGGAAAACTAAATATAGAAAAGGGTATCTATTTACCTCAAGAATACAGAATGCTAGGATTTCAGTTTTTTTGTTTTAATGCATTTTTTAAGTCCCACATTTGCAAACCTGTAAGTCAACAGCAAAACTATCCACAGCCAGCAGTCTACTACCATTCTGAAGTGTGGCAACTATTATTTTTATCCCTCTGGGTTACCCGAAAATGACATACTCTGTTCAAACTTTTGGGTTCTTAACTACTCCTGTACTGTCACAGTGCAAAATTACATCTCTAAAAGATATAACCACAGAGATTGATCAACCACATAGAGTCTCTCAGTCTTTCTCTATCCAAATACCAGAAGGCCCACATAACTTGTCCTTGGTTGTCAGAGCTACCAGCACCAACAGTTTCTGCAGCAAAGCTATGTGTAAAGCACCAAGATGTGTGGCACTTGCAATTACTACACCCATCCACAGTTCACTGCTTAACGTTACTCTGCCTACACAGAGAATAAGAACTGCTTTTCAGAAAAGCTTCTAGAGGGAGGTACTTGATGTTTAACAACTATGTGGAATTTAGTTATGATTGAACCATTTCCAGGTGCTGAAAGAGTTCTTTTTCCAAGAATGGGAGGGGGCGATGCACTAATAAGACCATAGGGCCAACAACACAGGAACACAACCTACTAAACTTCTGAAGACACAAAAAAAATTTCTGTTAATCTACCAGAGCTTTTCATAGATCAAGACAACAATAAGCTCTCAGCAATTCTCAATTTTTCTAAGAAATGGACTTCCACTCTTATCTTTAAGTAAAAGAAGCATTCCTTCTGTGGTTTTAAACAATACCTCTGGTGATTTTGCACATTTGAGGTAGCACATTTCCAGAAGAAAATTAGACACAACTTTGAGCAACTGTTCACAGGCTCCCCGATGGAAGTTCCTTGCCAGTGCGAAATAACATAAACTTACTTCAATAATATGGCTGAAGGAGGAAGCAAAGACTGCCACCTCTGAATTCAGAGCACAGGCAGAACCCCTGAGACAGGCTTCCATAGCACCCAGCCCTATGTAACTTCAGGCAGACACTGAGGTCCCAGTGTATTCTTTGCAAAGACATAGATTCCTTTTCTGTAGAAGTCTACTTCAGATGTTCTGCACTGCTTTCTAAAGATATTCATCTCTACACATAGCCTACAGAGACTAACTGCTTAACTTAGACACTTAATACCAAGAAAGTAATACCCCCAAAAGGCCATGATTTACAGCATTTCTACTGCTGGAGCAGGATACAGCTACCTGATGATGTAGATTAAAGCTAAGTTGCCTTGTGGGGACTCATCACATTGAGTGATGTGGACAGGGCATGACATGAATCAGGGGAAGGAGCACATCTCTCCTCAAACCATTCTATTTAAAATTACTCTACATTATCAAACTTTGGCATGTGAAGACTGCAAAAAAAAAAAAAAAAAGAAAACTGAACACAGCATCTAATATAGTATGATATATAATTGATTTTTTAATTAGAGGTGAATTTTTTTGAAAAGTATCAATATTCCTGTCACAGCTCTTTAGAATGCAATGAGTCATCAACAAGCTGCCCCTACCTGCATTTTTGTTTTACTACTGTAGGTAAGATCTTTTAAAATACAAAGGAAAAAATATAAAAGGAAGATTAAAAAAAAAAAATCAAAACCTCCCCAAATCCCAAGCTACAAGGCAAAAAAATCTGTTCCTTCAAGTCATAATAAAATACTGAAACAGAATGTTATCTTACCTTCCAAATTCCTACTAAGAGTCCTGGATTCAGACTGAAGAGCTGGACAAGCTTATCAGCACCAACTGCTACACTGCCTTCAGTCAGGTTAGCAAGATGGTATTCAACAATCAAGGAACGTCGATGAGGTCTTTGAAAAGAACATACAGAATGCAGCAAAAAGGTTATGTCTCCTTATTTATGTTAAAGTTCAGCCTAATTTCATTTTTAACTCTGAAATATGACCAACAGCACACAGTGGAAACGGTTTTGGCATGCACAGTCATAAACTACATTTTCAAACAACTACAGTGTACTAGCAGGATCTCAACCCCTCACAAGAAAGGAAACAAAACCCACCATAGGATGTTCTAATATAGTCTTTAAAAAAAAGGAAGAAAAAAATAAAAACTTATGCGCTTGCCTAGTTTTTCAAAATACCCACAGAATTACCTCAAAATTTATTTTTAATACTATGTTGGTTCTAGATGGAATCACTGAACTTTTGTCAGTATGATGCAAGCTATTAATGCAAATTATTCCTCCACAGAAGAACAATTCAAAGGAAAGGATCAAACTGTACATATAATAAATCAAAATCTTCTGTTAGAGAAAGCTTCCCTTTTCAGATTTTTTCCTACATTTTCCTTGTAATTAAAGATATTTTATATATCTTCATATGCCATAATTTAATGTAAAAATATCCATGACACTGTTTAACTAAAGTTCAGACTTCACAGTCATTCTTATTAACTAATGATGCATTAAAAAAAATAGAGCAGAAAGCAGAGGCTGGTTACCTATTCAGAATGGAGAAAGAGGTCTTTCTAAAACCTTTAGTAGTCTTGGGCTCTTATTATATTCAAAATAGTTCCTAGATTTCCCAATAGTATCACTGTAGTATCACCTACCACACACTGCTAGGAAGGCAGCAACCAACAGGAACCTCATCACATTACCTTGAACTGTAAGATCTGGGGCAGTGATGGAACATCATAGAATCACAGATAGAATGTTAAGCGTTGGAATGGTCCTTAAAGATCATCTGGGCTCCACCCAACCTGCCATAGGAAGGGACACTTCCCACTAGATCAGGTTGCTCAAGGCCTTACCCAACCTGGCTTTGAACACTGCCAGAGTTGGGACATCCACAACCTCTCTGGGCAACTTGTTTCAGTGTCTCACCATCCCCACAGTAAAGAATTTCTTCCTAATCAACATAAACCCTTTCCATCTTTAAGTCAATCAGGCTCATATGATTACAGAAACATTCCCAAAGTCCCCACACTAGCTCCCTGTGGTCTTAACATTGACATTCTGGTATTAGTGAAACCATTACCTTCATGTATATTCGCAAGTTCTAGTAACTTATTCTGTGAAATAAATACACCAACTGCCTGTAAGTTTTCTTTTACTATTTTCTACATATGAATCATCATCTTTGTAAAACAACTACAGTTCTGCATAATTTGACTGCAAGACTTGTTCAGCTGACTTTATACAAAAGGCTTCTCTTGATTTCTTTCTTTTTAAGGAAACACTTTGCTTCTGTTTGAGGAACCAGGTTTTTTGTAGGTGAACAATTCTCTCTTTTCAGAGCTCATATGGCTAGGGGCTTTGTGTAAGAAGCATGCAGCTGTTACTGAACATACTATACATATACCCAGATGTGTGCAAAACTCCTTGACAGCAACCAAATACCTCAAATAGACAGTTTTCATTTAAATACCTTTTCTTAGAACATAATGCAAGAAAAACATTGTACACACTTGATTTACAAAACAGACATGATGTGGACTGTTTTTAAAATGCATGTACATAAATTGCACTTGCAGTGACACCCCAACTTCCCTAAATTCACATATACACTTGTCAGATAGAAAATAAATGTTAACAACATAGATTATCTGATTGTAGCCATATAAATAGTGATGAACTGTTCCAAGCTAAATGTATCACATTAAATTCTCCTAGATTTACATGCTTCTTTCACACTTATTTGTATCTATGCCTCAGCTTGCCATAGCAGAACCTATCAGTTTGTATATCACATGCCAGTAGCCATACTAACCTATGAATTAATGTCATAGCTTGTTGGATTATACATTTCTTGCTAAAAAGCTCTACCAATGAAGATAAGAACATAGGCTTTGGAAGGAATACTACAGAGAGGCTTTCTAACAAAGAATTAACTTGTTGAGTTAAACCAAAGTCAGATAGCTCCTACAGACATATTATCAATGAGTTATACCAAAAAAGGCCTAAAAAATCCTATGTTAAAACTCACCCATTCTTGTTGGGAGGTTTGCTTTGGTCAGGAAACAACGGTGTAACTCCAAATAGTTTTAGGGTTGACACAACATCTAAGCACGGCCAGTTTGTACTGTACCAAAGTATGGTAACAGATGTGTCCTTAAATGACATGTTTGCTTTCTCTATTACATGTTCTTTTCCATTTTTGTCCTTTAGAACAATTATCCAACTCAAGCCAGATACTCTGTTATTTAGGAATTGAGAGGGGATAGGGACATTTAAAAAAAATACCAAAATTTAAACTATGTTTTCAACAGAATTTTTAAATTTCTATTAGCTGCTACTTATGTTTCTCAGGCTCGGTCATTTATAGGCTAGCATTGTATCTTCCCATTATGATACACATTTTATAGCTCCATTTCCATACCCCCTCCCCCAGCATTTCCAAAGCCATTAATATTCTATACATTGCACTCAAGTAAACCTCTTCTGTGACAAGGCATTGCTTACTTCATAGCTTCTTTGTTTTTAAATGGAAGACCTGTATAAGGATCTAGAGGTTTAACAAGTTGCATTAGTCTAGTTTTGACAGCAGCTGTTTGTTTCAAGATGTATTCTCTCTTCCAGTACCCAGGCTTTTTATCATGTAGAGCAGCACAGCCCAAGGGAGTTTCTGTTTGTTCAGACTTCATTTTCCAAATTGTCCTTTTTGGCTGCAAACAACTGGAATAGATTTTCAGCCAAATTCCACTGAAAATAAAAATAGAATAAAGAAGAAAACTACATAAATTTCAAGAACAGTCACTTAATATTTTATATGCACATCCCAGCCACCCTTGAGGATAATGTTAGCAGAAAAATATAAAGTCCTAGATTATCAGAAAACTGTATTTGATCTAAGTTTCTAGAACAGCAGAAACTGGAGCCTCCTAGCTATGAGTCAAGAAAATACAAAGGCACAGCTGTACACTTTTCCCCATTTTGACCTTCCAAAAACTCATACAAGGTCAGTTTCCCTGGTGCAAACATGAAGGCTCAGGAGCCCAAGGATGTTAGATGTCAGCATTTCTCATGGGTTTACTAGGTTATCTAAAAGACCATGGAATCTCCAAACACATCTCATGTTCTGGATTATACATACCAAATCAAATCCACTTACAACTTTCTACTCTGCCATGGGGGGGAAAAAGAAAAAGTTCTTTTAGTTAATTCTTACATTCCTTCAGTAAGATTGATAAACATCTCAACTACATACACAGAAACTGTTTGACTAGTGCTCTAGAAAGTAAGCTAACCAGATATTGAGAACTTCCCACTGTTTTACAGCTCCCAATAGCACACTAGACTATGTGGTTTTTAAAGTCTTCCTTCCCCTTATGCTTCTACTTCCTTCACAAATACTAATTGAATAGATTTAAAAATAAAATTAAAACCCCAAACAACAACAATACAATCAAGTCTGAGAGAAAGCTATCACAGGGAAACTAAGCAAAGGTAGATCTTGTCTGTCTTCCTGAAAATACAGGAATGAAGCTCAGAGACAGCATAGCCTTACTCAATGACTGAAGTGTTAAGGGTTAAGCAGTTACTTTTGAAAGTTCCACCCCAAACAATGACGCATCCTCCTCACACAAAATCAGCTAGTGGAAAAGGTGTTTTAGTACCTCTTACTCAACAAGGATAATCTGTAACCCTCAAGTTGCTCACATGACTGAAAGTGGGGCGGAGGAGGATAATTAGAGTCACCTATAGTGGTACCAGTGTCACATCAATCCCTTCTGTCCTCTCTTTGGAAAAGGTCAGAGAAGACGTGACCTTTTGAAGACAAAGAAACATGTGACAGGAACGATGGGTTTATCTCTTTCATGTCAGGAAAACTATGAGGTCACATTTCCTCCTCCCATGCCCCTGTATCTCTGGGACAGTTTATGGAATATTGAGTACAAGAAGTTACAAGAATTCAAACTACAATCTATTAATAAAGGTTTTCAATAATTTTCTAATTTTAAACTGCTAGCCACACAGTCTACATAACTGCACTAAAGAAAATTAATAGCAAGAGAAACAAATTCTCAAAAGATTTTCTACCATTTATCAGCGAGATTACTCTTACCAGTCCTCACTTATCCCCAGGCAAGCTTCCACTAACATGTTTTGTAATGCTTTTTCCCTCTCCTTAAGGCATTAAAGCATTCAAGGACTGAATCCATCCCACACTGCCTCCTACCCATCCAAACTATTCTCAGTTCATCAGCTGCTAAGAATAAGTCCCTGCATACTGAGAGCCAGGCTCTGGTTATTGATGCAAACACACTAAGGAATTTTGCAAAAACCCTCCAGCCGGCTGCTGTGCAGATATATACAGAACGCCCTGTGGGAATAGACTCACAATATCAAGAGTGGAACAGATCCTGTAAGAGATGGGCCACTGGAGAAGATGAAGAAAACAATCAAAGTGTTTTATAAACCTGAGTTTGTTACTGCAATTGTAAAATGAGGTCTTTTGCTGAGTTTCCCTTTTTCCCATGCCCCTGGAAGGCAACCCCTTGCTGTCCTAATTAGTATGTAAGCCCTATGCAGGGTGTGTGAAACCTTTCTTGATTGGTCCTTTTGTATCCCTCCCCTTGAACCCTCCCTGCTGGGAAGTCTATAAAAGACCTGGCCAGGTGAATAAATCTCTCTTTCCGCTTCCTGTCCTCGGCGTGTGTGGATCTCTTTACTGGGACCTCAGGAAACCGTGTGGCACGGCCACGTGGACCTGGGGGGAAGGACGGGAGAGGGAGAGCACCCCCACTCAATCGTTGCAGTCATATACGCTAAACAGTGGGCCAGGTTATTTTTAATATGGGGTCTTTGAGCCTATAAGTGCTTATGCAGTTATGGTTTATAGGTATGCTTCTGCTTGGGTTCCAAACAATGTAAAATTTAAATTTTCTTAGAGTGCTTCAATTTCTGTGAGTGCAACAGGACTCTACTTTCATGATAGTCCAAATGAAAACTAGCAGGATGTTCCACCCATAAAGATCAAGCAATTTTCCAGAAACCTCAAGAAGTTTTCAAAACATCCTTTAGCAATACTCCTACCTAGAACCTCTTTATTTCTCTGAAAACAGAATTTATTTTTTTTTTTTGTAATTTAACTGTGTCAGCATCTGAGGCTTCCAAACAGATATTGAATAAATGGCCTATTCTTAGGCCTCTTAACTGTAGAATGAATAATTGCACACCTTTTTGACAGTTGGCAACAGATCAGTATCAAAACTCGTTTTCAGTTCTCAATGAATAAGAATGGTTCTGAGTGTTATATTAGCATAGCACAAAGGATGTAAGAGTTTGAGAGGAAAATTTCTGCTAATTTTTTGTTCAAAAATGCCCTTCAGTCAACTGAGGAAAGCAATTCTAATTGCAATATCCAGAAAAGGTGGAAAGTTTGACTATGCTTAAAAATGTCACTGTTTTTTGCAAGTCCATTCACAAATAAAGTTGATTGGAACAATTGCATCATTCTCATTTTCCTTTTCTTCATCTGCTTTCTTTCTTTGCTGGTATGTATCTTTAGTTTGCAGAAAGTCATCTCATTACATGAATTCTCTGATTTTTTTGCTTTTGTTTTTTTTTTTCCTCTTATGTCAGAGTGCAAATCCTTGTACTACTTCACTTTAAATTCCTTGCATTTGTGACCCTTACAAATGTGAACAACTTATATAAATTGGACATTAGTTGTTGCATATTGGTCTTTGGAACACATTGCATTTGTAAAGATCTTGACAAAAAGTCATCCAAAAAGAGCTACTCATTTTGATTATTTAATTAAAAAGTTCAGTGTCAATAGTAGAAATGTAAGCATATATTAACTTTGACGATTAAATTTTCAATATCATCTTGCATATGCAGAGCAAATGATACAGAGAAACCTAATATATTTCTTCAAAAAATAAGATTAAAATAATGGAAAGAATCAGATAACGTTCAGTAAAGGGATACTGTTGTGTTTTACATTGTTCTTCATCTCAATTGCAGTAAACTTGTACCTTAGTTTCTTGGATGGAGTATTTAGTATTATCCTTTTATATTTGCTGTCACTCATAAAGCAGAAATAGAAGTAACTTCTTTATCCTAATCAATTTACATGAACAATTCATTTTGCATGAACAATCAGATTTACTGATTCAGTAGATAGCTCATTAGTGTTCCTTTAGAGCAAAGATACTCACTGGAGATGCCAGAGACCCACAGATCTGTTCTCATATATGCACAGGAAACAAATATGATTGAAGGAATATATATATCATAAGAACTGTGCATAGCTGAATACCCACAAAGGAATGATAAATCTATAACCTTGCCCCACAGCAGTTCTTTTTTTTTCAGAATTCCATTTACTATAGAAATAGCAGAATACATTACAAACCTGTAATTACCAACACCTTCTCCCCAAATTTAACATTTTTTAAATTATTTAAATGTAGTGGTAATAAATATCTTATAATGGAATTTCTCCTTGAAATTTCATTAGGAAAATTCCTCTGTTCTTTGGCTTATAGAAGTTTATGTTCCACTGATCTCTGTTTTTTTTAGCTGAACAATAGACATACACACTAGATATTTCCAGCTAGAATTTCTGCTTCTGTGTAGGCCCTATAGAAATTAGCTGCAAAACCTCCTAATAAGAGAAGAAATATCCTCCTTAGTGTCACAGGTAGCAACAACCTGATGGGTAATATATCACTGAAGTCTACTTTGTTGAGTTCAGAAAAGAGTACCAAAGTCCATTTTATCTGCCTAGGAGTTTGCTGGAGCAAAGGTAATGAGGTCATGAAACATACTTACTTTCTCAACACTTAGTATTTTAAGACAAAAACATTAGTGACATTGAGTTTCTACATGCAAATAGCTATAAAGAGAAGAATTTTCACTGAACTATACAACTAAGGAATGTCTTTACTAATTGAGCTAGTCAGATTGAAATTGCATTATATCACATTCCAGAAAGGAAGAATACACATGAAATATAATAGATTTTTGTCTTAATCATCTCCATCAATTCACCACCAGCGCAGAATATGTTATTCTCAAAAAATCTATGCAGTAGAACTATTGAAATACATATGATCTTTTACTCTGAAATATTCTTGAGCACAAGGTTTGCTTCATGTAATTCTCGCTGTATACATGTATTTCCCCTGACTTTTGATTAATTAAAAGAGAAATGATAAGTATATTTAAAAATTATTTTTATATTATTGTCTTTTACATATATCAATAGACATAGGCAAAAGTGATTGTGAAGTGATTAAGAAACCCTTAATAGAAGTTGTTCTCATTTCATTACTATTGTATCAGTTTGAAGGATAGTAAAGAAAAGCAGGCACTGAAAGGATCATGGGTAAAGAATTCCTTTCTCTTGCTTCTTTGTAAAAAAATGTTTTACCTTGTCATTAATTAACCTTTTAATTTGGGACAATATTCCATCTATAATGATATCATATATCATTATATATTATCATTATATATTATCACCACTAATCTTTATAATAACAAATAACAAAAAAGTGTGTGTGGGAAAGACAAACAAAAAAAGCTTCTGCTATATTTCAGACAGGAAAATATAGGAAGTATTGCACAGCTGCGTACACAGTTACACATTTATTTCAAATTACTCACTTTTCAGTGCTGTCAACACACTGTGTTTGAGATGGTAACTGCCTTGCATGCCACAGGCTCAGTATTGCTAGTAACCTCCAAAATAATAGAAATCTTAAAACAAGGATACAATAAAAAATTACAGAAAGCGTTGCTATTTTAGAAAATTCCCTGACATATTTGCAGGATATTATAGATCTGAAGTGAATTCAGGAGTGACTTAATCTGAGATAATATGCAGTTGTTCTATGTCAGTACTGTAAGACCAAAGCCCTTGAGACTGTATTTAGGAAACAGCTCATATGTGTTCACTATACAATCTGATTGGAACTTCAGAAGATTTAGCAGATATATCTATGTACCATGTAGATTATTACTAAAAGTGACAGTGTTTTTCCTTTAATAAAGCTGAACTTTAACAGGACTGATGCTCTCTTCTGAAGACTCCTAGAGAACAGTATAAACAGTATACTCAACAGTATAAAACTCTGCTTCTTGTTTCTTTATATTAAGTCATATTCCTGTTGTTACAATCTGCTTGAATATTGCAGAAAGAACTTCAGATTCGAATATTTTCCCCAACAAAATTAAAACTCAAAC
>JAWWMP010000081.1:92286766-92385364 GCA_035047865.1 Dendrocincla tyrannina | reverse complement strand
GCACGGCTTCGGGACGCGGGCGGGGGGGCTCAGAGCCGAGAAACATGGCCACGACAGCAAAGAGGTGTCCGTGCAAAGGGCGCGGAGCGGGGAAACGCTGCTGTCGGCTGCGCAGAAAGGTAAGGCGGGCGGCGGTCACAGCGAGAGGGGTGCTGTGCGCTGCTCCGAGGGGCTGCTGCGGACACGGTTCATACTGCAGCTCAGGTTCTGTAGTCCCAAACACAAGTATTAAAAAAAAAACACAGCACACTAAATCTCTGAAAATTACCAAGACGGTTTCTTTCCACATCGTATTGTTTGCAGCAGCTGATACATTTCAGTGTAGTATTGTGCAGGCAGAACAAACTATGTGGCTCCTTCCAACCAGCCTGTTGATTTAGTGTTTAGGTCACATCAGGGACAAGGTGTAGTAGCCTCTCGTTTTAACTTTTCAGAAGGGAAATCTGTCACATGTAGCCTGTCTCACGGCTCCTGAAACAAGTTTACTTGCAGCAAAACTGTCTAAGCCAGAGGTGATACTAGTTTCTTTATTGGATTGCTGCCACTTTGTGTGGTCTCATTGGCTTCGGTGAAAAGTGGTTACTACATAATCAGCCTCAGAAATTCTAAGTGCTGTGAAATGGTTTGTGAAAAACACCTTCAGCTGACTAGAATACTGTAGGAGAAATGGTTATCAAAGTTCCCTCAGTAAGTTGTACTCCCCTGAAATGCATACTTTAGCGCTTTAAAAGACTAGTAGTCTCTTGATTGGTTATTTGGTAATTAGTGTGTGCAATTTCTAAGCTTTTTTATTTTTACTTCTCCCTGTGTATAAGGATTGCAAGGATTGTGAGTTTAGGTGGTAGCTTGAATACTGCAGTGCTAAATACCTCTAGGTCTTAAAAAATCTAGCTCTCGAGTACCCAAAAAGTAGCAGTAAGTGCTGTTTTGGATCTTGAAATCATCTAGTAGGAAGACAGAAAATAATGAGGCCTAACACAGAGATATAAACATGCCCTGTATAATACAAGAGATGCTCCATGGTCTCTTTCTTATAGTGATGAGGCATTATGGAAACTATCACTGGAATTTTTAATTCTGCCAAAATGTTATTTGAACTGCAGACTAGTAAAAGAACATTTGTATAAGAAAGCCATGCAAGTCTTATTATCTAAGATTGCTAACTTCTGTGTTGTTTTCTGTCTTATTTCAGTGAAAGAAGCTGGAAGAGACTTTACCTATTTTATTGTGGTGCTTGTTGGAATTGGTGTCACAGGTTATTTTTTAAATTACATTCTTTATCAGAAGATGTTTTTCATTAATTCCATCTGGTTTGATAAGTTTCCACTCCATTTGCTATTGTTTCTGTTACAGGTGGTTTGTTCTATGTGATCTTTAAAGAGCTATTCTCTTCTTCTAGTCCAAATAAGATCTATGGAGATGCCTTGGAGAAATGCAGATCTCACCCTGAGGTAGGTTTTTGGATTTTAGTCATAAGTTCATTTCTCAGTAGTTACTGTCTCTCTTCAAGTCAAAAGTTCTCACAAGTAATCTCACAAGCCAAGGTACAGGAAGACCCAAGTGGTGCTTAGCAGATCTGCCAGTGCTTTTAGCTGGCTCGAGGTGGGTCAGCTCCAGATTGGAGCCTGTATTAAGACAAGTCAATGCAAGCATTGAGCCTATGTGAATTAGCCTGCTGGAAACCAAGTGAGTGTGCCACAGCACAAAAACTGATGGAAATAACAGTCTGCTCTTCAGATCATGTTCCTATGTCAGCATACAGAAAGTCTTACGGGCATACCTGAGTGCCTGCTAAATGTAGTACTTAAGGAGTTCTGCAGGTCAGAAAGGCAAGTAGTCCCGCTTAAGTTCTGTAGATCTAGCTTGTTGCCTTTTCTCAGCACAGTTATACTGTTGTGCCACTCACTGCAGTTCTGTCATTCTGTGAAGCACTGCATAGATATCTAGGAATTTAAACTTGTCATTTGCAACGCAGCCTTCCTGTGGCTAACAGGGAGAGATGCAGAACAGTTATGGGATCACAGTCATCATAGCTAGGCGTAAACAGAAGTCAATCTAAAACTAGATTCTAAAAACCACTACTGCAGGCAAAATAAGAAATGCATGGAATAGCTTTCAAACAAGGTTGCCAAAGATGCCACTGTCAATAACCTAGAAATGAAGAGAGAAAAAAAATTGATTGCTGCTTTGGAACAAGTTTGTAGAATTAAAACTTCTCTCCAGTATTTGGACAGTAAAACATACCCTCCCTTTCTAACCAACTTTGAAGTAGATTTAAAACTAGGTTTATCTGCTCTGGCTTTATAGATCTGAAAAAAAGTGCTACTTTTCTTCAACGGTACTGGTTTTTAGATAATGTGAAGGGGAATGCATTTGCATTTTAAACTTTGAAACATTCCGTTGAAGGAGACATGAGCAAATATTTCATCAGTTTTTTTCTTTTCTACAGAAAATTTCAGTTCACACATTATCTCTGAGAACAGTACAAGTTTAGCTCAGTTGGTTAGAGCATGGTGCAGATAACACCAAGGTCATGGGTTCAATACCCATATGGGCCATTGACTTAAGAGCTGGACTTGATGGTCCTTTTGGGTCCCTTTCAACTCAGAATATTCTGAGAAATTGAAGATATTAGTAGGATTTATTTTAAATGTTTAATATTTGACTGTAAAGAAAAGGACTGGAATACAGAGGAATTTTTCTTAATGCTCTTTTCTTTCATAAACTTTTCTGTTCTTGACACGCTAGACTCACAAGGGGCATTTTCTTAAAAGAAAATGCATTCACAGCATGGATGTGAGCTGATAATGGAGTATCTGTTTGTGATACCTTCTGGCAACACTAGCCTCCTCTTTTGTAGATAATTGGTGCTCTTGGTGACTCTATTAAAGGTTATGGGGAGGCAACAAGAAGAGGAAGACGACAGCATGTCAGGTACTCTTTGGTATTTGCCCCATACAGACAGTAGTTTTTGCACAGCAAAGGCATTTTGGGTTACACATTAGATCTACATTGATGAACTGTATGTGATGTACCCTTTTGAGTGAACATACAAGTTTTTTGCAATACCTCTTATGTAGCATATGCTACTAAGTACAGTGCATGTACATACAAAATGCCAATTCTGAGTGCCTCAAAACAAGTAATGATCAGCATGGTAAACAGAGCTGGTCTCTCCCAAAAATAAGGTAAGTGTGAAGAGAGTAGTACAGAGGCCTAGACATGCATGTGTGGAACAGGAATCTGATTGAAGTTTACAGTCTGAAATTATTCTGACCTCATAATCAGAACTGGCTGCCCATTTCTTATATTACTTTTTTTGTACTTGAGGCCACATCTCTATTGTGTATCAACAGAACATCTCTCACCTAAACTTTTCATTTACTAATCTCCTTTTGAGAGAAGCAACAGAACTCTTTCTTACAAAACTTAGATCCTCCTTGTTTTGCCTTTATTGGGTCCTTTGACTAGAATACATTCAATGAGGTTTCATATAGGCTGAGATTCACAAGCCAAGATGCACAGCTTGAACCATGAAATTGAGATTTTATTTTTTTTTCTGGAGGAAAGTGACTTTAACTGGTCAAAGTTTAATCTCTTCACCAGACTTTGTGGAAAAATGTTTAAAGTGGAGCTGCTAAATGAAATGGATATGCAAAGACATTTTAAGCACCTCTCTCTAAAACTATGTAGATAAGTAAATGTATTATGAATCAGCTTTTCTAGTATTTCATTTCCATAATTTTGAATGTCTAATATTTTAAATAAATTTTTGAGCTGAGAACTAAGATTGTGGACTTTGCATCTGCAGTGTAAGGATGACCTTAAATGTCTCAAAAATGTACAGGGGGGGTTTTGTGTATAAACCGCTTGAAATGGGAATTTACCACTGCAAGAGTCTTCGTTCATCTTTGTTCTCCTTAACCCATCATGTCACCATAAACTGTATTGAAGGTTTAATTCATAGTGTGTGCCTGATGGAAAAAAGAGCTTGGTAGTATACAGCAATTAGCAATTTCAGTGGGAAACATAAACTGCCACTAGAGCTCTCATTTGACCATTAGTTTCCAAAAGTGGTCAATTTGAAAATTATGAGATTTTTCTATTTATTTGATACTTGCACATAAACCAACTCCCATCTAAATACAGCATTTAGGTTGGAGATCTCATATCAGTGCCAAAGTTGTACAACTTCCCAAAACAAAATTAATGCCAAAGTAAGTAAAGCACGTAGTAAACTGTTTGTTTTGATGTGATTTAACCAACCTAGTAATTAAGTTGGCAAAACATGCTTTGTGTATTTTGTCTTGGTAACTTACTTTAAGTGCCTAGAAAAAAACCTGGTAGTCTTGGTCATGTGGGCATCCCTTTCTAGATGTCAAGCTTCAAAGTTTTTGGGATTCTTTGGAATAAATACAAGGAAATTACAGAGTCTTCAGGTACTGGGTTGCTTTTGAATTTTGAGGGGAAGACTGGGGTGGTGACATTTAAGCATTTTATCTCTTAATCCTCAATAGCTAATTAGTCCTTAGGCACTAACAGTAAAGTTTGGGAGGAGCAGTAGAGAAGGAACCCATGGTAGCGTAAGGACTGCATCGGAATACACTTTCTTACAAAATGAGGAAGCAACTCCTCTAACTAAGTTTAAATTTGAAGTTTTAACTGGCGTATAATATGTATCCTTGCTGGGTGGTTGGGTTTTGTTTTGTTTTGCTGTTTTTAGTCACATTGAATACGTAAAGGATGGACTGAAACATATGCGTTTGAAGTTCTATATTGAGGGCACTGAATCAGGGAAACAGGGAACAGTCCATGTGGAAGTCAAAGAGGTATGTACAATTGCTTGATATAGCTGACAAGCTTAATCTTGAACTTAAACTACTAAAGAGAAAAAAACAGCCTGAATTTGTTTTCCTTACAGAATGCCGAAACAGGACGATATGAGGTCCGCTACATATTTGTCGATATTGACACCTATCCAAGAAGAACCATTGTCATAGAAGACAACAGATAGCCAGCGATCAAAGCTGCTGCCTATCTCATTGAATATTGGATAATACTGGTGTAGCCAGTCAACACATGAATTGTTTGGTGTTCTCGATTGTATCTTCCAACTTTGGGGTTGTGTTACAGGAAGTAGCCTCTCAGGACCTCCATCAAGGACTTTTGATAATAACAGATATGGATTTAAAGTGAAAGCAATTAAATACAGTAAAGCTATCATGGCAGATACTCATGACATAGGAAAATAATGGCTCATAGTAAACAGTTTAATGCTGGATAATACCTCTGCACATCCAAAAACACAATCTTCCAAATTTTTAGGTTTGGATGGGGAGTTTTTTGTCTTCCTTTGCTTGGATTTCCCACCACCACTGCAATAAAGAAAGTGGTATTTTAACTGTAGACAATCTCTACTGTTTTCATTCTGAATGCCGTTGTAGGAGAGAAGGTAAAATAAGAATGTTAGCAATGCAAAACAGATCTAGCCCAAAGGCACGTAAGGGTATGAACAGTGGAGGCACACACTCATGACAAACAACTGAAGATAAAGACTTCTGTATTGCTGTCTTCTAAATAAATTAACAGCACACAGAACATCAGCACCATTTGGTTCTTCCAGTGTTTGCCATGCTGCTCCACATGGTTGTAGCAAGGTGGGGGTTGGCCTCTTCTCCCAGGCAACTAGTGACAGAGCAAAAGGAAATGGCCTCAAGCTGTACCAAAGGAGGTTTGGGATGGACATCAGGAAGAATTTCTTCACTAAAAGGGTGGTCAGGCATTGAAACAAATTGCCCAGGGAAGTGGTGGAGTTACCATCCCTGAAGTGTTCAAAAAACAACTGGACACGGCACTTTGTGATGTGGTTTAGTTGACATGCTGATGTTTGATCAAAGGTGTGACTCAATCCCAGTGTCTGTGTCCCGTCCTCCTCGCTCCGACAAGAGACTGAGCTCCTGCCCTGCGCAGGAAAAACCAAAAAAACCAGTTCCTTCCCCCAGCTGCAGCCAGTCTTTCCCCTCTCAGACTGGGGGAAAATCAGAACAAAAAGCTGTGCTTAAGGCAAATAACATCAGCAATATGCATGTCTTTTGTCTCCTGTGTTAAACATCTTTACCAATACTAAAGCGTTGGCTCCAAGCTTTTTGGAAGGAATTCCAACTTAGATTTGAAACTCTTAACAACTGCCTGCATCACCTTGCTAGCTAAGGAGATACACAAGGATGCTTTTCTTCCTATTTCTTGAACAGGAGACATGACTAAAGAATGTCACTTCTGCATTGTGAAAAAGCTGACAATATACTTGATAAAATGAACACCAAAGTAGCAGAAGAAATCACCTTTACCCGCATTTAGGTATATTAGTGTTCTTAATTTGAACAAATGACAAATGCAAGGCTTAAATGCTTTCCAGTCTCATTGGAGGAAAGCTCTTGCTAATCCTTTTTCTAGGAACATCTCTTCAGTGAAGAAAAAAAAAAAAAAAAAAGAAGAGCTCCACAGCATGATTTATAATTCTTCTCCTAGCTAGATACCTATCACCAGCAAGATTATTTAAGTCCCATGGGATTTCAAGAGTATTAAAGTTTTATATGTATGCAGTTTGATTGCTGAAAAAAAGTTAAATGGTTTTTACTAACAAAAGTCTTGTGGGAACTAGTTCCTTCTTTCCATATTCCTTCTGAGGCTGAAGTTCTCTTGGTCTTTATGGACCAGGCTGGCACTTATGCTTAAAAAATTTTCTTAAATCCTTTTTCATGCAAGCAAATTTTTAGAGATACCAAAATCAAAATAAGATGAAGATGAGTAGCCAGACACCTGGAATAGAGAACATTGATCTCAGTACCGCTTTACCTGGTGGTAGTTTGCACTGGAGGGAAACAGTTGCATTCATGGAGTTAAAACTAATAATGTTCTAATAATGTTCTAATGTTTTAGAACACTTCTGTCGTAATTCTCTAGACTGTTAGCCTCAATTATTCCTTTTAAAGCTGGCCCTTCTTCCATGGATTGTGCTACCAGTAAGCCATGAAGAGATCCTTCTGCATGGCAAGCAGGTTAGCGTTCCATTTTCTCATGGGATGATGCTTGGCTCTGGAGACAGCAAAGTAACTGGATGGTTCGCCTTCACTTGTTGGTGGACACAAACAGTAACCATTTTGTGTTTCCTTTTTAAAGCTCTTCTTTCTTTTTCTCTGAGAAAACAAAATTACAGCGTATGCTAGTTACTTTCTGATGCAAAAGTGTCATGTTATTGTTACTAAAGCAGCAGAAAACAAAAATGGCTGCCAGCAAGTCGGAGACAAAACAATGACATTTTCTTGGAAATTAAACACATATGCCAGAGATCAGTTTTGATTGTTGCAGAATTAATAAAAATGTATATGCTCAAAACCCCCTTCCTCCTTTAGGACATGAAAATATGTCACTCACCAGTGAAATGTTGTTTTTCTAGAAACACTGTGTGGCAGACTACTCAAAATGTATTTAAGGCAAGTGTACAACTTGGTCTTAACTTTCCTGTCTCTGTGTTCATTCTTGTGGATGCCAAAACTTGTGTATATAGCATAGGCATCCTTTGAGCTGGTTTATGGGACTAATAATATTACTATGTCATCTGTGTGACCTCTATTTGAGCCTAGTCCTGTGTATACTTGCTGTATAGTGACAAAAGGAAATATCCCTTCAGGAAATTAATTTTAAAAAAAACATAAAATTCAAAAAAATTATTACTCTTTTACTAAGTTTCAGTAATCAGAAGATCTTGCAAAGAAAATGTTACTTTAAACTCGGAAAGAAAAGTGATGTTGTGCATGATTGAGTTTAAAAATTATCTGGATACCTAAATATTTTCAGCACAGAATTCAAGTTTCTGGTTTAGGTAATAGAGTCGTGATCTTGGAAATGTTTGAAAAAAATGCATGTCTAATACAAGAAACTTCAACAAACTCACTTAACAAGCAGAGAAGACAGGAATGTGAGTAAGAAAATTATTGTATCACATGCCAACTGCAGAAATAAAAACCCAGAGAAGATGTACTGGGAGTTTTCACAGTTAATTTCAATTCACTTTTCTTTCAGTCTCATTCACTGTCACAAGGGATGCTATCCATCCTAATACTCATGTGATTATTCCAATACTTAAGTTATCAGCAACTTAACCCATTACAGATTACCCGCAAAAGTCACTGAGGGCACATTTTGAGTCAAAGCCTACTTTTAGGATTTATTGTGGCCTGTAAGCTTGTGGAAATACATAACGCAAGCACAGCGTTTGGGGGAAAATTTAAAGGCAAAAAAGTTTGAAGGAGCAAGCTTAGAGATGAAAATAAGAGCACATAACTGGCCTCTGTATATGGCATTGTGAAGTCTGCTTGGAGATCTGGAATACACCTGGCACTGGAAAAACAGAAACTTGAAAGCAAAAATATCTTCCCCCTCTTTTTTTGATGGGGAAAAAAAAAACCCCGAAGCGTAGTCCCTAGAGAGATGTTCACTTGGTCAGAATGGAAAATAATACAATAGCAATAGAAATTCTCCTTAGGCAGCTGGGAATGTATATCATTATGATATACAGTGATTCCAAACTACTGTAAATAATTGAACAGCAGACATATTTGATGGTTTTTCTTAGTGAGTTCTCAGGGCTTTTTATTCTGTATGTCTTATATAAAATAATCTATAGGAATTATAGAAAAACATGAATTAATGCCACCATGTATTGAAATTCAGTATATTTGCTTAATAATGATATATAGTTAAATTTGAAAATAGAGCAAAAATATTTGCAATTAAAAGGAAACAAAAGAAAAAAAAAAGGCAAAAGCTTTTTTGGAAGTCTTGTCCTAAGAGGAATAAATATGATAACTTCATCTCCTATAGGTTATTGTGGAACATTTGTAATTTGGCAAATAAAAATACTAAGCACAGAAACAGTTCAGTGTGGAAAGCCTCTATTTGCCTTTCAGTGTTCAGTATCAGACTACTGAATTTCATTTTAATGTCCATGTAAAAAAAAAAAAATCAGTTATGGAGGAATCATAGTAAGTAAACTTATAACTATCTACATAAAGGACATAACACGATACACCTGGAGGAAAGTATCAGGGATTTTAAACTAATGGGAGATGTCCATTTTAGATGTCATATATGGCAACTACAAACATTTACCTGACTATATAAAAGTTTGCTTTAGGTACTTCAGTACAGGCTTGTGTCTGAGGTGGCAGCATGGGGAGAGCACACACAGCCCTTTCCCTGTGACTGTGCAAGGGATGCCCACACCTGCACCAGCCTAAAGCCATCCTGTGGCAGGTTAGGCTTGGCCAGCACCCAGAGCTGCTACGCCATCAGCAGGATGGGGGTGGAAATGGGGAACAGCAGGAGCAAGGAGTCTTCATGTTTGTGATGAAGACAGAGAGATCACTTGCCATTTACAGTCACAGGTGGAATAAGCTTCAAAATTAACTCCAATTATTATCCCTTGCTGTCATTGTTGCCCATGTTGCCACCCAGAGCAGCAGCATGGGCAGTGTGCCGCAGTGGTGGAGCACCCAGTGGGGGTGGTAGTGGTGGTGTCTCTACTTCCAGATCACATACAGGCATCTGCCTCCGCGTCCTAAAGCCTTCTGGTACTGTGCTGGGAAACCTTTCCAGGATAATCGTATTTATCCAACCTCTATTTAATTACAATTCCCTTTTATCAGAATCATGATTATGTTCTCTAGCATGAGTTGCTGTCTTGTATTATTCCCCACAATTAACTCTATTAACCTTTTATCCAAGCATATTTTCACTCTTTATAGGAACAGAGTTGTTTTTCAATTTCAATCCTAATTCTTTTTTCCCATTAAAGACATAACAATCTCAGCCATAACAACATTTTATTACAGTTATATACATACTAAATCATGGCTATATATCCCTGAGATGTGATTTGCTTCATTAGTGCTACAACCTTTGTAGAGGAGCTGGAAGTGAATTGCTATATTGTACTCTGTCTGGGGCCATGCATTATCTTGTGTTTTAATAACATGAAACCAAATTCCAGTGTTGGAGTGCAGATTTGCAGAATACCACCACATATTTTCTGGTGTCATACCTGGCAAGCTCTAGATGCCCTCTCCTCCTCTGGCTGCAAAGCTGCTAGATTCAGGGGTCTGATACTGGTTAGGACAGTAGTGGTGGAGAAAAATAGTTGAGTCATCTCAAGATTTTAAACAGCGGATTTCTATTCAACTACCTTGAGCATAAAAGCTTCATAATAAGCCACAACTATTTTTCCTGAAAACATCCATGAAAAATGTCCTGCTGGGCTAATTTTTTGAATTCTTCACAATTATTTTCCCTGAGTTTCTTTCCTAACACCCTTTTTGGGGAGAATGCCGCCAGCCTCTGCATATATGTCTTATTTCCTTCAAAACATTAGGCCTAAATTCCATGTCTGCATGTCTCTTTTTTACCTATATTTAATTTTGCAGAATAAAAGCTAAACTTCCACAACTGCTCATCCTAAGACGTTTTCCAGACCTTTTACCAGCTTCATTGCCCTTATATATATATATATATGCCTATGCATAAAAGCACTATAAACACATAATGTAGATCATATGTATATATAATAATACCTATCTATATACTTCACCTTGAAAACTTTCCATGTAGCATCAAAATAAACCAGATTCTGGGGCATTCAAAAGCAGACACCTACCACTACTGACCAAATCATGTTGCAGAGCTGGTCTCCAGTGATGTTCCTGAGATCCCTGTTATCCATGTAAGCCACATGTAACTAAAGACTGTTGAATTCTGGATGGTGAGTCTGATTGACACCTTCATTTTTAACTGATATTCAGCACCCCATCCAAACCTTTAATGACTGACATATACAAAAGTTCCAGACACCTCTCAGTGGCAAATACTTCAAGGTGAATTAAAAAGAAGAAATCAGATAAGCAAAAAGATGTGACTTGTGCTAATCCTAGAGACAGTCAACTCTAATCTCTTCTGCATTGAGTGAATCATGATGGCAATTTCTTCTTGAGAATCCATTGCTCCATCCTGCATTGTAATGGTCAAGGCCAGAAAAATACTGATGCATTTGGGGGTGGTTGTCAGCCATTGGGATGGAGTTAAAAGTGTAAGTATATGGATATACGTTTTGTGGTTTTGTAAAAACATGCATTTTTCATGTTGAAAGCTTTAATTCTAAACCAACTGCTGATGTCACATTCAGCCCTGTTTACTGACAGGCTGGCCGTCACACTGTACCACCCACATGAGAGATGTGTCAGAGTAGTTCCTTTTCATGGAAGACTGGCTCCATGCTTCCTAAACGGAGTTCCTACATGACATCTCCAAAATAATTATCCACCACAACATAAATATCAATGCATACAAACACAAAATCAAAGAAAAACTAATACCCTAAAAAATGAAACCATTATAATGTCAAAAAAATTATGCATGTCGTCCATGGCTGAAGTCAATATTTTTAGATTAAGCACATTTCTATAAACATTTTCAGGTAACCAGTGAGCAATCTTGCTGTGTGAGAGTATTAAATTCATTAAATTCTTTTGCTGTGTGCCCAGTCAGATGTGGTTGCAATGCTGTATCTTGTGACAGAGTTTAGGAGCAACCAGCACATACATACCCATGTTGAGGTCATTGTGATGACTTATAAAGGATTGTGCTGCTGTGCCCGCTGGTGTCATACTCGGAGTCTCTACCTTTCAAATGGCAAGACATCTGATGGCTTTCTAAAAATATATTCTACTCAGTCTTGGAGCCCTGGGTAAGGTTCCTGTCTCCAATTCAAGGGTCATTCATCTCTTTCCTGGGAGTAAAATGTCATTTGCTGGAGGCCAGCTGCAGGCAGGACTTTTAGTACTCTGCGTACCACACATGTTCCTCAGGCCATTCTTTCTGCAGCAACTCCATGCAGATCTCACTGGGATTTTAATGATGAGAAATAACGTGGGTATTTTTGGAACTGCCTATACATCACTGGCACATCATACAGGGTTACATGAAAAGCACACTTTCACATAAGAAATAATGCTTGGAAATATGGACATGTTAGTAATGGTACAGATATTTTCATCATCACATAAATGGGTAATGAGCATGGGGCTGGGACTCAGGAAATACTGATTCTATGACAAATTCTATCACCCTTCTCTTCTCTGGACCTGGAGTGAGTATTTTTGCCTTTCTCTCTGCTGTAATAGTCACCTGCTCCAAATGAGTGTCATGAGAATCAGGTAAGGAACAGAAGTTGCAAGATAACCTGGGCAGGTAGGCAGGAGCCCTCAGAAAAAAAACTGAGTTTGAGGAACCCAGAGGGTTGGGATTTCAGCAACCCTTGAGCATATTTCCTAAACACATTTCAAATCAGTATTCAAAAGCATTTTTCCAGACAAAAGATCATATCACTTCTGTCTGTTAAAGTGCTGAGTAAAGAAATGATTACATAATATGTCACAACATTAAAGTAACAAACACTATTAACATTTCTCTCAGGCCATTCCTCAAAAAAATCCATGATTATACAGGAAGTTTCATAGGAAACTGATAATATTAGCACTGATAAAGAAGGGTCGAATTGTCCAGTAGCTCAAGCCTGATATTCCTAGATGTCCCACATGCCTGCACTGCAATTAATTTCTGGTTTTAGTGAAAAGCTCTTCAGACTTGAATCTGACAAGAAGCAGAAGCTCAGTTTTAAGCTCAGATTAAAAACCAGCAAACCAAAGAGTTTTATGCCTAACAGAACAAAACCCATCCCTTGAGGACAGTATGAAATTCTCTATGCATATTAAGAATGAAATACATTTGTCTGAGCTGGATGCAGGTTTTTATGATGCAAACAGCAGCCATAGCAGTGTGTGAACGCACACATCACTCCACAATATAATGGGCTGTGTGGCTAAAAGCCACAAAGTTGAGAGCAGATCTTGATTCTCCTAATATGACAAAGGTAAGAGATGCTGCAGAAAGGATTGAGCTTTCCTGAAATTGAACTGGGAATTTTATCAGGAGATCATAAAAAATATTATTCTAAACATGTTTACCTACTTTTTTGACTCCCTACAGCATTTCTTTTGCAATCCTTGTGGATTTTAAGAAACAGTAACAACTATCAGTAGGTCCTTCAGCTGCAGCAAATACACATTGCCACAACTTTTGCCATAGTTTGTAGTTTAGCACCACCTTCCTAAACACCAAAGAATAGCAGCTTTGCACTGCCAGAACGTTTGGGTTGAAAGGTTTTGAGCAAAAGGGAAACTGCAAAGAAAGGTGGTTATTTCCCTCTCTGTTTTAATTCCTAGACATTTTTAATAACAAGATGTCATTCGCTGTCCTCAGCAATTTTTGCCTCTCATCAGTTTCTAGAAACTATTCCACAGACTAGTGCTCCCTGTAACACTTCAGTTATGGCTCTATAACTGTGGATCTGTGCTGTCACATTTTCAGGGCCCATTGCTTGTGTTTCCAAGTCATGAAAGTGAAGTTTCTAATGTAAACTGTATTTTATGCTGAATATAGCATATTTTGATATTTAAAAAGGAGCTTGTGAATGCCTGATATTATATATGGTGCTTTCACTCAACATTTGTAGGCAACAAATTTCAACATATTTTCTGTACTTCACCTTAAGAGTTTCAATGCCTCATTGAAAAACAAACAGAATTGGTAATGGTAGATGGTGGCCTCATAGACCAAAATATAAATATATTCTTCCATAATCCAAGGAGCTGGTAAGAAAAATAGCACGGGTGACAGATGTACTGGTACTAGACAAACCCATACCTCAAAGAAAATTCAAGTGAAGCATGTAGATTTTTTTAATTCAGGTTTTCCGCTCTGTTTGTTCCCCAGCATGCCCTCACTTGCATGGGGCCTGTCCAAGATCAGCTACCCAAGAATAAGCTTAATCACAAAATTACCTTACAGTCACCCTCTGCAAAACCTCCTTCTAGGCTGAGCTCCTTATCTTGTGACCCAGAAGCTGCAAATACCCACAATGATATGACCTGTTCTACAAAATTCTCACATATTGATACCTGAAAAAAACAAAGATCTCTGTGTATTTGGTGCTTGGCTTGGTGCTTCCCATCAACAATGTATGAGGAATCCCAGGAGATGCTCCCTGCAATGTCACAAAATTCTGGGTGACACATGGCCATCCTGCCTGTGGTTCTTGTGACAGTCTGGTGGCTAAGCCACTTACTGCCATGCTGGATATTGAAGATGCATCCCCTAATAAGTCTTTGCTTCCTTCTCTGGTTGTAAAATTATTCTTCAGAATAGAAACCACTTTGAATATGGGGGAAACGTTTTAGGCCTTTTGTTCCTTAGTTTCTTTGCCTATGCAATTATTCAAGTGTAATCTGACTGCAAATATAAAACAACCCCTCATTTTTGTCTCTTTGGGGGAAGAAAAAAAATATATTGCGTATTAAGCAGTCATTATATTTTCCCTGCTAGGTATCCACCCTTCTATCATGTAATTAATTTCCCCAACTCAGTACCTCAGTGGCACATAATGGCAGTTTTAGTTCTGGCAGTGAGTTGAGGAATGGACATGCATTTGCATCTGCTGACTCTGGGCAGCAACACAGAGAGAAAATAAGAGAAAAAAGGAGCAGTAGGTATCAGCCTTTGAAATCTTACCTGAACTCCGCATGTGGATTAGGCACAGTTTCTGCAGGCAGGCTCCAGAAAAGGCATGTAAATTAGTCTTTTAAGGTGTATATTTAATTTTTTACACTTTTGTCTGGATACTCTCATTCAGAATTAAAAATACTAAAGGTGCCCTAATTTAATTTATTTAATTTCTAAGGAGAACTGAAGCAGATT
Organism: Dendrocincla tyrannina; assembly: GCA_035047865.1. Lineage (NCBI taxonomy): Eukaryota > Metazoa > Chordata > Aves > Passeriformes > Dendrocolaptidae > Dendrocincla > Dendrocincla tyrannina. The sequence goes on along the minus strand of JAWWMP010000081.1, from coordinate 92,370,499 downwards.
GAATTAAGGACACTGACATTCTGGGTAAGAGTCTGCATAATACTTGCCTTTACTAAACATAATACTGTTTAATTCTTGCCTTTTCAATTCACATCTTGTTTGTTTAGGCTGCATTTCCAGTGTGGCCCTGAGAAGGCAAACACCAAATGCATTACTGTTTGAAGAATGTCATGATAGTGTGCAATGCTCAACAAATACATTTTATTTTCTGGTCCCTTTTAGTGGATCATGCCCATATTTCCATAGACATTACTACTCAATAGAGGCAACTGCATAAACACATGCAACTGCATGCTCGTGTTTCACATATTTTTGATGCTTCTGTTAACATTTCAGTTTTACTATAATTGCACCTGGAGTTTGCATAGAAAATGTATTATATCAGAGCATTCTTTCAATTGTGTATGTGTCATGGGTTTCTTTGATTAGGTGGTTTTATTTTTTTATGAGGAAGATTGGCTTCTGTTGGAAGCCTCTGGAAGTTTCCCTCCATCCTATAGAGCAGAGCCAATGAGGGCCAGCTCTGAGGAAAACCTGCTTTTGAACCATTGAGTTACGCCCCTGCATGAAAACATATTTAAGAAGTTGTTGCACAGTTGGAAATTGGCAGCCATGGGTTAACAACATCACAATGCAGACATCAAGGCCAGTGCAGGAGGGAGAACCAGGGGAGGGACCACAGGGATCAGGGAGAGGACTTAAAACTATTATTCCCTGACTATGTGGTGATGACCATGGTGATTACAAGCTGTCCCCTTGAAGCCCACGGGATCCATCAGGGTGCAAAGATTTGTGGCCAAGACCCATGGAGGGAGAAGTCCATGTCTAAGCAGGTACCGCCAGCTTTTCATGAGAGACTGTACCCCATGGAATGACCCACGAGAGAGCAGAGGATCTCTCCCGTAGCAGGAGGACCCCACGGAACGCAGGGGAAGGACTCAGAGTTATGATTTTCCCCTGTGACTGTGGTGATGACTGTGATGAAGCAAGCTGTCCCCTTTGCAGCCCACAGGAAAGCCCCCTGAGACAGCACATTTGGAAGAACTGCTGCTTAAGTTTTGGACTTACATCTGCAAATGCCTGACCCAACAACAACTGACTGTAAAACTTCCATTCCCTATCCCCCACACTGTCAGTGGAAGGAGGACATGAACAGAGTAAGGGGTGGTGGTGGAAAGGTGTTTCTAACCTGTTTTTATTTCTTATTTTTAGTTTTTAGTTTGTTAGTAATAGATTCAAGTGCTATTCTAATTTCTGCTTTGCTCGTGGTATTAATCAGAGCTTCTCTTTTGGTTGTTATCTCTACCTGTAAATTCCTAGCTGGTTTTTTTCTTCCCTCTGGAAAGTGAAAAAGGATAGGAAAGACCTTGAAGTAGTTTTGCTGGACACCAGGTGTTTATCCAGGCTCAAACCACCACAATATGCTATTTCCCTTTGCAGGAATTACTGGTTTTCATACAAACATGCCAAATGTAAACAGATTAGCTCCTATTTAGCAGGCAAACTATTTTTAGATGTCTGTACTTCCTTGGCTCTCCAGACCTTCTCAGACACCAGTTGTTATCACTAAAACCCCTGTGAGATTCCCCAGTATCAGATTCAGACCAGCCACTCTGTAGGACAGGTCCCTTAGCTGGAAAAGCCATGTGGAGGACTCAAGCACCATGGCTTTTCCCAGTCATAGTGTTTATATCCCAGTTCATTAAACTGATTTTGGTAGGCTCTGATTTCTCTTTGTAAAACATCAGCCCTGTGAGTGAGCCAGCAGGTAGTTCAAAGATGTTAGTACTGGATTGCAAGCCGTTTACAGCTGTGGTCCATCAAAAGTCACAGTCCTGGCAAGCATCGTCAGCCAAGCAGGCAGCTTTGGCTGGCCATACTTCTCTGTCTTCATCCCCATCACCCATGACATTGCTGGCAGTGGCAGAGGCCACACAACAGAGGTACTTGGGGACCTTGGGGTATTATAAAAGAGGCACCTGGAGAGGGGTCTGTGCACTGCCCACAAGTAGGAGTTATGGACTCAAGTCACTTTGATTTAATACTTTTCTTCAGTGTAATCCATCCTCCCTCATGAATGACAGATGAGTAAGTCAAAGTGGTGCGGGCAGTGAGATATTTCTATCTCAAATGTACTGGCCTGGTGAAGACATTTGTTTGACAAGCAATTTGTTTTCCATCTTTCAGGTAAGTGAACTTTGCAATTAGTTCCCAAGCCTGGTATTTGCATGAAAATCGTTCCATTAATGCCACTCTCTTTTTCTCCAGATGCTGCACTTCAAATTCAATGGCATTTCTGTGCTGTTAGAAATTTGAACAGAACAGAGAGCATAAGAGAGAACAGAAGGCACACAGAATTAGCAATTATTGTTTGATGAATACAAAGTGATAGCACCAACTATAAAAGCTGGAAAAGTTCTGCTTACAGCTCTTTAACAACTTGTAATTAAATTTTACACAATGAGCATCTGTTATCAGTTGATTTTCTCACGCACTCCTTCAGCAGAAACTTCAGTCAAGGTAGTTCACCCATTTCTCTGGTCAAGGCTGAACAAAAAATGTAACTCCTTCTCCTCTGCCTGATGTAAAGTACCAAGACCTTCTTCTACCTGTTCTAGAAACCTCCAATTTGAAGCAGGGATTTTGGATTTTCCTGGAGACAGTTTGTGTGGCAGAAATTTAGGCTTTTATTCCCATGAAAATCCATACAAACTTTATGAATAAACAAAAAAAACCAGTAATTACATTTGTCTGCTGCACACAGACCAAGACTAATGCCCTCAGCCTGCCATTATTCCCCAGCAACTGGAACAGGGCAGCTATCGAATGCCTTGGGATGCCCAAGCCCAGGCACCCCAGGGTGGCCATGCCCCATGGTCTGCTGGCTCATATCCATGTGGACATTCCATTGGGCAGCTGGAGACCCCTGGAACCTTGCAAATAGCCTTTTCTCAGCATCTCACCCTTTCCTACATTTGCTCACAGTTGCTTACATTTATAGCAAGCAACAGGGAATATGTTTATTGTGAAACTCTTTCATCATATTTTTAAAAGCTAGCATGTTACTTATTGTGCACCTAAGGAATGACTCCTGATTAAGTAGAGCTGTGAGATTCTAGAGAAGAACACCAATAACTAATAAAAACCACAAAACCTTATTTAGAAAACTAATCTGACATGGATTTGTTCTATTTGATCCTCCTGTATATCATGGGCACCAGCCACTCACTCTCCATATTTGCAGCAGCCCCAGCAGATGTCCCTGACAGGGGCGAGAACCAACAGATCTGGTTTAATTAGCACATGCAACCTCACTCTGGGGACCAGTGGCTCCTTCAGCCACCACATCTCGGTTACACCCAGTCATCTCCATAAGTCCTCAAGTTTTTCTTATTGCCATAGGAAAGATGATAAGCAGAGGATGGAACAGAGGTCTGTAGAAATGGAAGAGGATGTTTATTCCCCAGGCATTTAGCATCAGGTCATATCAAATCTTTGCAAACAACAGTGCACTGTTGACTGAAAAGTTGAAAAAATTATCAAATGGTCCTAGGTCACCTTTATAAACAGTTTAACTTCTACAAACTTTACTCTGTTGGTATGCTGGGGAGGAGGCTGCCAGTAGACAGCAGTGAGGACCCACTGGGATCCATCATCTCTTCCCTTGATATACTTGGGTCAGGAAAGGATTTATTTTCATACGCTACCGACTGAAACTCCTTTTTAAGCCCAGCTCAGACTCACTAAATCCACTCTTGATGCCTTTAGCAAGTCTCTCTTTACACTTCAGAGTTCGCAATGTGGTAGCTGGATTAATCTATGTTTATATAGAGCTTTGTGATAGAGAGTCTTGGTAAAATGTGTTCTATAAATTTAGCACTTTTCAGACTACAGATTCAAAAATATTCAGTACAAAGCCATTTAAGGGTGCTTGTTCAACAAAATACTTAAAAACTTGTTTAAAGAGAGGAATTTGGGTTAAGAACTCCACTAGGTTCAAGTCTAATTTTCTTAATTTCTTACATAAAATGAACAGTTTTCCATGCTGGCATGAATGCCAGGTTTCAACAATGGTTTATTTACAGGTGTAAGCAAATTGCATTTTTGTCAGACAACTGTAAATCCTACTCAAAATTTATCTGAGTTATTTTGTGTAAATAATTTACATGTGTATATTGGAAGACTTTAAGTGTTTGGAGACAGATGCCTCGTGTAAATCCCAGAAGAAAAATTGAGAATAAAAGTGTCCTGAACTGTTTAGAACAGATTGTAGGGCAGTAAAAGTGCTGAACAGCTATAAAGCAACCATCAGAAAATTACACACATCAGAGAGGAGCTGGTAGCAGTAAGATGTTGGAGACATGCTCTTCGTCTCTCATGATCTGTCACGACACAATCTAAGTGTGGCTTTGCTGTGAAAAGAATCATAGGCATCTTCTGACGTGGCGGCAGAAAGTAGGGTTATACTGTGGCTACTTTGGACTACACATTCATTTCAGAGTGGTTCTAGGGAGAGAATGAAGATGCCATAGCATTTATAGAATACCTGAGTAAACCTGATTTTTGCCTTAGTGTGAGCTTTAACTCCATGACATTGTGTCCACAGCAATTAGAGATGACATGCAGATACTGCAAGATACACAATATCCTGTTCCCCAAAAAGAAGCTAAGTAAAGAAGAAGAGAAGAACCCAAAAGAATGCTATGTCTTTTTGGATGCAGAGGACCCCAGAGCACCTATAGTGAAGAAGATTTATGCACATCTGTAAAAAAAAAAACAAAACAAACAAACAAACAAAAAAACCTGGAGCACTGCAAGTCAAAGCCTATAAACTAAATGGAGAGAAAAGTTCATTATTATTACCCATTTTAATTCAAATTCAAGGAGTAGACAAGAAAAGAAAGTAGGAAAACTAGGTTACATACTTCAAGTCTTTCTTTTTGCTCTAAGAACTCTTGGTACACAAGAGGAGGATTATTTTTAACTGAAAGTATAATATAATTTATTGTTGTGGTTCAACTAAGAGTGCTTAATCACATGTTGGCCATGGAACATGGATGTCTTTGAGGGTGCACAAGGCAATAAAATTTGTATGGCAATTCCTAAAGAAGTAAAGGGAGACTTCTTCTTTCTTATAAAAGTACAGAAAACTTCCAAGTTCTCTTCTTCTCTAGAAATGGAAAAAGGTTCCCTTCCCTCTAAGGTTTCTTTAGAGTTTATGACATGTGGAAGAAGGCTTGAAGTTTATTGACAGCAGGAGGGATCACATCAACTCTAAACATCGATGTCTGCTGTCTCAGATCTGCTGATGCTCCATTTTTGGGAAGATTGATCACCATATAAAAATCAGAATTCACCCTGTGAATTATATCTTTGCTTCAAAACTGTTTGGTGGTTATCTGATGTTTCCCACTATATTGCAGTGTTGCAATGACAGGCATCTTAGCCTGAAAGAAAAATAGATGAAAGGTATCTGGAAATGCAGTTTCTTTGGGTTTTTTTTCTGAACAAGACCAAAATTTTTTCTCTATTCATAATCTAACTTGTTCAGCTGATCTTTAAAAAGAGCAGGTGTAGGCTTTCATAGTGCTTTTGTCTACATCATTCATCATCACTTTTTACACAGCTACATAGCATGGCACACTATGAAATGGGAAAACAGTGTCCAAACAATGCTGATGAGCTTACAAACTTCTCGCTATAACCAGCTGAATTGGCTACACCTTTAGTGATTTTCTTTCCATGCTGTATGACAACAAACTATGACCCATACCAAATTCATATAGCCCCTAAGAGGACATGCGGTGATCCATTTCTTCAACTATTAGATACCTTAATAAAGCTAGAGTATTTTCACCGACACAATTCTAGTTCTCATCCACAGTTTTTCCTGTTATTATTTTCCACAATGAAGCCATGCAGCCAGCAGTGCCTTGCCTTTACATGTGAGGCTGTGTACCTTTGCATGGCAGTGGGAAGTGGGAGTTTGCATGTAGGCAAGTGAAGTGTTTGGTTTTCTGCTACTGTTTATACTGCCCCTGGCACTGGCATCATTGGAGGCCGCCAATCTGGGTGTGCAGCTCCACATTCCTCCTTCTTTCAAAAAAAAAAAAAAAAGAGCAAAGAAAAATTATTAAATTCAAACTCCTTTTTTCCTTTTAGTCCTTGGACAGACATTGTATAAATACACAAAGATTGAATGTTATTAGATTTCAGCCTTATAAAAAAGTGTATTGTAATGAGGGTTCATTACTAAGGGGCTTACTCAGATTAACATTTTCACCTCAGCTCCTGCCTGACAGTCATAATAAATGAAAGCTCAACACTACCACTTGCTGAACAGTCATCTGATGACTTTTATACCATAAAGTTCAATATTTTATTTACATGTGCTATGCCTGTTTTCCAAAGCAGTGACTGAGAATAGCCAATCTCTTTATGATTAAATGCTTGTAAGAATTGCTTAGGTACTAGAACACAGGAGCAAAGCTTTTGGCAAATGTAAATTAATGCTTCACTGAAACTTGTTTGTGCAGAAAGTTGCAGCAAGCTGGTACTGAAACCAATCAGCCCCACTTCTGTACATCCAAACAGCTTTAGAAAGAACACAAGATTCATATATGCTGAAGGCATATACCTCCAGGAGTATTGTGGCAGTATATGAAAAACTAAGATGTTGTACTTCAATGTACAACACAGTACTGAGGAGGTATCTGCAATAACTGAGGCAGCTGAAGCAGTGTGTTAGCATCACAGTGATTCATACTGTGGCTCAGGCTAAATATCATGGTCCCGCAGCCCATAAACACTTGGTACTGCGTAGGCAAAACCTCTAATAAAATCAAAATTGGCACCCGCAGAAGCTATGCTCAGCAGCTTTTCTCCAGCTTTGGCCAGAAGCCCATGCTGACCCTGTGTGTGACCTGTTGCTTTTGCATGGGGCAGGGAGGACACTCAGCAATGTTTGCTGAATTCACAGGCCCAATGACCCAAATGTCCATGATTCAAATCTGCACAGCTACAGCCTGTGTTTATTTCAATGAAGACGTTTGCTGGACTCTGTTCCTCATACTGCTTTGACCTTAATGCTTAGATCCCCCTTTGCTGAACTCATAGGTAAAGTACCCACAGGACAGCACAAGGTCAGTGCAACAGAACTGTACCAGAGAAACATACGCAAAACTACCTGCACATCTTCGCACTCACTGGGATATGTTGCCCCACAACAAAATCTGCCCACACACATTAGGTTGTCATACACTGCTTGGTGCCCCAGGATGCCCTTGCCCCTGTCCCTTAACTAAGGTTTCCCCTCTGCTTTGCAAGCACCAGTCACAATAATTACTCTGTCTCTTCTGAGCAGCTGTTCACAGTTTGTGTTTGTCTTCACAAGTTGCCAAGAATTTAAAATTCAGAGACCTTTTGCTGTACTTGCACAACAGAGTTTTTGTTGTGGAAAGCCTGCGTGTGTGCATCCACCCTTTCATCTTCAACTGTGGCCTGAAATTGCAAACTGTGCTTTTGGACATGAGAAGTCATGGAAGAACCAGACTACTCTTATGAAAGTAATCTGAAGCTAACAGATCCCACACCCACAACCAGCACTGCCAATACTGAACAAATGGTAAATGGCAATAAAGGAAAGGGAAATACGTTATAACTGAAATATTTACAGGATGTTTATAAAGAACAGCCAGGGATTTTCCAGAAATGCAAAACAGGATCATCTTTTTCTTGAAGAAGCTTATAAACAAGGGCAGAGAAAGGCTAGGGGATTCTCATGCACAAGATACAGTAGAAAGTAACCAAAAATTATTTCATTAGAATTTAAAGAAAGATTAATTTTTATAAGCTGAAAGTTCCTAAACAACCTCTTAATACAGGTGAATTATGTTTCATCCAAAGTTACCCTTACAAAATTTTTCATCACATACCATAACTTTGAATAAATGGCTGAATGGTACTGTCACCAAAAAAAACCCACAAAAAATCCCCCAAACAAACAAACAAATAAAATAAAAAACCGCACACACACACACAAAAAAAAACCAAAACACACACACACAAAAATCCAACCAACCAAAAAAAAAACCCATCAACTAACAACAAAACACATTTGTGATCACAGCATAATTCCATCTGGACAAGAGCTCAGGGCATCTCAGTGGAACCTTCTGCATACAGCAGGACCAGTTCTGAGGTCAAACTTGGTTTCTGAGGGCTTTGTCCACTTATCTGCATTTTAACACCACAGATTTTTTCCCCTTCAAAGTAAAGGAAAGAGAAAAACAAGATAAGAAGCTGTACTAATTCAAATAGAGGAACCATCTAGGCCAGGATTCTGTCTTCAGTGGTGCTCCACCAGCTGGAGCATCAAGAGCTGCCTTCATTGATATTGTTCATGCAGGGCCTAAGGAATCTTCTCCTGTTGCCCTAGTGCCATACTGGCAGGGAGGATGGTCACTCCATCTGTAACTAGTCCTACCAGCTGTGGGTTTATACCACTGAGGTGCTATAACACCTTTCCTTTCCTGGATTGTTCCAATCCTTCTTTTGATTAATTAAAAAACACACAGTACTGAGCCTATAGACCAATGGTACCAATGCCTGATTTTTATATTTCAAATATGATGAAAAGAACATATTCAAACATGACTGGATAAGGAGCAGACACATCGCTGCCTAACAGATAATAACACAAAATACAAGTTCTTATCTGACCTTCTGAGAGAGAAGTTTGTATGAAGGGACCACATCAAATAATTATATTTTTCCCAATAAGATTCTAGGAATGGATAAACATTCATACTACAGAAACTTTACATGATTTTACAGTATCTTTGGTCCTTCAGAAAAACATTAACCACCATGTTTAACAGGGAAGGGAGAATTTCTAGCTTTAAAGTGCTACTAATTTAAAATGACTTAGTAGATCATCAGCTGCAGTAGCAAAGGCCCCAGCAGTGTTGCAAAATAATTACTTTCCAAGGCTGCAAGAGATATTTCCTGCAAAAACCTGAAGGGAATTGCACAACAATGCTGTTCAGTACCTTCTTGAGGACATACATGATGTAGAACACACATCAGAATCTGTCTTGTGTAAATGTCAGCAACTTCCCTATTTGCCTTGGTTTCATGAAGGATATCAACTTCTGGTGTGGTAAAAAAATGTTTACAAAAACACTTTTAATTTATGAAAATTAGGTCCCAGTATTAAGGGCAACCCATTCTGGCTGCAAAATCGTGTGGTTTTATTGCTGTCAGCTTAAATATTTTTCATCTTCAGTTACAGACTGTTTTCCCCCTGGGACTGAGACAAAACACTCTCAAAATCTCCATTAACTCTTATTGATCAGCAGCTTGTAGATGGGCCACTTGTGTGACTGAACTGCTGCCATATCTGCTGCCATCCTGTAAAGAAAGCTTGATAGCATTTTTCTCATGTGTGTCCTTGGGAGGTGATGGGCTGTCCTGGTTCACTCTGAGCTCCTGCCATGCCCTGGGATGGCAGTCTGCTGACTGCAAATAACAGTAGAGAATAAATCTCAAAGGCAAAGAATTGCTGGCCACTTTTTATATGTGATTGATTTGATAGTTGGGAAACATATTATTCCTTTGTGTGTTACTAGAAGAAAATTAATAGCCCCTTTCTTTTGCCAAAAGAGTGGTGGTTACTCACCTCGTGGATTCTGTCCCCTTTTTCAGCTTATTTATTAAGAATGAGTTTAGATGAGAAGCATTTTGGATCCTAAAGTTTAGCTCAATAAATCACGATAAACACTTTTGGGACATTTCAGAATGGTTGTGTTTTGTACCCTCTTCTAAAACATGTGATAGGTTCACCCTTCTTCAAAACGTCTCTCATTCCATGATATGCAGTGACATGCTACTCATCTCTGGGAATTGCTTATTTTTACAGTTTTGTATGCCTTGCCTTATAGTACTCTGACACAGGTAAATATCCACTGAAATTTGACAGCTTTCTTCTCCAGGTATTTATCTAAAGCTTTTGTGGTCTGTTCTTGTTCCCTGACACAGGAGTTAATCAACATGCCCAGCAAAGCTGCTTTGGCATCTTGCTGCTAAAATGTAAAGCTGGAAAGCACTCTTAGGAGTTGATCCAGCTTTCCTGGTTTAATGAAGGCTTTTGCATGCCTAAAGTCAAAATGGTTATAATTCTTTCCTTAAAGAAACTGAAATCATGCAACATCGCATAGATGTAGTTAAAGAAAGGTACTGACACAAAATAGGTATTTTGGCTACTCTTCAGTAAAAAAAATAATTTGGCCAAAATCTACTTTGATTTTTTTTTTTTAAATGAAGGTTTATATATACCTGAGGATGTTAGTTTGTTTGGAATGGACAGGTTTTAAGCAAGTGTGAGAATGAGGCTTGGTACGTACCCTGTCTCTCTCATGCATTTTGAATCTGCTGAATTTACAAGGTCAAACAGTTCTTACATAGCCAGCCCTGAAAAGCCTGCCAGAGATCTGTCAAATGAGGGGGTTTTTCTTGGAGGTTTTGTTGTTGTTGTTGTTGTTCATCTTCATTAATTAAGCTTTCACAGGAGAGAAGATTTCCATGTTCCAGCAGCAGCAATTGTATCCTACTCTTTATTAAGCCATTTAAACTACACTGAAAACTGTAAAGTGACTTGAAAATTTTTGACTGGCTTCCTGATTGCAAATAACATCGATTCTTGTCCTAAGTGCACTTGCAGGAGAAAAATAATTTGTTGAGGGCACTTAGTTTACAGGTCTTGCCTACATTAGGGATTTCTTAAGCAAAAATCCCCAATTGTTGCAAGTAAAGCTGAGAAGATACACAGTTAATGTGCTGCTGAAAAAAATGTGCAGTGCCCTTAAGTTTTGTATGGTAATATATCCAAAATTAACATTTAGAGATGTGATCTCATTAGAGGGAATGTAAAAGATCTAATTATGGATGGGGGTTTTTACATCAGTATTGTGATGCTAACGACTCTAAACCAGAAATAATTTATTTTAATTTCTAAAATATGCATAATTGACTTCCGATATGGCCTGGATGCAAATTTACTGACAAAGAAGACACCATTTTTGTTGTTGTGTACAAAAGAAGAATTGCTCTTTAAATATAATTAATATTCTCAGAGAAACTAGTTCAAATATTTAATTAATTTGAGGTCTTGATAAAGTGATGATTATTTTTGAGATGCTTCAGCCTTCTGGCTTTGGGAGATGCTTTTGCTGTGACTGTTGCATGTTTGCATAGGTACCTCATGATGACTGAGACTGAAATTTAACATTAACAGGGCAGTGCAGTTCTTTACTAACTGTAATGAGTACAGTGCGTGGGATGTGCATAGTATCTGACAACTATAATGTCCCTCCTTCTTCTACCTCCCCAACTGGGTCTGCAGAAAATACATTTCAAATGGATTTTCAAAATACATTTTAAAAAAACCGTGGAAACTCTTTAAATATTTGTTAACAGTGTTTTTCTGGACATGTTGAATATTCTGTGAATAAAACCCCATTAAATAACAGGAGTATAATGTGTTGCAAGAGATGTGGGGGCTGAGGGAGAGACAAATGGTGGTAAGAGCAAGCTGGAGGGAAGAAATGAGATATTGTATAATGGCTGTAGGTAGACAACTGGTCTCTGGCCTAAGCTGATGTCATCTATCTCAGCAGGATGTGAGCAAGTTGCTGAAGGTGAGAGAGGACGGTGGGAGAAACTGGTTTTCACAGCGAGCTGAGGGGAAGTTGTGTGAGCAAGGGGCAGACATCACAGCTAAAGGTTGTATAGGGCACTTTTGGGCACGCTGTAGCTCATAAAGCCAGCAAAGTCTGGGGTTCCACTTTGGTAGTGCCCTCCAAGGCTGAGAGTGTCACCAACAGCAAAACTGAGGTGCGAGGCAGCAAAACTGGACGCAGTGCGGAAAAAGTGATTTGAGGCAGACCGCTTATCTGAGTGGAGATAGTGGGAGGTGGGGAAAGGGCTATAAAAGGGAAGCTAAAAAGGTGATGAAGAAAGGAAAAAGGAAAGGATAGGAGAAAGGAAGATCAGGTATAGAAATTATGTGATCTGGAGGTAGTTGCAGAGCAGCCCAGCGCTTGGCCATGTGCTCACAGGACTGTTCAAGATGTCTCAGCCCAACCTCCTGCTCACAGCCCTGAGGTCAGGCCTAGTGGCTGAAGGCTTTGTCCAGCAGGGTCTTGAAAAATTGGGCATTGCCAAAAACAGGATGATTAAAATTCTTTGTTTGTCTTGCCCACACCACATCTGATCCGTGCTTCCTCAGCTCACACAGCTGGAGGTAGTGGGGTGCTTTCCCCTGCAAGCAGCTGGTGGTCCCACAGGACACACTTGGCATGGACCTCCCTTACCAAAGCTGCAAGTTATGGCAATGGAACCCTCCAAAATTGTGTTTAGCATGTCCCCAATTACTATCTGAAAGCATTTTATCCCTTCTTCCCTTCCTTGCCTCTTCTCTCTGGGCATCTGATGGACACACACAGGGCAGGGTTTAGGCAGAGGTGAGTGACTGTACTAGTCAGGATCAACCAAAATTTTTTCATACCTCACTCACTTTAGCACTTTACATCAAGCCTTTCCTACAGAACTAAGGATAATATACAAGAAAGTTGTTTTAACCAGGATGCAAGCCATTTATGCAAATCAGGCTGTCTATCCATTATTTCAACATCTAGTAATTTGTGGATAACTCGTGATTTAACTCATTAAAAAAATTAATTTTAATTATTTAATTTTAATTATTATTAAATTTTAATTATTTAATTGCTCACTTGTCTGCATTTGCCAAATTAACCAGGACAAGAGAGGCCCCATTTCCTTACATTTAATTTTTGATTGACTCTTTACAAGAAAAACTCTGGGACCACAATGCCAACCCTTCATCCTCAGTCAACAAACTATTAACCACAGGAAATATTCAAGTAGCCATAAGGCAGTAAAAGACCAAAAGAGGTCAGTGAGTCTAGGTTCTCCTTCAAGGCCAGGGAAAAATTGCACTTAAAAAGAAACTGTCTAACTGAAGACCTTTGGCTGTGGCAGCTCCTCAACCACCCATGCAGCCTTTTTCACTGTTTCTTATCCTGGGGATGTTACTGCAGCACCGTTGAACCTGCAATCTCCAAATATTCTCTCATCCTCTCCTGTGCAGTCATGGTACTCAGTGACTCCTGCCCAACTCTAACACCTTTCTTTTATCACTGTGATAAAAGTCATCCCTATCTCAAATTTATCAATATTTTTTTTTATTCTAACCCTGTTCCCCTCTGTTCACACTTTCTTGCAACCAAGAAAATCCGCACAAGAGGCACCTCAGGCTAGGTATATATTACCTGCTCTCTAATCTGACATGATACAGTAGTGAAGGTGTGGCTGGGTTTGCTCCATGTCAGCCTCCCACAGGTATCTTGTGTCCACACAAACTTCTCCTACACTGTTGCCCTTCAGGGTGTGCATCAAGGCATTAAGATATTTCCTTTGTAGCTATCTAATTTTTTTTACTAAGAAGATAACTAATAGAAGAGTTACTTGTTCCACCAGAAAATACATTACGATGCTCATCTTGATTTAAGAGGTATTGGTTTTCAACCCAGAATAACAAACCAAAGGTGGAGGTGTATTTAGTGAAGAACGTTTCTAATTTTTAAAAGCTGCTTTTGTGGTGTGGGGTTTTTTGGTGATGTTGTGGGGGGTTTTGTTTTGGTTTTTGTTTGGAGGATTTTTTGTTTCTTTTTGGGAGGGGGTTTGGTTTTGGTTTTGGGGGTGTTTTTTTTGTTTTTGTCTTTGCTTGATTAGTTGGTTTGGTTGATTGGTTTTTGTTTGTTTGTGGGGCTTTTTCATGGTAGAGACTGCTGGTTTTGCACTTAGACTTCATATTATTCCAGACACAATAATCTTCTGATTCTCTTTTCTTCTCCTCTCAGTGGCTGTTTGAAAGGAAGGGAGAAACAACTACTCTTACTGTGCCAGTGCTTTAGATATGTAGAATGATCTGTAGTTTACATATTTCATCACTAGAGGGAAATCCATGACAGTGCTCTTCTCAGTTACGCTGGAAGGTACGCTGGAAGGTACACTCTTCTCTAGAGCTGCAAAATGTGCAACAGGTTTGAGTTTGGATACAAAAGCCAGTGCCTTCTCCTGGCCCAGCTCCAGCCGTCACATTCCTAAGGGTGATCTATGTCGCAAAGAGACAGAAAGAAAAGAAAGAGAAATGCTAGCATGGGAGCAAACCTGATTTTCAGTGCTGGCTGTTAGGGATTTTACAGTACAGTTTGTCTTTGACCTCACTTGGTAGGAGTCAAAGCAAATCAATGAGGGAATAGAAAAGGATTGCATGAGCCACTGCCATTTTGCATGAGAGTTTGTCCATTTCTAGTTTAAACTTTTCATTTCAAGGTAATAAATTGAACTTGTCTCCAGAAACACCACTTAATGCTGTTTTTACAGTTACCGTCTGAGGTGAACCACTACTGAAGTAGGTATTGCATGTATATCTGGCATTAATTATGCTTTAATCAAAACGCTCTTAACGAAACAGAGTTGCCACAATTCAATTCTTACAACTTTTTTTTTTTTTTTTAATTTGTAAATAGTGCTATATTCCTTATTCTTCAAATATTTCATCTAACTATCAGGACATTTTAAAACCTGAAATTCATGCTATGAATGAAAAAAATACTGAAGAAATTTCTGAGTGATTTCTTGATAGATAAATCCTCACTTTTCCATCCATGCTTTCTCAGGTTGTTTTGTTTTGTTTTGTATTCCTCTCCATTGCAGTACTACACAGTAATAAGTGCGTTGCTGCTGTGGAGTCCTACTGACAGGTGCCAAAAGATAGAGTAAATCTTTGGACTGACAGAGGGTTACATTGACTTATAGCAAGAACATGCTATGCTCTGATCAGGCTTCTATATTATTTCTCAATTATATTGTTCCTTTAACCCATTTCAAAGTGATTTTCATCTTCTTACACAACTTTCTTTGAATGGAGTTGAGCATTAGATTACAAAATGTTCAGGCTTCACAGATGACTGCCTGAACCCAAGCCTCATTAAACGCTCAGAGATCAGACTGAAGAAACACTTGCTACAATTCTACTTTCAAACAGCTGTCAAAATCTGTCTAACTTTCAGAGTTTCTCATACTGTTCCAAAAACTGGAGTAGCTCTGTGTTTGCCCATTGAAAAAACACCACACAGTAATGCATCATGTGTCCTAGGAGGCTTTTTACTCCTAACAGTATTTCATCTCCTATACATAAATATTTTAAAGCACATATTATGGCCATTTAAAAAGGACTTAGATGAGATTTAACTGCTACTCCTAGAAAAAACTAGGGAAATCACAAACAGGTTATCAGAAAAGGTTGATCAAGTCACGCTGGTGGAGACACCAACAACGTGCCTCGACACTGTCTTAGGCTACCACCTTTGTTGTGCTGCTGCAGGTCACTTTCTGCTGTGCAGGCAGGCAGGACTTCCAGCTTTGCCTGTTTCGGAGTTAGAAATGTCAAAACACCAAAAATTTGGGACTGTTTCTAGAATTTTTTTCCCGTCAAGAAACAAATCTGTAGGGAAAAAGAAATTTAACTTGCAGAAATCTATAAATAGTGGCTCCTTACTCACATGGGTTGGCCTCTCTATAGCTGATTTTCTGCATTTAAGTGCTTTAGAATAGCAAGATAAAAGACAATCATTTTCTCTACTCACTGATTTAGCCAAAATGCCCTATGACAAATTTAATACTGATGTTTTCAGTATGAAAATTATATCCTTAGCCTGGAGCCAAGGAATAACCTCTTTGACATATACACACATACAGAAACTCACAGAAAAACCTCAGTCAGAAGGATCCTCCTGACCTCATCTAGTCTGATCCCTGCTCAAAGCAGGGGCCAGCCTGGAAGTTAGGGGCAATGTTAAAATTAGATCAGATCATTCAGGGTCATGTCTAGTCAAGTTCTGATTATCTCCAAGGATGGAGATGTATGCTCTTTCCATAATAAACAAGTGGCTTAGATCTAGAGCACAGGCAGCTCAAGGACTTAACCTTTTGGGGGTTATCTACAAAATAAATTAAGAATACTAATGGAAGGGATCATGTAAAAGCAAAGACAGTTCACACCATGCACTAGACTGAGGTCTGGGTTTGGATTATAACCTAGTGTTCTGTGATTAATTTTGCTTTTCCAATCCCAGTGTTTCACTCTCACATGAATATCACAAAAATTATGGGTATTTTTCCCCTTGGGAGGAAAAATTAATGACATTATATACAGGTTGGCAATTTAATGGCTTGAATTAAAATTGTATCCAGAATTTCCTTTTAGATTCTCTCTCACCCACAGACTTTTACTTTTTTTACTGATTAATAGACTTCTGGCAATCAAACAGTCCAAAGTTTTACTGCCAGGGCTGAACTCTTCTGCTCTTTAGCAATGATGAACTTCTCAAAGAGCTGTAAAAGTAATTACTTAGGCTTTTTAATAAATTAATTTGGGGAAAAAAATCTTTTTCATCAGCTCAGAGTTGCCAGTAAACAAAATACTAAAATCAATTGGTGAAAATATAGGTTAGTTTCAAGATAAGTTTCAAAATGTGACATTTGGTGTGTTTCAATTTATTTTTGAAGGATATGCAAAATGTTGATATTTTGAGTTATAAAATATAATTATTTAAAAATATGAATTGTTTTGAGAAAAAAAACCCAGCACATACAATGTTTTGAATACACAAAATACTGAATAGCTACATGTAATTTTTCAGATAGATAGGACCCAAGTGAAATACAAGACCAGACTGGAAAACTGGGGCTGTTGTATGTTGTTCTGAAGTAATTTCGTACGTTCTTGGCCCTGCTAAAGGTCCCTGTCTTCACTGTCAAAGGTTGCTGAGCCCATGGAGGCATTGCCCTGTTTCGTTCTTCATCCTTCACAGTCATGGGCCACTGCAAAACTCTCACTCATGAAGATGGACTTGTACTAATCTGCTGACTTGCAAACTGGGTTATATTCCAGCTGCCATTGGCCCAAAGCTGACACCTCCAGCAGAATGGGGCTAAATCCACCGGTCCCTGTCTGTCAGAGCTATTAGTCTTTTAGCAGCGCACATTGGAGCATTTTTACCCAAATGAGAAGACTCCAGATTCCTTCTCCCTTTACCTGCCTCTTATCTCTTAGGAGAAAAGGTTAGTCTCACCTGTGTAGCATGCTGAGCCTCAGTCTGTCCATGTTCTCAGAAGATACCAAAGCTATTCCTCCCAGATCAAGCCCTCAGGGACTTTGCACAGAAGGACATCTATTTTATGGTTCATATAATCAAGATATCAATTTTGTCAGCCTGATTAATACCTGGGAATTCTCTGGATACACATACAGAGGCTAATGCAGTCATTTGGGAAACTTAAGTCGGATGGAAAGTTTTTTTTCTGGATACTAAGAAACTCCAGGTTCAAGCCAACACCTAGGCATGGCTTATAAGACCTTTAGTTTTGGACTTTGGCCAATACTTTTGTCTGACTTCTGACACCCTCAGCAGCAGTACATCAGCAGTAGGAAATGAAACAGGACCAAGGCTCAGGTCCACACTGCACAGACCACAGTCAGCCTCTTGAAGGACCCCAAATATTTTTGCCTGCTCCCCCCAAGCTGCAGTCACTGGCCCAGAGGAGCAGTAGAAGGGTGAGCAGGACACCGGGGAAATAGGGTAGAGCTTGCACAGTGTATGCATAGCAGCTTTGACTGTATTATTATTATTACCAAGGCTTTCCATAAATATTAATATTCCTAATTTTTCCCCTCCTTCTTCCTGTTTCTAAAAACAAATTAACAAAAAATTGATCTGCAGAATAGAAACTTTTTATTAGACTGCTAATACTTCAGTTACACTAACACTAAATTCTCAGCATCTTTCCCCCGTAAGATTTTGAATGGCACAACGCTTGTTACCAGCATGTATTCCAGCAAAGGGCAGCAAAGGTTGCTAGAGTCTGGCTAGAGCTGGAGTCAGAATTTGGTTTAAGGTTGGGTTCGTAGCTCAGATTTGGAGGATTTTTCCAGAAAGCACAGAGATTAGGCTCCAAAAGGGATGTCAGGTGTGGCTGAACTAAACTAGTGTCATTCCCTGCAATACCTGCCTATCTGCAACTACATTTTTGCAGGTATCCGTAACTCTAACAAAAGTGTCAATCCCTGTTCAGTGATCCTGTACAGAGGCAAAGCTCAGTGACCCATGCAGGCATCAGCTGACGGTTTAACTTTCTACCACCTCTTATAACTTCTCAGTTGCCTTGCTATGTCCCAAATCCTAGCTGCAGCCAGGTCATGGTGGAGGATGGTGGCTCAGGCTTGCAAACGCCCACGAGTAGCAGTAGGCTGGAGGTGAGTCTAACTGGCACCATCAGCACTCCTGCAGCTGCCCAGCTGTTCCACTGCTGCTGCCCAAATCTGGAGGCCTGAAGCTTGGTAAAGGCTTGTGCCGTGCCAATGGGCAGGGAAATGGAGAGAGGCTGGCCATGTAGAGCCCAAATCAGTTCACTGTTCCCAAGACAGTCTTAGTATTGCCTTGGGCTTTCTGCTCTCTGGTGTCTCTGGACTTGACTTAGGTCTCAGGGAATACATTATTCTGAACATTTTTCCTTCCAGTTTGGATACTGAACCATCACAATGGCTCTTAGGCAAGAGAAATAGTTAATTAAGCAGCAAAACTCTGAATGGAGTTGTCATGCAACAGGGTCAATTTAACTCTTTTGCCTTGGACTCTGTCCTGGGACTGTTGCCTTCACATAGTCCAGAAGGACACAAAGTTCAAGTAAACAAAAGATTATTGGTCTGCTTGAGCAACTGTGAAGGAGAGGAAAGATAAATTAAACTGCCTGGATAACCGTAAAAAGATTGATTGTTATTACTAGTGCAGAGCAAGGATAGAGAAAGGATAAGAGGTTTATTCAAGTTCTGCAGTGACAAAAGATAGAAAAGACATCAAGAACAAGTTTTTTCTACTTATATTTATATAGACACTACATTAAAAATTTACTGAAAGAGTAGGAGATAGAAGTTTTTTATAATTTCTCCTCTTTTTAAAAAGAAATCAGAACCAAATGTAAAGACCACGCTTACTTAAAATAAATGTCCTCATGTTCTTGTCTGTTATTACACTCCATATTTATAAATAATTTTCTAAGACTGAAAGTATTTTGACCTATCATTACTCTGGAAAAAAATAGATCTTAAGGGATTTTTCCACCCTCTTTCCTTTTAAGATGTCTTAGTAAATGGTAATTTTTACAGAAGACAACACTACTCTCACTCAAGATGCCAGCTTCATTATGTCTCTACAGTTAAGCCCTGACATAACTATTTCCCTCATCACTGTAGAAAACCTTTTTGACAATTAATCAATTTAAGATTACTGCAAGGATCCCAGTATGGTCCCAGAGCGCAACTTTGTGATGCCTTTCTTCTAAGGTCACTGAATTTCTCCTCATTAGCACCCACTTGCGTGACGCAGTTGATCCTGGCACATCTTCAAAGGAACCCCTCAACAGCCTCTCAAAACCCTCAGGAAAGGGTTTGCTCTGAGAGTTCAGCAGTCTTCAGAGGTGCCTGTGAAAGGAGTCTTGCAAGTAAAGCCATACCAACAGAAAATGAAGAATTATGGAAACACAATAGGCAGCCCTGAACCATCACCTTTATGACCCAATCCGCTACAGCCAGACATTTGTTTAAAAAACTTCAGCTATAGCTTCTAGACCCTTGGCCGTGGTGGGAGGCAGCAAATGCCTTCAGCCAGCCAGCCAGCGCTGGCAAGAATTGAGAAAACACACATGAATACGAAATCTCCTCTTGTGTGGTTGGCATGCAGCATTTATTCTGCCTCTGAACCCTGAGTACTTAAAACTAATAAAATCCACTAAGAATGTGGGAATCTTCCAAAAACTTTCCTGGGCACAGACCAAGGCCCTCCATGGCTCAGAGCCCTGTTATTTTAGCCTGAACTTAAGGTCCAGCAGCGTTTGGCCCAGCATTTGCCAAAGGCAGTGTTTTCTTCTGCCTCTGCCTAACTTCCAATTTAAAGGCACAGTAAAACTGGGGGAGTGGGACTGAGTGGGGTGTTTGTACCAATCCCCCAGTTGCCCCTGCCCGTGGCATGCTCTGCATCACTCATGCTGGGACGGGAAAAGCTTTGAAAAAGAAGAAAACACTTCAACAGCTTACAAAAGCTATGTAACTCCATATGGTACAGATTTCTGTAATTTTATCTGGACAAGGAAACAAATCAATACATCACCTTAACCTCCTAGAAAATTTTTGTTCCTCACTGCTCATGTTGTCTGGCAACAGAGTAGCTCTGTGTCCAGACTGAGACCTCTATCTCAGCTGTGTTTTGGCACACCTACAAAACCTAGACACAGGTTTTTGTTCCATAGGAGAAGGCCTGCAGGGCTCAAGAGAGAAGGTGAAAGAGAGATAATCATTCTTAGGTAAAAATCAGAAGTTTTCAAAAAGAAAAGGACTGTTCAGTGCTCAGTATGCACAGATGAGCAGATAAGTCTGAGAATTTGATTTATGAGAGCTTTTCCTCTTTCCGCTGTCGACACATATCTATATATATGTAGCTAGATAAACAACTAGGAAGATATTTAAGTCCTTTCAGTAGCACAGAACAATAACCCAACCAGTTTTGGGCATTAAGCAACCTTAAAACTGACTTCACCTCAATAAATCTGTTTACTTTTGCTCAATTGTTTTTAATAAATACTGTCTCTCTTCCATGGTTGTGCCTCTGAGAAGAGCAGCTACAGTGGCACTAGTTGCAAGAAGCTCGGAGTATAGATGGAAGAAGTGGGTGAAGGTGACCTTGTTTTAAATGCAGAAGGCATCTCGTGAATGCAGCTTCACTGGTGCAAAACATCTTTAAATGGGGCCACTGGTGCCCATTTCAAAGGGACCAGCCAGGTCAATGCAACAAAGCACTGCTGAAATGCCCAGTAATAAGGATAACCTTTGACACTTGAGGCGCCTTCATCAGCCAGAACATGGTGGTTTAGCAGAGTACAAGAGCTGCAACATGTGAGTAGCCAGGCAGGAATACTGTCACTACCCAAAGATAAGTCTAGAAATCCTCTGCTTTTGAAAATCAGCACCAGTGAAGTGTTGCAGGACACTCAAAAAGGGACATAACCACAACAACTCTTACTGAGAAGAGTTTCTGAGAGTTTTCAAATCCATGTGCTTTGTCTTTGATGCCATTGCCTGGAACAAAACTTTCTTTTGTTTTACCAACTAAAACCTGTTTTACCTTTCTTATTCTTTTCTATTGCCAGCAATGTAAAGGGCCTGATGAGTCCCATATACTACTTCTATTTTACTATAATTCTAGTCGCTGAACTGCTTGATGACATCCTAACTCACAATATTATTAAAAACTGAAGGAACTTTTGGATGCAAACCTTAGTATTTGGAATGTTGTCAAACCTTTCTTTCGTCTTTTAAAGTGGAAATAAATCAAGTTCTCTCCTTGTGAAGTCATTGAATGTACCCTATGAAATTTTTATTACTAGGGTAGAGATACAAAATGCCTGCATTCTGGCTCGGGCACATAAAATTGTAATAGCAAGACTCATATTATTCCATTAAATGGAGCAACTGGGGGGAGGATGATAACCAGGGTATATGGTGTGCCTTTCATTAATGTCTTAGCCACCTAAACAAAAGCCACCAATGCTTGTTTTGATACTACTTTTTGTTTATACTGTTTATAGTGTAACACATTGTTAAAGAGGATGCTTATTTTATTATACTCTTAGGAGACAAAATTTGTCATATGCTGAGCAGCTGCTTGTAAGAATTTGTGGTCTATCCATAGCTGATTTATGCAACAAGAGACTAAAAAATATGTATACCTAAGCAAATGTGTTTCTGGAAAGACTTCTTCTTTCAGAGTATTTTGACAGCACTTTCTTGCATGGACTGGGTTGATCCCTCTAAAATGAAGTGCTGCCCGAGTTTAAAGGTTATTTAAAATTTTAAATAAAAAAAAAAAAAAAAAAAAGATGATACCATGTTTATGATATAGCATCTCATTTCTGTTTCCTCCATGATATTCCTGGTTACTGACCTCCACAGTTAACATAACAGCCAGGATATGATCAGTGAATAATAGAACACATAACATTCATATGACACTTTCAAAATCTGTAAGTCCTTTTTCATTATGTTAATAAAACAAATATTAAAGTAAATTTAGCCCTCTTCTAATAGTATTGTACAAGTGGATTCAAAATGAGATTATTAAGGAAAAGTTTTCCAAAACCCAGAATTACTAGAGTGTAATATGCCATCAAAAACAGGGTGCTGACATACATATTCCACTTGCTTGCTTTTAAATAACACTCCATGGCTCAGCACCCAGCCACAGTGCACCACAATGCTCACACATGGTGTCTTCTTTTGAGTTTCAAGACAATGTTTGTAGTCTTAATTCATTCCATAGTTCAGATTTTTAATTTAACCGGTAGTTTGCATAGTAAACAAAAGAAAATCTAACACAGACATGTACAAATTCGTATTTATAAGGGAATTTAAACTCATCCATTCGCCTGCAGGCCCCATTATGGATACGCTTTTCAGCAGTTATTAGAACTCCTGAATGCTCCAAACAAGATCTGTTTGCACAGGGATTTTTTGGACACGAGTGAAGTCTCTGCAGTGATGAATTTAAAATATGTGGATTTTTAACGTACAAAAGGAATGCAGTTTGGTGATTTGTTATTAATGCTAACCCTACGCTGCTTTTTAATTTTTTTAACTGTATATTAGCAGTTGGAAGTAGGAAAGCCATCTATTTTTAAGGGATTCATAATGATCTTGTGATGACTTCAAGAAGAAATCGAGAGGTTCCCACATGAAAGTGTGTGACAAGTCTGGAGCTGCATTCTCGTGCTTCATGCAAACCAGAAGTGAGGCCCAGCAGAATCCAGCAAGGTTACGCCTACGGGAATGATGCACATCCAAGCTTACTCTAAACTAGGCCAGAGTGCGCCCAGGCTGCAAAACTTTGTCCAAGAACCAGGATAAATATTCAAGCAGTTTATCTGTTCCAATAGTAAAAACAATGCCAGATTCATGGCAGAGAAGAGAGAGTAAAAATCTCTGCACTTAGCAGTTAGAACACAGAGATCAGTAAGAAAATCATGGACAATTATCCTTGTTTCTTCAGCAAGTGTTCCTGCTCTTCCTCATCTGCTGATATTTATTTGAAGACACCAATTTACTGTATGAAAGAGTATCCTTTGTTTTGAAAAACAAACCCATTCCTGTGTGTTGCATGTAATCTGAGACACCATCCTGGATCAAGACTCTCATGGGACCTTAAGGCAGGGAAATCTTGTATGCTCAGACTGGCACATCACTAGAGGCTGAGCTTCTCAAGCCTGTGATCATATCGCCTTCAGCAAAGGTGCAATAAATTATCTTGCGTGCAACTAATACAAAGAGCAGCCCACCACCAGGAGCTGCCTGAGTTAACTCCAAGTGGGCACACCCTAGCTTGTATTCTAGTAACTTGTTTATCCATATCCTCACGTCTAAAGATCTCACCATGAAGACAAAGCGTACAACAACCCACATTCTCAAATGTCTTTGTTACTTCAAAAGGCCAAAAAGTAGTTCTACAGAATCACCTAAAAATAAAACGTTTTCTCATTCTGATCCTGGAAGCCCTGACTGCTCAAATACAAATTTCCCTTTAATATTTTTAAATTGAGAATGTTATCAACTGCAACACTACTCTGAAAATGGACCCAAATAAATACAAGTTGGGATACACTCAGTTTAAAAATGAAAGGACGTACTTGTTTGTTTCCAGTTACCAGCCCACTACCCTGCAGGCTTCTAAGTATCAGGCTAAGCTCTTCTCTCATGTCTACCCTCATGCACCTACACAGAAAACACACCTTTTTGTGGATACCCCTGCCATCCACATTAAGACCAAAACAGTCTTGACACTAGTCAGTGACACTAAAAGCATCAACTTTCTTCAGAAATCTGTGACAACTGAATGTGACAGGAGAGTGATCTTTCCTTTTTTTTTCAAGAAATCATTTAGTAAAGCCCACCCCTTGCTTGGTTACCTTTCTCTCTCTATCCATACCCTCCTAAACCTTGGAGCAGTTTCCAGAACTCATTTTCCACTACTGACATGTAAAAACTCCTCTTACTTTCAAACAATAAAAGGCTGTATTTATCCAAGACCTAAGTAGGTGGACCTCCAGAGGTACAGTAGAGTGCTCTTGCCCTCCAATAGGATCAATCAGCTTTTTCCAAAGACCAGGGTCTATGGAAAAAGGCAAAATTTATGTGGTAATACAGCTACTGGGTACATTCCTGGACTCTGGGGGTCCATATGAGTTCTCTGGTGTTCTGTTCAGAAACACCAAAAAACCTTCCCTAAGGCTTCCATGTGTGTAACTCTTCTTGCCTGACAGTGCTGCTTGCCTCTCAGTGAACAGAACTGACAGTATTCTGTGTGCCTAAGTGCAGTAAAGTGTTTAAGTACAGACACGGAAATTATACACAGGATTAAAGTAAAAATCTGTTCCTTATACATGACAGTTTGCAGTGCAATCATGTCTCTTCTGAGCTTTGTTTTAGCAGCCATCAATATGGACCAGTAGTCACTTTATATGTCTCCACTTTTAGAAAGCTTGCAAAGAAAATATCAAGGATTGTTTTACGTACAGTCTTACATATAAGAAGATTATGAACAAGTTTAACTAGTTTTCAGAAAGAACAGAAAATCCAGCATTAATCATCTACCGAGATCCAATGTTCCAACATTTCTCATTAATTCATGTGCTTGTCTGCCCACCTACTTATTAGCCAGGTCATTAGAAACTCAAAGTATTTCAACACATAATGAATTAATCAAGGGAACGAATGCAATGCAGTATGAAAGTAAAATTCAAATATGTCATTCCTCAATTACTAGCTTCACTGCAGATGTGGACAGGCATTAAAGCTAAGCATAGAGGAGCATGAGCTTCCTCCTGCTTCTTGTTCCTTCTGTGCTGTTTCTAAAATCCTTTTCTATATTCAGGAGTAAATGCTGTAATATTAATGTCCTACATGTTTTGCACGCTGCAGATACAGCTCAGTCATTCTCACCAAATAACCATTGCCAGCCTTGCTGGAATATACAGAAACAGTTTTGCTCCAAACAGCCAAGAATTTATAAGCAAATGTTCATTTACCCTCTGTAATCAAACATTCAGAAAATAAAAATAAAGCCTCTGCATTTTTCTGTCTCTGAAGAAAATTTGTGATCAGCTTTCATTTGCCTAGGTTTTACCCCCTTCTTTCCAGCATTCTGCAAGATCCTGACCAGGGCACAACACTGAGGACCAGGGAAAGGCATCAGGCCAGCATGTCAGAGCAAGTAAGCCACAGGAAGGGACAGCATAGTATTTTTTCCTTGTCATCACAGAGGGAGCAAGTGAACAAGCTGTGCTGGCTTCACTCCCCAGCCACTGAGAAGCAGCCAAGACCATCTCCATTTAGGGAGGTGCTATCTGCCACTGTGCATTCTTGGGAACAACAGAGGACAGGCAAATAAAGGGCAAAAATGCAATGCTCAAATAATTTAAGGAAGTATAAATATTGTGAGGTTGTACAAGTAGACAACATAAGAACCGATTTAAAGCACTGAGCACAAAAGCCAGCCTCTCCAAACAAAAATTAGTATTTACTACAAGACAATTAGAGCAAATACCTTCAGATCAAATCCCTGGACAAAGGACAGAGTTCTGAGAAGAAAGCACATTGTCAATTCTTTTCTTTTTGCTGTCAGGCTGTAAAAACATTGACTACCTTTAGTTCACTTGTTTTTTCAATAGCATAGTCATTCATTCCTTAACACACCCATACACCTTTTCTCTTCCTCTCCTTTTACAGTCAAAAGCTAAAGCCACATAAAAACTGTATGAAAACCCTAAGGGAAGCAACTCTAACCTTAGAATATTGAAGATGGAAAATAAGTTTTATCATATTTTTTTAGTTTACATCTGTATCAGTTTACAAAATCAGTTCACTTTTAAAAACCAGAAAGGAATGTATATCTCTGTGGAACAACTTATATCCACACAGGTAGAGGGGAATACGAACAGACTTACTACACGGAACAAGCTGTGCACATCTTCATTAGCATTTTAACTTTTACCAGTTTTTGAAACATTGCCTACTTATCTCCCCTCACAAGGTTTTTGGTTCATATTGTGGAAATTACCTGCACATGCCAGCTTGACTACTTTCAGATGGGATTGAGCTTGCATCATTGCTCCAGGGGATTTCATAAAAGAACATCCAGTATATGGGACCCAAATAGTGCTATACCATATTAAAACTCAAAAACCATACACAGCATGGAAAAAAGGCCTTTCACAGGAAGTGTTTTGCCTTATGGATCCACTTTGATTGCACTACCCTGTCTGCTGATGTGGACATACCCCAGTCTGAAATTCTTGTCAGGGTGAAGCTAAGCTTTCTAAAGTTGCCTTTTTTTTTTTTTTTGCCTCACCTAGAAATATGGACTTAAATGATGTTTTAAAAACACAGTGAATTCAGTACTCAATACTTGATTTGTGATTCTAAATACCTCTGGAGTTACTGCATGGTTTTTTAAAGGTTATCTATGAAAGCATAAATATGGCCTGAATTATATGGCCTGAATT
The DNA here is from genome assembly GCA_035047865.1 of Dendrocincla tyrannina. Taxonomy (NCBI): domain Eukaryota; kingdom Metazoa; phylum Chordata; class Aves; order Passeriformes; family Dendrocolaptidae; genus Dendrocincla; species Dendrocincla tyrannina. Next base: position 92,343,751 of record JAWWMP010000081.1, on the reverse strand, counting down.
TGTAACCTCTTTTTCATCCCATTCAGAGGAAAAGCTGGGGCAAAACCAGAGTAAAATAATTTAATGCCAGACACAAATCCAAACACTGCCATTTATACTGCAGGTTAAAATTTGCAAAGTAAAGAAGTTGATGTGATCTAGTGTAAGCGCACGTCTATCTGTAAACCAAATCTGACAGTACACGTGAATACCGGTGTAAGAGATACTTAATGCTTTCACAGTTGAAGCTATTTCATAAGCTTTTTTTTTTCCTATAACAGTAAAGGAATTCTCATGAAAGGAAACCCTCAATAAGAAATTCTTGTCAGATTCCTGTATTAACATATTCCTACACATGCATAAGACAATCCCCTGAATCATAGCACTTTCCCTCCCCCAGTTATTTATCTATTTTCTAAAGCTCATGTTTACAGTGTAGTGTCTTTCAATTTGATTTGGCTTGACTCTTAACTGCATGTATCTTCCCTGATGCTGCAAGTGGTAGCCCTCAATAGTGTTTCAAGTCCTGATGAATGTCAGGGAGGCAGCTTGCCAGGCCAGACCACTGCTAAGTTACTAGTTGATGCTGAGGTCATGCTGATGAAAACACTCCATGATACACTTTTTCACTTCTTACATGTGACTTCCCTGCATAAGGAACATATATTGACTTCCAGGGCATGCCATCAGGTGCTTTTGAAAAGTGTCCCAATGCGACATCCCTTTCAAGGCCTTCAAAAAATTTGAAATGAACGTGTTCAAGCCAGCAGGTGTAAGTAATTAAACTTTTATTCATGATCATTTACACATGACTAAAAATGTTCAGCACAAAATGCAAACTTTCAGTTATCTTTTATTTAGCAGTGAAAATGGTCATCTCTTTGTAATAAAGCACCAAGGGGCACATCACAGAAGAGTCAAAAACAGATTCCATTTATCATTTTCCCCCCTCACAACGTACATGACAAAGTTAAAGATTTTATCAAAAACTAGAAGTCCCAGAACAAATTTTACAGTCACCTGAGTATTTGGCAGGAATAGCACTATTTAGCAGCCATTACTTTTTTCTGCCTTTTTTGAAAAAAATACATATTTTTCACAAAAGTGAGACAGACATCATTGGGCCAAATATTGAGTTTCGTATTTCACCTGAACTTTTCAATGGGATACAAACCAACAGTTTGCTAGTAGGAGTATCTACAACTATAAAAGCAGATATCAAAAGAAATGGAAAAAAAATCATCTTGTTATAGCCTGACTAGTGGGACACCCATAACCACTACTCGACTTAGTTTTATTCATTACATTTAATTTGCATCTCATTCATACATACTACATTTAAGAAGACAACATGATTCTTTAAGTTAAGTTGTGTACAGAGAGAAATACATGTACACAGTTTTGGTAGTCATTTAAAGCTGTAAAATGTATACGTAAAGAGTCCTATGGACCCCATTACAGATTAAAGAGAAATAACCAGAATCAGTGTTACATACAAAACAATATTCTAACTCAGATACCAATACAGTTATCAGATAATTCATTAGAGAATAAAATTGTTATACAAAAAGAGAAATGCTGCCTTTTTATCACTTCAGAGCAGCAGATAAGAAGGCAACATTAAGAAAAGTGCACAGCAGAAGAGAATTTTTCAGTTTTCTGAAAAAGCTGAATTTTTCTTCAGACATGAGGCTTTTGTCCAGAAACATATTGTGCTAGGATTGCTTATATTCGCTCCCAGGGAATGCATTCTCTTCTTGTGTTAGTTCTCATTAAGGCGCTTCCTCTGACATGTAGGAACGATACATCAGGGCCACGATAATTGCTACTATTGCTGGAATCACCCAGTTGGACCACGAACTAAAAGGAAGTTTTTGAAACAGCAGTTTAGGAAGTGACAACCAGCAAGTTAAAAAAGAAAAAAGAAGTAATCACTTAAAGAAGTCCTTCCTCCCCACTCCAACAAATGCTTAAGATTCAGGGCACGAGAACACCTTGGCGCACCAGTAATACTCTAGACAAATAAAAAGTTTGTACAGTTAAGGCTTTGTACCAGAGCTTACAAGAAGTTTGCTTATTAGAGAAGAGTAGAACACTAGACATGTTTAAAGTCATGGCCTGCTGCCCAGAATATCATTCATTCAAAAGCCATTTAAGTAACAGAATCACGTGACACTTAAAAAAGCACCCAAGCTCCCCACCCAGAGGGGCATGGAACAGTCCTCTGAGATTTCAGCAGTAAACAACTGTCAGCATGGTATAACTATACAAAGTTTGATTCAGTGGTGTTCCAAAGTATTTTCCGACCACCTCTCAATTCTGACAGATTTTTCCTGTTATACACAGAATCCTCTGAGAGGCAACAGCGGTAGCAAATTATAAAAGTGAGGTATCCACGTCAGTAAAACAGTTGGCAATGGCACTAAGTGTCTTCCATTCATGTGGTAGACTCTGGAAATAAAGACTTGTGCAAAACAAACCATTTGGTAGATATTGAAACATGTCAATATGAGAAAAATATCTACCTACTAAGCTGACATACTTGCAAAGTGGTACATAGATGCCAACTTGGACTTTCCACAAAACAGATGTTTCCATGCACCATCCTCTGACATCAGAAGTTAAAAGCTATTCAGCTTTCTAAGCTTTAGAAACACAGTCATGAAGAACTTCAAGATTGACATAAGGTGTCATACTGTACCTGGAAGTAGACTGAACAGTGGTAATAAGAGTTTCCTGGAAAGCAAAGCATAAAAATGTATTTACACCAGGCAGACAGACCTCTCCAGCTCAATTTCAAAAAACTCATTAGGTGGGACTAATTTAGAAACAACTCAGTGCATGCATTTGGAAAACATCTCATAATTCCTGTAAACAGTTCTCCTGTTAGAAGCTAGCCAGCAACAGTTTCTATGGCAAACATTTCCTCAGGTTCCTAAACCAGTATTATCAAGAAGAATTTTTCTGTAAGTTTTCCATGAAGGTAACTTCAAACTCAGGTTACATTTCAAAAGTTTTAGGTGACTAAAAGAAAAAAATTCATTACTTGACTAAAAGCTAATTAAAAAGACTAAATTAATTCACAAATATTTTATATTGAAACTAAATGAAGAAAGCTACTAATTTATATCTACAAGGCTTATTAAACTCAGGGGTTTTTTGGTGTGATGTTTCAGATTGCATAAGAATCAGTCAAATTGTTATAGCTGTTTCTGATATTGACCTGGATTTCTTGCTCAGTTTCCACAGAGAAAACAGCACTACAAGATCAAATCCCCGTTGGGTAGGTCTGCACAATCTATATGAAGTCCTATTAATTTGAATAATTCTAATTGTACGTGACGCCGAGTGCATTTTAAAGATCCAAGTGCAAGGGCAAGCAGGCCATTTGAAATCCCAAGGCTTTCTGACAGTTCCTAGAGAGCCAGGGCACAGAACCCACCTAACCTGTCACATTATCCACCCAGAGTGCAATGCAAAAGGAAACTGTCTTTTTACAGCCACACATCCTGCTGGAGGAAAGCACCCCAACTTCCTTCTGGAATGAGGGAAGGCAAGTGTAGTTTAGGTAGTTATTTGGATACATCTTAACTTCCAACTGACTATTCACTGGCCAAATACTCTAAGTTCTTGTTTAGCGAGCTCACTCAAAGGATTATCTACAACTAGCACTGGGCAGTCTGTTTCTCAGTTGCATTTATCATTTCTCCTCTTCCAGCTTAAGTGGAAACTGTTCTGAATTTCAAAAGAAATACAAATATCAGATGGTATTCTTGGTGAGGACAAGCTCAGAATTCCAGTAACTACTCATTAGTATACTAGTTCCAGTCCCTAATTAATAATAAAATTAATAACTGCTACAGTGATCCGTTCAGAGAGTATATATATCTATAAATTTACTTTCTTTCCTTTAACTCATATATATTACTGGTAGATATTACAAAAGTGATTACTTTTAAGAAACAATCAAACAGCAAGAGTAAGATCTATTCTCACTAAGCTTCATTTTAAAATAATCTTTAATTATTTCCTAAGCACACTGATGGTAAGCCAGCCCTGAGCAAACATCCTCTATAGACACAGCAGCAGCAGTTCTACAGTCACCTTTTGCTACAGTATAATGCCAAAACACTTGTTACCTCCTGGTTTGAAGCCACACAAATTAAAGAAAATAACATTTAAGAGGAAGAATAATTTGAAGTTGTATCAACAGGTTTAAGAGATCTATAACCTGAAACACCACACTTAAATCACACTGAACTATTTTTATTTCTGGGAGTATACCATTTATACACAGACACTCAGACATTGTCCCTAATGCCTGAAAGAAACAATGTGGCTTTTCAAGAAACACACTTACTGTTGGTTTCTGAAGCTTCGGTCTATCATCCTGTGGAGAAACAAGAAAGAAACATTTAGACAAAATCCAAAAGCATTAAAAAAACCCAAATCCACACCATTTATCAATAAATTCAGTTTGCCATTTATTCTGATTATATGTAAGTACTTTTCCCTACGTAAAAACAGCCCTGCAAGAGAGCAGATGTCAGTGTATAATTTTGAGCTACCATAAACAAGATCACTTCCCTAAACAATACTTTCAGTATGCAATACAGAAGTAAAACCCAAGCCTCCAACAAATTTCATTGGTTTTTGTGCCCATGTTTTTGCCCTTCCTTTGCCTCTAGAGAGGACACATAACCTTAGCTTATACACTGACTGCAATTATAGTAGTTTACTTCTACCTAGTCTACTGGTATCATTGGACAAAGTCAACTAACTAGTTTTGGTCCAATGTTCACTGGACCAAAGGTCCCAAATTCTATGGATCTTTCACAAACTCATTAAGTTTTACTTGGCATAGTCACATTTATTACAAAAAAGAGACCAACAGTACATAATCCTATCAGTGCTGTATTTGCACATTAAAATAGCAAGCTGTTTGTTTCATATCAAATGAAAACAGGCACTTGCCAAACAAGGAAGAACTGAACTGATATCCAGGTTAAGAACAACGCTACTGGCATTGACTGCCATCTGTACTATATGGCAAGCCTGCAAGGACCCAAATGTGCATCAGAGCCCAGTTATTTCTCACTAGGAGAAGCTACACTAGTAACATTTATCCGGTGAGGATCTGAGACTGAAAGAAGATCAGGGATCTTACTGTGAAATAGACCACTGAAGACAGTGATATTTACCTGGAATGCAAGACAAAACATACACAAACCAGAAGAGGAAAATAAAGAAGCAGGAATGGGCAGTAAAGAAGAGCAGACAGGCACACTAGCAGCGTAAACCTCTAGCCAGTGGTTTTCAACTATTAAGATGCAGGAGAGTTCAACTATGCCCTTGCTGAAGGAAGCCAAGGCAGTAGCGATGCAACTAGAAATAAGTCCTTCAAAACTTGAGACAGCAGAAAGGTGCTTGTTAAAAGCACGGGAAATGGTTGTGCATGGTGTAGAAAAGAAGAAGTGACAGATGATCTGGTGGGAACTGATCATAAACAACCTGACAACCACAAGTAGGGAACTCTGATACAGCTTAAAACGGGGTAAGCCAGAGAGCAGGAAGACAGACCATCAAACTGGAACTACAATGCTTATAATAGCCATTTTCTAAACATACATATGAAGAGGACTTTACTTTCAGATTCAGATTTTAGCCTGGCAGACACATATTTACAATGATGAAAGTAACATTTTAATGAAGCATACAATTTTTCTACATGAACAAGCATTTATTTTTACAGACAGAAGCATCTGAAAATTCACAAACCAACTTCAAACACAGCTTTAAAAAAAAGCATCCAAACAAACAGTCACTCTGCATATTGACAAGAAAAGGTCTAGACATTCTGACATATCATCTTCAGGGGTTACAGTTTCATTATAAAGCTGACAGGTACACCAGAAATGGCACAATTCCATATTCAGTTTATCCAAGAACTAGGCTGTAACACAATTTAAATCAGCAAAAGATGTGACTATCCTTAGTGCTACATTAATCAAACCCCTTCACATTGGGGGAACCTATCTCCAGCCCAGGTCCATCTTCAAACAGCTGCAGGACTGGCATCCAAGCAAACTAGCAGTTCTTCTTGATTTTGGTAATTTACCAGATAAATAACTAGATGCAAAAACATTACAGTAGACAAAATGTAATGACACTCTCACACACTCACCGGATGAAGTTCCCCAATAATAAAGGATTCTGACAACGTCCTTGCATCTGTGGAATGGCCAACATCTTCAAAGTTCTCAGTTGCATCTCCTCCAGCTTGCTCCCTGAGGACCTCTTCACCTCCCGGGTGCTGCAATTTTTAATGAGTTTGAATTTGTTACTGAAATACATTTCACATACTAAAAATTCATTTTTACATTTCTAAAATTATAAACAAAAGGCGAAATCAGCTGCTAGACTTCCTAGAGCAAATATAAGACTTTCTGAATAACTAGAGAGCTTTACTTACTCTCTGAAGCCAAAACCAAGGAACCTAAGACTCTCTTTCATTGGCAACACAGTAGTAAGAGGCATTACTCCTTGCAACTAAAGCATTTAGACTCTTGTGTGGCTCCATCTGTATTTTAATAGCCTATTATCTGAAGTTGTATTCTGTGTTCTCACTTATGCAGGAAATGTGTGGTTTTATCCAAGCTTCAAGTTAATCCTGGTTTATGCTGAGGGCTGGGCCAGATAACTTGCAAGAATCCTTTCCGAAAGAAATTATTGTATGACTATTGAGTAAGACCAACAGTTCAGAACTGTTTAAGCACACCTGAAAGCTCATGAGACACTAGATTAGCAATGACTTTGGAATACCAAACCCACATTGCTGATAAGACCCTTGAGACACAGAGAATTCATCTCCCAGTATCTTCTAATACCTCAACCCATCACCATTCCCTTAACCTAAATCCCTGTTCTCCATTATTTTTATTCTTCCCCAGGATGCACTTTTGGGATGTTATGAAGTTTCACATTTCAATCCATCAAATAAATCTGCCTGTATATGCTGCAATATGTATCATACGCTCTAGTTCAGTGAATTTCCTCAGCTTCCAATCACTCATTTATATAACAGATAAGTAACATGACAAAAATTTACCACTCAGCTTTCAAGTAGGAAACTACTACATAAACATTGGGAATGATTAGGTAAGCAAGTTGAAAGCACTTACTAGTACTGCCTTAAATTAGGGCAACCACGGAATAGATATTAGCACTTTACCAGCATCAGAGGAAATAAAAGGCTTCGGAGACTCAATTTTTAATGCTTCTGACTACAGAATCTAAAATGATTAAAATTAGGCAAAACTTCTACTATTTAGGGTCATCTTGCCTGGAGCACAGCTGTCCAGAAAGGCTATGCTTAGCCAGTAGATTAAAATAAATGGCATAAACATTCCTGCTAGTCTAGGCAATTCAGGTTAGCATTTACTTCAAATTAACCATATTAATCTCCTATCAAACCTTCTCTTCCAAAAAAAATAAGATTTGTTTTTACAGATGAAGAAAACACTACTACTACTAGTTTCCAGCAGTACAAGAACTCCAAAACTTGAATCTTTGCGTTAAAGGCAGAAATTTATTTTACTAGACTAAGGAAGTTGAGAAACACACCCCCCACCCAACATACAAAAAACCCACCAAAATCCCAACACAACACTTTTTAAAGAGCCAAGGTACCACAGCTATTAGGGCAAGGAACTCCTACCATGACTAAGCAAAAGCTTAAGCAATTGATTGAGAGATTAGATGCAGCAACTGAGCCAAAAAAGGTTAAAAGAGTGTATGCAGAGTAAAGATTATGCAAGCAGATGTGCAAATATGGCAGGCTCACCAAAATCCTGCCCTTGAATCCACTCTGATAAGCATTCAGTAAAAGAACTGGACATAAGTTGAGGGATCACTCAAGTTCAGTGCCTTGAACTGGCACTTAGCAGCTGAACTCGGGTCTATCAGGCTCTCCTCAGTATTGCCACAACTAAGTCTTCAAAGAATTCCTCCAGCAACATGGGTTTGGGGGGTTTGTTTAGGTTAGTTTTTTAACACCATGCTATAGAACTGTGGTCCCAAAACCAGAAAAAAATATGTAGCAGCTTCAGCAGAAAAGATGGCACAACTCCTTGGAAAATACGCTTAGCAAACAAGGTATCAACTAGCAGCAAAAGGCACCAATGTTAAACAACCCATAAAGCACCAGTAGCATGTAAACTTGTACTCATGCACTGAAACGAAACCAAACCTTACTCATACAAGCATATAAAATACTATTTACTCCACCAAGTCAACAAGATCACATGGTTTATAGCAGTTGCCTCCCAAAAAAATTCCCCAGCCAACCAAACAAGTGGATACCTACCAATATAAGTGCATCTACATTAAAATTATTTCACAGAGTATTTTAACAAGCTACTTGCAGGTTGCCAGCTACAGAATGATCACGTACTAACTTGTGTTCCCAAATCCCTCCCCTGTGCCACTACAAAGCAATCACGTAGCTTTGGGCAGCATCACTCAGGCACTCCAGCTTTTCTCTGCAGAACTAGTTTTTGGTCTAACTAGTAACTGATTCCTCTGTCTACAGAGTATTAGTCAACACAGTGACTGCAATCAACCCTCTCTACCAACCTTTTGGGTGCCTATCATGTACCAGCTGAAGGGGACAAATTCACCCAGACCTCTGTCACCACAGCTGGAAAATCAGTATTTTTTTGTGACATAAGCAATCTAAGTACAGAGAATCACACACAGAGTTCCAAACTTAAGCCATATCCCAGATGATGTTACCAGTAACCTACTAGACACAGACAGAAGTACTTGGAAACTAAACACTTTGCTTTTAGATGGCACTCCTGCTTAATGATGCAAACTCGCAAACCCTCTGCAAATGACTCGCACATAATGCAAGCAATTAATGAAAGATTTCACCTCCCCTAATAAAAAAGAGCAACTGTAATGTCTCACACAAAGGGCAGGAACTGACTTTTCTATCAAAAGCTGAGCATTTTCCATGGTTGGATGAGTTTCCCAAAGTTTGTTTATACAAGGCCTTTGTTCATGCTTCTGCCTGGTAAACAAAGCTTGCTACCAGAACTCCTACTTTAATGAAGATCTGCTGAATAGATTCTGGAACTGGAAGGCCCACAAGACTATACAGATAGCTACTCCTAAACCAAAATCCTTGGGATAAAAACAACTGAAGAGTTCTTGCAGGTAAAATTGGGGTGTAAGAGGAATAAAAAGCTTTTAATGATAAATTAAGATATCCTAGCTCATTCCCAGGACATTCCCAATATACTAACATATATAATCTAAATGACATGCATAACAGATGTCTGTACAAATCCATCACTAGTACATAGCACAGACTAATTCCTAACAGCAGCACATTAGCAAGTTTTAGATATGGCAAGTAAGCAGTTAACCTTGCTGCTCTCACCTGGGTCAAAAGTCTGAGTTACCTCATCCTGAATGCCACCTTTTCTCCCCCTCACTAGAGTCATGCAAATTTCTTAGTGTCATAGTTCAAGACTGTTAAAGAATAACTACCTTAATTTGCAATTCCTGCCCCTCTCCCTTTCCATACTGAGGGAATAAAATCTAGGGTTCAGTTTAACTTTTGAGGAGATTAGCAAAGGTCTCCATCAGTGGCAGTCACAAATTCACGTTTCACTTTCTGCGCTACAAGGATGAGAACCAGAAAGGGGGCAGTGACAGAGACAGAAACATGAAGAGTCAGCTTTATTATGCAAGACAGACAGACAAATGCCTGTTTGTTTCAAGGGCTCATTCATGCAGTCTGAGAGAGTCCTCCAAATTATTTCCATCACCTATTTAAGTTACAGGACAGAAATTGTCTGCTCATGTAAAATGTTAGGAGCCTAGGAGAGAAGATGTCTCTCTGAGGGTATATTTTTGAAAACCATCATTAGGGTTTTAGATGAAGTGCAAAAGAAATAACCAGTAGCTGGGTGCCTGTTCTGGTTCCATATTGGATAGAGTTCCATTTTCTTAAAGGCTGGTATAGTGCTGTGCTTTGGATTCAGTACAAGGATAATGTTGGTAACACAACGATGCTGTAGTTGATGCTAAGTGGTGCTTACCCCAGTCAAGGACTTTTCGGTATCCCATGCTCTGCCAGTGAGCAGGTGCACAAGGAGCTGGGAGGGAGCACAGCCAGGACAGCTGACCCAAACTGGCCAAAGGAATATTCCATACCACAGAATGTTATGCTCCATCCATAAAGTGGATGGAGATGGTGGTGAGTCACCAATCAGTGCTCAGGAACAGGCTGGGAATTGGTCAGTGGGTGGTGAACAACTGTATTGTGCATCATTTGTTTCTCTTGGGTTCTATTTCTCTCTCTTCTCTCTCTCTCTCCTTATCATTACAGTTTCCCAAATTTTCTGCAATACAGGTCCAACAGCCTTTGAATGACAGATATAACATACAAGTTTCTGGTTTCAAGAATAGTTTTTCAAGCCAAGACCTTTTAAATACTGCCCTGCAAAAGCTGAGGTCTCTTGACTTCCTCTCCTACACTTTGATAATCAAAGTAAATTCAGAGATGAATATTCAAGTTATGAAGTTTCTCCAGTATCTGCCATATCAAAAAAAAAGGATAAAAGCAGTTGCTGGAATCTTCATCTTAGCAATCACGAGGACAAGGTGTCGAAGTACACAACTGTTTTGTCCTTCAGCACTTTATCTGTATTTCAAATCATCTTTTTTAAGGCTTGCCAAGCTAGCATGGGTCACACCATGTGATGCCTCCACTCCTACTTAGCCTCACCACTCCCAACACATACACACATCACCGCCCCCCATCTACTTACTACCTAACTTCAATCAAGTGTTCACAAAGGCTTATGGTTCCCAAAAACTAAACAAGTTCCACTAAGTATCTACAAGCTCTGTGCAGACGACAGCTTGACAGAGGAAATACACTCTTTAAGTACTGTAATACAGTGAAAAGCAGCAGCACAGTTTCACTTATTAAGCATGAGAACACTCAAGGTGTCTTCAGGACTGAAGCACAGTAAAGTTTTAACTTCATTATTAATAAGAAAATATTTCCATAGGTTAATGCAGTAGGTGAAAAGACTGCTTATTGATTTAAGAAGTGGGACTGGTGAGGTTAGCTTCTGTTCCCATTTCTTTACTCCCCTGTAAATGGATACATTTACTTATTTACTACTTGGGAAGAGCACGAGTGAGGTGATGCTTTAGCAGCGCATCATTTTTAGTAGTACTGGACTTAAATTTTAGAGGCCCACATTTAATTCTTAAATATGTTAAGCTTTTCTGCTCCTGAAAGGAGCTGCAAGAAATAAACAAACCTGAGTTTAACCAATAATGCTATTGAAACAGCTAACGTAATCCCCACTTGGAGAAGGGTTTACTGTACTCTGGAATGAACCAGCAAGAGGCCAGCTCAAATTTCTCCTCAGCTGTCACATGCCTCAGGGTGTCTGACAGTGTCAAAAGAATTAGCATAACATTTAATAAGTTAACCAATTATCAAAAGCATTAAAAAAAAAGGTTTAAAAAAAGTGCCCTACAAAATATCTTAATCCAAGGGTTCCATATTACAAAAATCACCAACATAACGAACATTAAAATATCCAAGAGCTTTCTCTAGAAGTGCAGCTTCACTTAGATACTTCAGGTAACTATTTTCAACATTCTCATTAATTTATTTACTCAGAATGACTCCAAAATTTCAGCTCCAAAACCAGCCATGTTCTACTGCAAGCTGTTTAGTGTGAGGTTAAAGTTTGATCCTTGTGTACCAGAGTGACTTAAGACATTCCCCAGTTGTCCAAAAAGCCCAAATCTTAGAAACTGAATTCTTGCGATATGCTGCTGAATTATCAATGTTGTCCTGAAGGCTGAAATTAAGATTTTCTTGAAAAATTTACCCAAGGTAGTGCCTCTTAACATTTAGCAATTTCACCACACGTACTGAAAGAAGAGGCTGTGCAACTACTTAAACTAAAAAGCTCATTAGATCCTGGATTTTTCTTGTCAAGTGTTTTTTTTCTTGTGTTGTGTTAGGTTTGGAGTTTTTCTGAGGTGGAATTTTTGTTTCCCCCTGCCAAATATGGACAATATACAATACAATTATGTATCAATCAAAACTGATCAAGTTTCCAAGAACAGCTACTTCAGTTTCACAGACTTCTATAATCAAACAGGCTCTGTCTGCATAACCAAAGATTTCCATAACTAAAGTATGAAGAAGATCAGGGCAGAACTAGATGAAAAATAATCAAGGAAGAGTCAATAGGTCTGTTTCACAACCCGCCTTGCTGAAAAGTGAAACAATTTCCACTGACATACAGCTTAAGAATGACATACTACCTGTGTCAACACTGCCTTTGAAAAATTGCTTGTCAACTCTTTCTTTGCAAAATCCTCGATTTCTACTTTGAATTGCAAGTGTTTACAAGTACAAAAATAGGGCTACAGATCTACTGAGGCTTGAAATCTGTCATGTCTCTACCCATCTGAACTGCATTTTCAAAGAAGTTAATATAGGTCTACCACACACTCTTCAAATGGATGCTACGTCTTTAGGAAGAATTTCCTCACAGAAAGGGTGATTACACATTGGAATGGACTGCCCAGAGAGGTGGTGGAGGTGTTTAAGGAAACACTGGATGTCGCACTTAGTGCCATGGTCTAGTTGACATGGTGGTGTACACTCACAGGTGGGACTCAATAATCTCAGAAGTCTTTTCTAACCTAATTGATTCTGTAATTCTCTCTTGGCAGATTGGGAATTAATGGGAGCAAAGGAGAAAACTCTAAATATCTAAATCCCAGCTTCATTCAATAGTGAAAAAAATTCTCCGTATGATGTATTTCTGCATCTCCACAGAAGAATGTTTTAGTCAAATAACTAAAATACTTCTTTATTAACAATGACTACCAATGACTACACCAACTGCTCACTGTCTGCAAGAGATTGAAAACTAACTCTAACCACTAACTGGGGGGAGAGAAAAACCCAACAAAACACAACCAAAAGAATTCAACCTGGCTCTAGTACTCTGCACTAGAGTTTGAACTTGTGCAGCTTTGCAGCACTCCACTCCCAGCTGGCACTGAGTGGGCTAGGGCAGAAGTGAGAGCACAGACCCTGGAGCAGTCAGTGCAGGAGTTAATTTTCTGAACCTGGCGGCCTGTGTGGAATGCAGGGTCTGCCGAGCTCTGCCAAAAAGACAGGACTAAGGTCACCCATGGTGTACTTATTCAGCAGATATGTATGCAAGGCCACTGTGATCAAGTGGCTTTACTGAGAATTGGATGTAAGAATTTTGTCTTTACAATGATAGTAGTGAGGCACTGGCACAAGCTGCACAAAGAAGTTGTGGATGCCCCATCCCTGGAGGTGTTCAAGGCCAGGCTGGATGGGTCTGGAAGCAACCCGGTTCAGTGGATGGTGTCTCTACCCATGGTAATTGGGTTGGAATGCGAAGTGCTTTAAGGTCTATTCCAATCCAAACCACTTTGTGATTCTGTGACTACTAGAGTAACTTCAAAATCTCTGATATTCCGGGTGCTGTGATACTTTCCTTCCACTTTGTGAAGTTCCCTTCCTGTTTCATAGTACAACACACTGTAACAGTGTGAGGAATGGAGTTGCTGACCTTTTAGCTCACAAGACAATACGGCTCTGGGTGCCAGCTGAGCCTTCACTTTAAACTCTGCTCTCAGCTGGCACACTAGAGCAAGAAGCACATGGACACTGCCCCACACAGACACACAGACTGCCTCAGCCCTTCACCATGCCTCCAGTTTTTGTCCTCCTCGTCCTCACTTCCTGCAAGTTCACCCTGCGATTCGAAGGCCGATAGTTTTAACGCGGAGAGCGGGCCACGCCCGAGCGGGGCCCGGAGCGGGCCTGGGGCAGCCCCTCGGCCCCGGGGCACGGCGCGGGCACCTACCTCGTCCAGGAACTTGGTGACATCGTAGATGCGGTGGTGCAGGATGATCCAGGTGCTCTGGCTGTTGTTGTGCTTCTGCACCTCCTCCAGGCGGTAGTAGCGGCCCCGCCACGACTCGCCGCCGGCCTCGCTGGAGCCCACCATCTCCCTGTGCTGTCCTGTCCGTGTCCCTGTGCGGTCGCTGTCCCGTCCGCGTCCCGCACCGCAGCCCCGCAGCCGCGGCTCTGCCCGCACACGCCAGCGCTAGCCCCGCTCCGCTAGCCTATCAGGGCCCGCCCCGCTCCGCCCCGCCCCGCCCCTCCGGCCGTGCCGCGCTCTCATTGGCGGAGCCAGACGCCAATCAGGAGAGGCGCCCTCGTGCCCCGCCCCTCCCACGTGACTGGTGCGGGCGGGGCCACCCGCGGGGTGAGCCCCGACGCGGCCGGGGCGGGCGGAAGGTCTGCGGGATGTTCTTTGTGGTGCTGGAGTGGCGTGCCCAGCTGCCCGGGGAGGTTGTGCAGTGTCCCTCTCCGCAGGCGTTCCGAAGCCCCCCGGAGGCGTTGCTGTGTGACGCGCTCCGGGAGACCCTGCCCTGGCAGCGGGGTCGGGCCGGGTGCCCTGCTGAGGTCCCGTACAGCCCGAACACTTCTGGGGTGCGGGCGCACCCGCAGCCCGTCCCAGCAGTGCCTCAGCGCCCTCGCGGTGGGGAGTTTTTCCCCTGACACACCCGCTCTGAATTACGCCCGTGCCGCGGCAGTAGAGCCGGCTGGCGGTGCGGGGCGCTGCCCCTGCGCTATGATGGGCGCACGCACGGCTGGGACCGCGCCGAGTCCCGGCCCGGCAGCCGGCCCTCCCTGCGAGGGGGCCCTTCCCGCTCTCCCCCTTCCCGGCGGCTCCCGGCCCGGGAGGGAGCTCTGTCGCCGCTCCGAGCGAGCGCCCTGCGCTGCCGTGCCCGCGGCCCCGCCGCGGTGCCCCCGCTGTGCCGCGCAGCGCCGTGAGGCGGCACCGGCAGAGGCGGTGCCAGGAGCCCCGGGGCTCCCTCGCAGCTCCTGCAGACCCGCCGGCGGTGCCGGGACCCGCTCGCCCTGCCTTGGGCAGCAGCCCGTGGGCCTGCGAGCGAGGCCTGCCTGGGACACGGCCCTGCCTCGCTGTTCGGGTGCCGAGGGCACCGGGCAGCGCTCCCCCCGCCTCCCGGCGAGGCTCTGCCGGCCGCCCAGCACCCTGTGTCCCCTCAGCTTTCTCTGAGGTAAAACACGTTTTCCTTAGCTCTGGACTCAGATGTGTTTGAGGGGTTGGCACGTCGGTCTCATGAGGGCCTCCCCGTCCCCGTGTCATGTCCATACATCCATACACGACTTGGGTGCCTCAGCAGCAAGAGCCCCATGGGGCGATAACCAAACCCATGGGTCGGGTTCGGTTTGGGGTTTTTTGTGGCATTAAAATTTACCCAGTGTGGCCTGTGGCTTGTGCTCAAAGCTCGTGCTTAGGTAGCTGTTCTGCACCCTGTCTGTGTGTACGGGACAGCTTCACGCTGCTTCTCTGGGAGTGCCACCACCACCGTCAGCTCCTGCCTCTGCTCCTTTACTGTCAGTCTGACAGAAGAGTAGCTATGTCCCTCACACTGGTGGTGGTCTCAGCTTTAACGAGGAGGCTCTTTGTCCCATCTGCCTGGTTGCTGCTGAAAATTGCAAATATTGCTGCCAAGTTCTGCAATTTGCCTGGCTGTTCTGACTGAAAAACAGCAATAGCCGTTTTCTGACTGACGTTCTGTTCAGCTCAGCAGTAATTCAGGGATGGTTTCTAGTTCATGTGCTGTGATTATTGACATCTAAAGGTGCAATTTCTCCCACACACATAAGGTTCTCTTACTTGCACATAAGGTAGTTGGGTTTATTTCCTATGATTTCTAACTGGCGGTTCTTTCTTAACAGGTAGTTCTGTGTTAACTGCTACTTCTCTCTTTATCCTCTCCCCTGAAGGAAGAAGCCTTTTGCAAGCACTCTGTCCCATTAGCTTTTAAGATGTCTGGGAAGATTCAACTTGTACGTAACACAGCAAGTGGTTCCCACGGGCGAGTTGGCCTCGAACAGCAAGCGGGGCACTGGAATGTTGCAGCATGTGTTTTACAACATCTCTGCCACAAAAATCCCCCATAAACATTATGAAAGCAGAATACTTAGGCTTTCTTTTCCGGGTTTGCAAAAGGACAATATTTTTTTCTCATTTAAAATGAGAATTTCCCTTGAGCTGCAGCTTTCAGAATTTTCTGATGAAGTGATAGTCTTGGCTGACATCTTAAAAAAAATCTACCTTTTATGCTTGCTGAAAAAACCCCCTTGAAATGTGTTTTTCTTTAAGGGTAAGAAACGAGAAAACATGTTATTTTCTTCTAAATTACAGTTATAAAACACTGACCTTGTGATTTTTCTAGGATATGGCTGAGGCTAATCTGTTTAATGTGCTACACTGTAAGCAAAGCAAAATCAGAACAGCAAAGTTATTCTTGACATTGTTATTCAAAATGTATTTCCAGTTCATAATTTTTTTATCACGCTTTGCAAAATTGCTTTTCAGGTGAATTCCCAGTGACTTCATAAAATTTGGAATCAAAACAGACTTCCTACCTGCCTGTCTTTCTTTGAAACACTTCGACTGAGAAAGGTGCTGTGGTTAAAAGGTGTCTTTTTATTCAAATAATGAAATATTAGATTTTTTTTTTTGTCATAAATATTGCATTACACTAAGCCTGGCCTGTGGTGCAATACATAGAAGCACACAACAGGTGTCCAACAAGACAGGTAACAGCCATAACTTCATATTATTCCCATGGACATGAAATTTATTAGTACTACATCAAAGGATCACATTCTCAGTCTGAAATTCTGGTTCTTTTTGGTGCTTTTTAGGAAGTTCCAAAAATGACAGAGGTTCATACATATACATACACATACTCAGTATTTTTTTGCCCTTGCCTTTAGTCTGAATATTTTGACTTTTGTAAATGATTGGTTTTTTCAAGCATAATGCATTGGGTGTAACAAAAGGATACTGAGCTGTTTTAGTTAACTACATTGCTATATTTGCTACCTATTCTTAATCAGAAGATAATCAATTATTCCTTTATTTAATACCATATACTTTCAAAGTTCTGTAAACAAATATCTGCCTTATAAAAATATTTATTTTATTTTATTTTATTTTAAGACCCAAGCGCTGCCTTGGGGCAATCACCAATATACCATGAATAAGACCAAGCACCAGTCTCTGTTCTTTGTCAGTCTGCCAGATCTGCAAAAACTCTGTGCTGCAACAGTAACACTGAATTCTCAGATACCAGAAGCTGAGACAAGGAGTATACAGATAAAGATGTGCAGGTAAAGAATTTTTGTGGGCCATTATTTTCAGAAGCTGTTGGTGGTTGTTATTCAAATATTTTTTTAGCAGTACTAGAACGAACTATAATAAAATCAGCAAAATTCTTATCAGTGGCAAAATGTAAAAAAATATTTAAAACAGGGTTATTTTTCCTTGGATAGGGGACTTACTGGCTGTTGGGGAGAAAAAAATATATTTCTATTATGTTTTAAATTTCATCAGCTCAAACTAACAAGGCCACATACTTCAAACTAATAAATGGTTAAAATTAATCTGCGTTCACCTGCAAAGCTGGAATGCTTCATGTGGGTTGAGACTAAGTGAAAAGAATATTTGGAAAGCAGATGTATGCTTCTTAGCATTCACCAAGCATTATGTCATTCCTTTTGATAGAAAAGGATAGAAGTGAGAAATTCTGACAAAAGTAGCACTTTTGGAGAGTTCTGTTCCTGTGCCAAGGCCTGTAGTCTTTGTCTTAGACCATTGCACATCTTCTAGAGCAAGTAACTTGGGCTAATCCAATTTATTATACTGAGCCACTGAAAACTAATTAAAAATGGAAAGCATTATGTTTGCAGAAGGTGAGGAAAGTAAATTTAAGGTGAGAAAATCAAATGGGTAAAACTAGTTTTTAATTTTTTTCTCACTTTTTTTTATAGACAGTTATTATTCCTGTATCAAGAGATCCTTTCTGCACCTATTATTGGAACACTGAATCAAATTTCGGTTGTAATGGCGGTCAGTATCATTTTGTAAATAAGTATCTGTACATACCTACTGCTACAGATGTGCAGAATGCACCTCACTCAAAAGAGAGAAGCAGCAGTATGCTTTATTGAGGTAAAATAATAATTTGGCAGAGTTTGATGAGTGTGATGGAATTTAACAGTGGTTTGGCAAGGTTCAATAAGTTTGATGGCAAGATTTGCCTTAATAATTACTACATGGAAGAAACATAAAAAGGAAAATTGAGTTAGAATGACTCATAGAGAGACTAGAGGTGCGAGGAGTATGGAGTCCTGCTATAGGTTCATAGTGAACAATACAACATTGATAGTATCTGAATAGCTGTATGGATTAGTAATGCTTCATGGTATTAATTCAGCATGCGATCAGCCACTTACTGCAGATCACAGATAAGAGATCTCCTGGCCTTGGGCAAGGAAGGATTTCTTAGTTTCAGGTATAGAATCTCTAACCTTGAGAGGAGTCTGCTCAAGGGGAGAGTCACCTGCCATGTAAGCCAGCTGTTGTACAGGCTGACATTCAGGAGAGCTCAAACTGGGCCACTCCTGATTTTGTTATTGAAAGAGTGAAGTAGTTGGCTCTCAGTCAGTAGTATAGACAAGACAGATGTCTTTGATTTAGTGCTGATATCTTGTTCTGGTTATCTTGTACTTTTGGGTTTTGAAAACACCTCCTGAAATATTTTTCAAGACATCTTCGCTCCCTTGTACATGAGCCAAGGACTTTCCAGCGTGCAAGCTTATCCCAAAGATATGAGACCTGTTGCTTTTTGATCAATCTGAACCAAACTATGGCTAGGGGCCAGTTGTATTTGTTATACATATGTGTATGTTTCCCTAAGTGTTTTGTTTGAGGATCAGGGATAAGTAAAAATATTTCATTTAAAGCAAACTTTTGTGCATTAGTGATGGAGAGGAGACACTAAGTCCTCTACTCTTTTGACTGAAGTGGCCTTTACAGATTGTGAACCTTTGTGTGGAATGGAATGAACTCAGTTGGTAGGATGCCACCCAATCTTAATGAGAGAAGCAGAGTTCTGCAATTTTGCTTTGGACAGACTTTTGCTTGCTTGTTAGTGTATCTTCAGCTAGAAATGAGATTACACTATGACAAATATCTGAACTAATTTTAGTTTTCTACTGTAAAATACAGGATAAATTGTTTGCTTAACTATTCTGTAGCATGTTTTTGAAGGCAAAGTCACTGTTGTACCAGAATTTAATTTAGGATTTGCTAAAACACCTCTTAATTCCAGACATTTAATTTATTCTTTTAATGTTATTTTTAGATACCGTTTTACAAATCAGGAATATGTCAAGCCTATGTAGAGAGACAAGGAGCTACTGTAAGTGCTGAAATATGACACAGTTCTTAAGACTGTTACATTTGTCTGCAATTGCTGTTGCTAGAGATGAATATTTTTCATAGGCCATGCAACTTGAATTACAGAAGCCAAGTTTCAGGGTGAAAAAGTTGTCCCATAGACAAAATGCATCTTATAAATTTGGGTATCGTAAGTGTATTTTGTCAGAGCCAAAAGTTTTTAGAAGTTCCTGAACAACTTTCCTAGATTTCTCAATTGCAGTGGGATCCTGATCCTGCATAGGGGCATTGGCAACCTGCCCTTCAGGCCAGAGACCTGCAGCTCTCCTGTTGGTGTCACCCACTCTACCAGCAGATTCCACAGTGGGGGATGTTCAGACAGCTCAATTGTCTCCCCATTCACCTTTGGGTTTACCCAGCCTGTACAGGGCAGTCTCAGGGAAACAAAGCAAAAGCACAGAGAAGAAATGGAACCCCTGAGCTTAACAGCTGATATATTTTTAGACCATTATGTGTATGATTTACTATCTTCTAATATGCAACATCTGTGGGGTTTATGAATGTATGTGTGGATGGACTAGAATTGCTGAGTCAAAAGGCTGATTGTAAACAAAGCCAGTAGCCCTCACAATTCCTTTGCACAGCCAGTTGGGTGTATTTCCCTTTGTTCCAAGAAGTGCAAATGCATATCCAGATTAGTAAGACATGTACTGTTCAGATATGCCTATCTTGCAAAACTGCTTTATTTTATTGATATGTGTAGCTTACCTGTCATTGTTAGGTTTTCCAATACCAGCAGTTAAGAAGAGTGAAGTATATTTAATAACCATGTGCTGCAAGCGGTTCCTTGCAGGATCTCATTAGAAATATCCCTCTGGATGTGGCTAATTCTTTTTAAGCCATTATAATTAGTTTCTTGACCAGTGCTGATGGTCAAGAGAAAGTTCTGCAGGACAGGCAGTCAGACAAGTGGTGCTGCTGGGTGAGATGCATTTATCTATTGTGATTGTAAGAAAATGTCTCTGGTCTTGAGTTTGACACAGAGGTAATGTCAATTTTGGATGTTGTGCCCGTTATCTGGAAAGAATTGCGTATCTAGTAAAGTACTCCAGATAATCTTTTCTCAAGTCTGTTACCAGCCCTGTGAAAGCATAATAGGAGCTGTAGTGTGCCTTACTTTGATCATGCATGAAATCTAAGTACCTACATCAAATGTTGCACTAGCTTCCTCTTTTAGCTAAGTAGATGAAAAGTAAAGATGTGTGATGTACACTAGGATTTGGCTCCAAGAAGCAGTAGAAGTATATTTGCTTAAATTTTGACTGAGGCCTTTGAAAAAATTCTGTTAAATTATTAATAATGTATGTTTCTCTTTTTCACTGTTGTAATTAGCTGGAAGCACCACAAACAGTTACTCCAGCCATTCTCCAAACCTGTCTCTCCTATACACTTACAGCCAGACTTGCACCCAAATGGAACAAGGCTGGTCATCTCTTGGTGCAAGGTATTTGTCTTACCTGGGTCAGGGATCAAGCATTTAGTTTTCTTTAGTGTTGCAATTATTTTCTATAATTTAATTTCCAAATTATTTCATTCATTGTAATAAATTCTTTCATTACTTTATCCTATTATTCTTTTTCTTTAATTGCATCTTTATTGTTCCTTTATCTAAGTTCAGTGATTCAAGTTAATAAACTGAATAGACATGAATGGACATACCATTCACCTTTTCATCTTCCTTCTTATCTTTGTAACAGATCAAATAACTGTTTCAACTGAATGCAATGTACCAGATTAATAATTTTCAAGCCAAATATTGTTGAACAGTGAATGCCTTCTAAAAATTGGGCCTGTTTGTCAGATTCATGCTCTCAGCAGTGGCACTTCTACGTGTGGTTTGCAGGCTTTTCTAATACAGATGTGGTTTTCTGTCAGACCCTCTCCTACAGAGCTCTGTCTTTTTAGATGATAGTTCCTTTGTCTGGCATCTCTCTACTAGGTCCTGTGTAGGATAAATGTGAATTACCAAAGTATGGAAAACGAGATGTTCTTCAGATACTGTGGTGTGCTCGTAATAAGTAGAGCAATTGTATAAATCATTTCAAATAGACTCTGAGAAAAGTGTATATGTTTTCTTATTTCCAGCCACAGTATCCTGTTCTCAGGATCTTCACAATATGGCTCTCAGAATGAAATCAACTGATTCAGGAGTAGCTGCTAGAAGTAGAGGGCTAGATGGTAGCTGATATAAAGCTTATTTCAACAAAGACATTGACCAACAGCAATGTGATCCTGATACATGCAGCTTGTCTAATCCTTTATGTTGCTAAAGCTGGGCAAAACTGATGATATTTGGTAAAATATGTAGTAATACTAGCAATACTATACAGATTTGCTTTCGATTGTGAGAAATGTATTAACTGTTAGTCAATTTAAAAAGTTCTATGTTCCTATGTCAATTAAAAGTAGTACCTGCTTACCAGGAGGGAAAAGCGATGTGTAAATTGCTGTCCACTAATACACTTTTACATATCTTTCTTTTTTATAGAAGATATTCATGAATCAGTTAAAAGTTAATTGATGAGGGGGTTTTCTCTCCTTAAAAGGAACCCACCTTTCAGCATTCCTGACACACACAAACAAAACTGTGTGATTTCTACTTTTTTTTTTTTCTTTTTTACATAAAGACTTTAAACATATGGTTTAGAAAATAATGCCTATCTATTTTATTTGTTAAGGAAAAGACTTTTTGTCTCATTCAGGAAGGCAGAATGCTGTGGGTAAGTACACATTCCATTAATGGTAAATGTGAGACAGCAAGGTGTACTTCCATGATCTGGGTATTACCAACAGAGTGTCTTTGGTTTTCATTTTGAAATAACTTCTGTCAAAATACACTCGATGGCAGATGATACTCTGTGTGTAATAATTGTCAGCTTAATTGAGCCTTTGAAAAATTACCCACAAAAAAGGTAATTTTAATGCAATTAATCTACAGCCATAGGTTGAAATTTGCCAGTTTAAAGTTATGATTATTACAATTAAATGCATTTGTCTCAAATGATGAGTCTTGCAATTCATGTGAAATAATTCTGTAATAACAGATAGTAAAATGAGCTATAGTGACTGTCCAGTATGTGCTATATTTGCCTTACACAAAACTGAAGTCACAAAGCATGCTGTTGAACTATTGCAAAAATTACAAAGTAATACTTCTATTCCAGTATAAAAGGTAAAGATTATGTTTGGGGATGTTGGAGCCTAAATTTTTAACAGGGACATATGTTGAGGAACTCGGAGCTGGCTGAAAATTCTGGAGGTGTGTCAATAAATGCTTGCCTTGCTCCTATAGTCTTTCCTTTTGACAACTTCTGGATGCATAATGCTGGTCTGATTGACTCAGTGTAACAAATGGTTATAAGAACTACATTTACTTTAAAAATGGATGTTTGTGTATCAAGGATATGAGTATCAAGCATCCAGTTACACAACCAGCCTTGAGTTTTTAGGAAGATGTACTGCATGATAGTAATTAATTATTATTTTTATTTTTCATAGTTAAAATGCACAATTTTAATTTCCATGCTGAGAAAGTCTAGTTTTTTTGATTTTCAAATGCAACATTTTGACTAACAATTATCGTAAATAAACATTTGGGTTAGCTATCTGCTGAAGACATGAACTGTAATTCAAAACAAGGCTTTGTGTTTTTTTTTTTTTTAATTTAGTTCTAGACCTCAATGTGTCAGAGAGACAACTTTGCATCAGTGTGGAGGCTTGTTCCATTCGGTTGCCACCCCCTGAGGTATAAGGCAATTATATTGTCTTTGACTGTGTTTGTCTTGTTAATCTCATCATCTGTTCTGTTTGGTGACTTCCAATTAGCATGACGGGGATAGAAGTGCTTGTTTCTGATTGCACTGAGACATTTATTGTATTCATTGACTATGTGCACCTGTTATAAGATCATGACATCCATATTGTATCTATATTGATACATTCTAGCAAGCATTATAAAGTTAAGATTTTATGCTAAGAGACCTTTCAAAAATGCTAACAGAATATAGTAGTAAAGTGTCTTTGTGATTCTAGATTTCCTTCTAGCAGTGTTTTCTAGCAGGCATTCAGTCTCAGTGTAGTACATAGACAGTTTTGAGTATCAACATTGAAGCTAGAGATGAGTTGTCAGAACCATACTTAAAGTCCCTGTATATGATTATCATGGAATCTGCTTCATTTTATATGCAGTTTCCAAAATATTGGGGCAAACAGGACTATGATGCTTGTAAACATAATAAACAAATTGTTTAAGAAATCATGGTTGAGTTTGAAAACTTACCATCTTTTGTGACAGCCATGTCACTTTTGGTGAGTATGGTCCATATATGCAGGGGCATATTTGTCAGGCTTGGTGGTTTCTTCTAAGATTAGTATTTCTGATTCAAACTCTTCTTTCTTAGAAGAATAGGATTTCTCCTGAGACCTGCCTGGGACAGCATAAACATTAAAGCTATCTATAGGAATTCAATTCCCAAATGACAGACACCAATGATGGAAATGATCCTGATGTGGCTTCATTATCAGTTTGATCCTTTCAATGCCTTTCTAAAACAGAAATGTCCAGATTTTCCTGTCATTGAATAAATGCAAATCCTGGTAGCACATAGACAAAATGTTCCTCAAATCTCAGTCTTTGATTGTCTCCAAATTTTGACATTGTGAAAATGTGTGGTGTTTTCAGACTTCTTGAATGATGAAACTGCATCTCCCAATAATTCTGTTGCTTGAATATTTGCACTTGTTTAGGCAAAGTGACATACGCAGTTATTAGAATGTCAAACATGGGTTTCTGATTTGAATTTTAAAAAACGTGCATGGAAGTGAGACAACTCTCAGTTTGAGAAACTCCTGTACTCTTACTTACTAAAACATTTCAAATAAAATTTAAATCTCACTGATTTAAACAAACTTTAAACCTTGTACTTGTATAGCTTGTGGAAGTGTAGGCTCTAACATAAGCTAATGTGCAATTTGATAACCCGATAACAGGAATATCTTCTGAAATAACTAGTCTGTGAGAGCTGATAAAATAATAATACTGTATTAAGCTTCAGCATATTGCAATACATAACTATTTTTAAAAAATTTAGTTTTGGACTGTTGTAGAAATATTTGCAAATAACTCTTTTTTCTGTTTTAAGCTGGGAGATTTTGATATTGCAGCAAACACTGTAAAGCTGTTTGACAGCAATGAAAATACAGTTATTCACCAACATTCCATATTAAGTAACTGGTGCTATGTTTTACCAAGGTAGGAATCTGTTTACATTTCAGGAGAAATAAACAATTTCTGGAATGTTTGCCCTACAAACTGAATTTGATACTAGTGATAAGAACACTTCTGTTTTGCAGTCTGGTTTACATTCAGGAATCTTTTATTTTTGTCTTTTACTATCTCAGTATTATGGAAAATGAGAAAAATTAACCAATGAATCATAAATTACGCATCTAAATATTATTTCAATTTTGTACTGCTTATGTGGTATGCAAAAGCATCATTTTTTCTCAAATATCATTTTAGCAGAGCATGTCAATTTAAAGAAAAAATATTTCCATCTTTCCCATAAACTCTCTGCTTTTGCCTATGATTTTTCATCATAAAATATTAGAAATAATGATATATGTGCTTTTGGTTTACATTCACTGGTAATGAGTATTCCAGGCAAGAGAAATTAGACTTGTAGATGCCAAGTTCTTTTCTACACTTCAGGAGATATTGCTATTGTTATGTCATAAACTTGTGAACTAAAGGTATTAGGCCTCAAAACATAAAAATAATCTGTGAATGCTTTGAATGAATTTTTTTTGGCCAAAAGGCCAGTATATTTTCAGCTGGATTTTTGACACCCTTTCTAAGCATCCCTTCTTTACCTGTGCACAGCATGAAAATGGGTCAGATTGTAAACATCAGCCATATAATTCCTCCAGAATCTCCTTTCCGTTCATATAAAGATTTTCAGATGCACTGGAAGAGTCTGGTAAGAAACGTGTACAATTTTCATTTTTCCCTTCCTTTTTTTGTGCCTGTTGAGTTTGTATTTGTAATAGACATTTGTGTTTGGCTTTTTAAAGTATGGATATATTCTTCCTGAGGAGCTTGAAGAGACAAAAACGTACTTGAGTGTTTACTTCAGACCAATAGGAGAAAGGTTCTTTACGTATCCTTTCAGAATATCGTTGTTACATTTCCTCTACTACATTTCTAGCAAAGCGCTGTTTTTCATTTTTGAGTACACCACATTTTCTTCTTTGATGATTTTATAGAAGCCAGTACAGAATTGTTTCTCTGTCCCAGTATTGAATAACAATAAGTCAAATAGAACAATTGCTTCACAGCCTCTGTAAACATCATAATGCCACTCTAAATGGTGATGTAAAAGAGTTAAATTCCTCTAAAAAGATGGTCAACAAAGATTTGTTTTAAAAATAATTTTTCTGCCAGGAAAGACTAGACTAAGGATTACTTATATTGAGTAATCTTTACTACTGTAGGCTAGTATGGTACAATCATGCGGAAGTCCTTTAGCTTTGTAAGCTTCAGTACCTCAAGAATCTAAGTGCTTTTGTTCATCTTTTTAGGAAAGCTTTAGACCTGTTCATGCTTTCTTCACAACGAAGATGATTAGTAATTGTAGAAACATAAAGATACTATGTGTCCCTTAACACTTACTCAGATACCCTTTAAGTTGCATTCGAAGTCAGCCAGTGCAGTATTTCCCTAGGACAGATGCAGAAAGCGTAGTGAACTCTTTTCTTTCTGACATGAAGAGCAATCTTTCACAACTATGTGGATTCCCAGTAAAGATGACAAGTAAAGCACTTTATGCTGCACAGGAACTCTCCGGGGCTGCGGTGCGTGTGAGGTTTTTTAATAAACAATTAATGGCATGTAGTTCATCATGGTATGAAGAGGTCTTTATCATATTCAGAGCACAGTAAGAGCATATAACTATGCTTTTCACAACAAACAACTGTCAATCCTGTAATGTTTAATAAAATGTGTAAGTGAAAATTGCATTGTTATTTGCCATTGTTATGTTATTATTCATATCACAGATAAATTAAAAAAATTGACATGGTATTGCTATCAGTATTTGCAATTCTATGGATCCAGAACTTTTTCAAATCTCTTTCGTAACAATAATAATAGTAGTAGTAGTAGTTATTATTACTATTACAAAGGCATGTAGTGACAGAACAAGGAGGAATGGCTTTAAACTAATAGAGGGTAGGTTCCTATTAGATATTAGAAAGACATTCTTTACTATGAGGGTGGTAAGGCACTGGAACAGGTTGCCCAGAGAAGCTGGGGATGCCCCAGCCCTGGAAGTCTTCAAGGCCAGGCCAGATGGGGATTTGAGCAACCTAGTCTAGTGCGAGGTGTTGCTGCCTCTAGCAGTGGGGCTAGAACTAGATGATCTCTCAGGTTCCTTCCAACCGAAACCATTCATGACTCTATTTATTATTATTATTATTATTTTAAAAAGTTATTAAAACAGAAACTTCTGTGAACTTAGCATTTAAAAAAAGTCAAACTGTAAGATTTACTCCATGTCTGGTGATGAGAAGGAGGTAAGTAATCAAAACTCCTTTAATTTGAGGTTGTGACAAAGGCTGAGACTCAAATTTCTTTGGTAGGTGTAAAAGAAGAAATGAAGTAATTAATTCTGAACAAAAAATAGTGACAGAAGTTGCAGAGGTTCTAAAATACTATAATCCTCTTTCAGAAAGCAGTTCCTGTTTATGTCTCTTTAGTGATCAAAGCTAGAATGGCTCCTCTGTGTCATCTACAGTTTTTAAAGACATCCAAACTGTCTTTTGCTCAGAATACAGATGCTCTTAGAAGTCTTAAGAGACAAGGAGCCTTGTCACTCAAACCTTCTGCAGACCACCTCAAAAGGGGTAGATGTTATCCAGCTGGAAAGCACTAGATAGTGACCAAGATAGCGACTGTAATTTAAGTCTTTCCTTCTGAGAAATACGATATTCCAGCACAGTTTATAAACAAAGAACTGGAGGAAATGAAAAAGAACAACTTAATTTATAGTGACAACAGAATGTTCTTTAAAAATATAGTAATTCTAATTCAAAATAGGGACATGTGTGCTTATATATTGTGATGTGTATTAGATTGATGTCGTGTAGTGATGCATTAGATGGCTTTATAAGACTTTTAAATCCAGTTAATTCACTTTAGCAACTCTTGTTGTATTGCAGGAAATAAAATCTAAGCTTATGAAGTTGGATAGTGAGATGGTTTGTGTAGTATCTCTAACTCAGGCTAGTCCAAGGAACCCGACTTTGCCTAGAATTCCTTCACCATGCAGTACGGAAAACAGCCACTGGATGGAGCGTTTGATCAAAGAGCCAGGAGCACGCAGTTTTTCGAGTAGCAGTGAGGGCACAGGAGAGGTTAGCACTGAAGCAACACAGCAATCAACGAATAACAAGCAAATACCAGGAGTACCGGAGTTGCCAGTTGCGAAATCTTTAGAAATACCTATACGTTCAGCCTCTGAACTCCCTCCCCCAAAAGTCAGCAAAATTATACCAATTTTCAAAGGAAGGTTGATTCAAATGAATGGAAAGACAACAAATCAAACAGATAGGAAGAAAAGGGAAAATACTGAAAGACATTCACCAGTAAAAGTTATGGGTGTTTCAGCTTCTGTGCTGACTGTGCACAAGTCCAGCGTAACTCAGGTTTTCAAACACATTCAAAATTTGCCAGTCAAAAACCCCACTGACAGCAGCATATTTCAGGGAATGAGAACGAAAACACACACAAAACATGGTACTACTGTATTTCGACAGCAAACAGAGTCTGGTGGACAAATTAATAATTCTGATTATTCTGAAAACTCAGCTTCAGGTGAGAATTCAAGTGAAGTCAATCACAAAAAGGCAAATTTTCCCTTCATTCTTAAGAAGGTTGGGCCAGTGCTTCAGAAATTGAGCACCAGTCTGAATACATACGAATGTCCCAATTCCAGTGCAAGAGGAAAAAAGTTTACAAGTCAAAATACCATGCAAGTTCTTGAGAAACAACACCAGTCAGAGGAAGTGCATTTGCAGATTTGTAAATTAGACAATGAAACGACAAATTCCAGTTTATCACTGCAACAAACAAAGAGATCAAATAAAGGAGTGGGGTTAAATATTCATGAATCTCTCTTCAAAGATATAGTTTACATTGCCAAAAGTGAAGAAAGTATAGCATCATGCCATTCTAAGGATTATACTGCTAAGACAGCCAGTCATCATTACAAATCTAACTTTGAACAGGTACAGTAAATAACAGGGCTCATTCTCACTGGTTCTCACAAATTGGGTATATTCAAAAATAACATTAAGCAATAAAGAGCATGAGTTTCATCATGTTCTACCATCATTCTCATTACAGTTTTCTAAAATTCTACTGTTTAAGTTAATGTTTTCAGCCACTGCTGTTTTTTTTCTGAAAGGGAAGATGATATAATGTGTTATGTGAGATACACACTTCTTTTATTTGGGACTTTTTAGGTGGGATAATTCATTTTCCTTTATTTAAGACAGTTTATCAGCTTGCCAAGATCCGTGTGAGGTTAATATGGTAAAATATTTTGGTGTTCAGTCTGTCTTCATATGAAATCATGTTAATGGACTAATTCCTTCCTCTGGAAGGAATCTTAAACCTCATCAATTGTGCAGTGCTGTCAGCAGTTTTGTGTAAGGCATTGTGCTGTTAGACAAACATGGAAGTCTTGCAAATACAAGTTTAATTACAGTTTCAAAAGAAGCACAAGTTGCAACAGGAAAAAATCCTGATGGACATAAGGAAAAAATCTTCAGAGTGAGAATGGTCAAGTACTAGAACAAGAGAGGTTTTTTGGCTGGTTGGTCTTTCAGATTCTCAGAACCTGACAGAAAGAGCCCAAAGCTAGGTGATCTATCTTTGAAATTATCTCTCTTTTGAGTAAAAGTCATGATTACATGACAGCTAGAGGTACTACACACCTAATTTTTGCATGATTCTTTCCACATTTCAATAAAATAAATAGCTGAGGTGATTTCAGTGCAATTTTTAGGAGGATGGTATCCCATATATTGGGCACATGAATGAAATGTCTTGCGCTTATCATTTTTTGCATCCGTAATGTGTAATTTGGTAGGTTATCTCAACTTTGTGTTATGAGGGCACCTTTTGAAAAAGATAATTTTAACAATGAGGGAACTTGTTCAGAATTTTGTGGGTGTTTTTTGCTAATGAAGGTATAAACTTTTATCCTTTCAGATGATTACAGAGAACAAGTATCTGACATGTGAAACACTGACTTCAAAACTGACCTCATCAGTCAATGAGGGCAATATGGAAGCATCTGTAAAGAAAAGTTGTGCCAGAAGGAGACAGGTAAAACCACACACACACATACACCCCTTAGTCTAGTCCAGAAGGACCTAGATTAAGAGATAAAAAGGACATCTAAATATATTTTTTCATCTTAGCATGTTCCATTTAAAATGGGCACACTAAGAAATCTCTTTGAGCCTGCTCTGGATAAAATTAAGCATAACCAGGATAAAACTAACATTAACCATTGGCTATGACACTGTTACTTCAGGTGTTCATTTAAAATGTTTATCTCCAGAAAAAGATACCACTAAATTATTTAATGATTGTTTCTGAAGCAGATTTTCTGATTCTACAGAAAACAGTTTTTTTCTGCCCAATATAATTATTGGCATTCTCAGTGGCTCTGAGTCTCATTTAAAGGATTTGAATTCAGCACTGTTCTGTAGAAATGACTTTTTGTTATGCATTTAAAGCCAAATACAAGACAATTCTGGAAGTTTTAGCTGTAATTAAAAGAATACAGTCTGTGCTTGCAGTGCAGTTCAGAAAAGTCCAGTACAGCAACCCCAGGGACCTGCTGCAGGAACACACTCATAACCTGGAGCTCGAGCTGCAGCAGAGAAGAGAGGAGTTGGTGTGGGAAGCGCCAGCCCAGCTGCTCTGAGCTGGCCTGATCCAACTGCAGCTGGGAAAGGCCCTTCCAAAGGACCACAACTGAGTCACTACTTACAGGCCCAGCACTGCAATGCTACAGCAGTAGAGTCAGTCTCACAAAGAGAAGAAAATCAGCAACTAAAAATACCTGTGGTTATAAGAATAACAACCCCAGAGGTCTGAGCATTGAAGGGAGACTTCCACCACAATACAGATTAAGATGCTGATGTCCTTTGCCTACCACTGGGAATGACTCAGACACACTATGGCTTGTGAGCATGGAACTACCTCTGCAACCTGGGCAGAGCAGACAAGCAGAGAATTTATAGCTGGTCTGGCAGCACTGCTGAAATGAAGGGCTGCTGTCCTGTCTCAGTCAGGAGTCACAAGTGCCTCATGCGTTCCTCACTCTCCAGGAAGGCTGTGAGTAGCAGAGGTACCTGCCTGAGCACTGCAAGATGATTTTGGAAATTGTCAGGAGATAGCAAGTTCTACCTGCCTGCCTGCCACACTGCCAGTGCAGCACTGCCAGGGCTGGACTCTAGCATGATGGATGCACAGCTCTAGGGAAATTTCAGCTGGAGTCTCAGGAATAGGAGAGGGACTCATCTGTTAGCTGGGGTCAGGATGGACACTCTGGTGCTCATTAGTCTGATTCCTCCTTTCCAGATTAAAATTCAGTGGCGTTAACTGGGGACACTACTAAACACTTCTCTGAAGAGTAAGCCTTAGTCATTTTCTCAAGTTTGGACACAAAAATGATCAGTTGTTTTGAAAGTCATGGTTACCAGCATGTTAAAGGGTATTTTCAAAGTAGCTCTGGTCTTAATTACTTAGCAACTGTACTTAAAAATTATATTTATGTTGGAAAATAGGAACTTTTATTAATTACTTTGCATTCAACTAAGCATTTCACTAGAAACAACTTTTTTAATTGAACTGTTGGCTTAGTATTACTGCTTTGTTTGCTTTACCAGTTTTTGCCTTTTTTTTTCTTTTTTTTTTGGTTGGTTGGTTGTTGTGAGCAGAAAGAAGAAGGTTATTCAAAGTTAAAGAAAGCCAAAAGAAGTAAGCCTTCTACTTAGTATGTTCTGGAGCACTGAAAGAAAACTCTGGGTATGCTTATTACAAATTTTAAATATTTTTCTTTTATTAAAATGATATCACATATCTGCAGTAGTTCTAATTCTTTTGGATCATCATGATGATATCAGCTGTCTACAAAGAAATCACTTTACTAAAGAAATGGTGCAGGATGAAGTTGATCATGATAGGCGATGCTTAAACTCTGGAGTGAAAACAGTGTCTTCCATAAAGGGTTTAAAATATGATTTCTAAGAATCCCTCTGATAGGGTTGATGATTTAAGAAAAAAACAAGAGCTAAAATAACTTCCGCTGTTGGATGGGTGCCTAAATTTTGATTCTGAAAAGCTTTGCTCTAAATTCCTCTATTATGTATTACTACACATGCGCTCAGAATACATGATTTCGTTTGAACACTTGAGAATTACTTGTAAGTTTTCAAATTTACTGTGTACTAAGATTTATGGGTGAGAAGGCCTTACAATGGAAGGCAATGATGTAGTCAGCAGAAATTACTTCGTTCTATAATTCATGACAATAAAAACATTTTTTACTATTATCTTGCAGAAAGCGTCAGTTTTTATGACTAATGTGCCAGGTTGCAGAGCCTCATGACTTGTCCAGGAAATCACAGCATAATCCTAATTTTCTTTTTTTATTTTGCTGGAGTGTGTTAATAAAGCAATGTGAAAGAAGTATTTAACATTTTAAGATGCTGAGCATGTAATTCTAATACTAAATCATTCTCATTCATTCTGGTTTAACCCATATGCAGGCAATCCCCCACTCTCTGCAGACAGACTCATGCTTTTCTTTGGCATAAAAGGAATAAGTAGATATTAGGCATGAGTTTGAGACACCTCTCCCCTGCCCCCTGTTTAAGGGCCTGCACTATGCTGGGTACAGTGTTCTTTTTCAAGGCCATGTAGCTTGAGCCATTGGAACCTCCTGAATTGTCTTTTGGTTACTTCTATGATCTAAACTTCTTCTTTGTTTTCATCCATTCAGGTTCCCAGGAGGGCAGTAACATACTTGAGGATCTTTGAGCTTTGTGTATTTTGCTCCATTTCTTCAAATGAAGCCTTGTATCATCAACTTCTCCAGACAGTTCTGGTTAATAAAACTCTAATAAATTTAGAAATTTAGCTAAATTGTTTAGGTTTTGAATCAATTATATCTGCCCTAGTACTTGCTTACACAGTTAATCATTCTTCCAAGTTACTTTGATGTTTCAAGTCTGGTTTTTAAACATATAATATTTAATTCTTTGTTATAATCTCTGGGCCACTTTGTTTCATCAGTAAAACTTTTCTAAATAAGTTTTCCTTGTCAAGTCAAATGCTTAGAAAATAATCAATAATTTTATTCTTAGGGGAATAACCTGAAGGCTGAATTTGATTCAAGCTTCCGAGTTCTTGTTGTAATTTTTGATGAATTTTCAGAAATGAAATTGCTCTGTCAAAGATTTTTTTAAGCTTAATTGACAAGCCGTTCTTCAAGAGTTCCTGCAATAGTTGCCCTTTGAATAATTTTATCACCATAAGTGTCTCTTCAATGAGCTATTTGAAGGTGCAGTTACAAATATATACACATATATATGATTGTTGCTCCATAATCACTGTTTTAAAGTGAACATTACAGTGTTACCTGGAACATTAGAATTAAACATCACCATAGCTCCTAAACTCAAGTGTTATAACACTGAAGTTTAACACTTGGTTTGGTTATATGTTTGCAAATCTTTTTTTCCTGAAGGAATTGATGCAATAGAACTTTTTGTGCTTTATGAAAAACTTTTAATATTTATACTGCCATATCTGTATTTTTATTTACCTCATTTTTCAAAGCAGGATTTTGCCCTACTACTATGACAACTTTTGTTTTGTTTATTTCTTGAATGATGACTGTTAACTCTCATGGTGCAAGTGTTTTAAAGGAAGTGGGCACTTCAACAACATGTCATTTTCTCATACATAAAAATACAAGCCAAGCCAAGTATCACAAAACTTTGAGCAATATGCTCAGCAAGAAATCAAATTGTATTTACATTCTGTCTGGAAATTGGTATATAAGATTAATTTTCAAATGCTCTTGACTAGTTACTCTTTTATAGGTTTAACTATACATAATTGATCATTTTCTTGTCCTACAATTTATAAAAGCCTGTAGAGCAGTTGCATTTCCACCATGCTATATAAATTAGTGCTTTATCTGATCTGTTTCCTACTGTTGTTTTTAAAATGCTGTCAGTTGCCAACATTTGCCTTGTATTATCATAGAAGTAATTTTGCACTATTCTTGCATTTGCTAATGTTTACATTGCTTTGTGTTATCTGTTACAATACTCAAAATACAAAAAATTTGATTATTGCATGTTCAGTGTTTTCCGTTTCAAATAAACTGTCAAATTACTCATCCATCCTAAACTGCCAACTACTTCCTAGTCTAAACTGTAGGAGAGAACCTTGTTATTCCACCCACCCACTCTTTGTAAATGTATGGAAAGGTGTTGATCGTGAGTGGCACTGTGCTGGGTGCAGGAGTGATGCTCGTGAAAATGCCACCAATGGGGAGGAAGGATTAGTGCTGTGACTGCCTTGGGAGGATTTGGTGATGCTGAAGGAACCTTTGCTGCTGCCTTGCCCTTCGCTGTTTGTAAGGAGGGATTGTAAGAGCCCATCCCAGTTTCTGCTTTTAATCAGTTCTTACTAACCTGGCACAATACCCTCACTTCTGACTGGTACATGAGTCTGTCAAAGCACAGGAACTCGACATCTAGGCCCACCTGGAGCCTCCAGTGTGATATCTGCTGGCTCGATGTCTCAAGATTAAAGAAACAGACTCCTCCACCTGCCCTAAAAGATATAAGTATACATCTGGAACAAGTGAAAACATAAAAGGTTAAAACAATCCCCAGGTGTGAGATGCTAGGAAAGAGATCAACTGGCAGAAGCTATCACCAGCCCTTTGACATCTGCTGGGTTTTACAGCTTTTCCATCAGTTTTCAAATAATCTGATTCTGTGTCTAAACTGATTTCGATTCACATTTGTGAGAGTTTTCTTTGGCCGCTGTATTGGATTCAGCAAGTGTTTGTCAAGTTGAAGTATTCATAACGAGTTCACAATATTTAGCAAATATGCATTTCTAGAGAGGGATCTTTTCTCACATATTTTCCTAAGTTGACAGCATTCTTATCCTCCCTCGTCTTCACAGATGTAAGCCAGAGGGACCTTTTATGTATTTTAAATTGGCATACACACAAGCACTCTGTCAAATCTGAACTTAGAAGTTTACAAATTGTCTTATAGGTGCTTGCAACTGTAGGGAAGCTTGCTGTTTAGTTCCTTTGGTGACAGCTTCATACCAGCTTGTGGTTCAAACCAGATGGTTTAAAAACAGTCTGATTAAGACCTCTGAAGGTACTATGTCATTATACCATGAAGTAAGTTATTAAATACAGCAATCTAAGCACTTTGGGCTGCATATTTTTGTGCATCAACATGCTCATCCTATCTTCATGGAGAATTGTGGCATCTTCTGTGCTACTTCAGGAAAACAGCTCATCCCAGCCCTGAAAATGATACAGTGTTTTGACTCTTTGCAAAACTATGTGATTCTGCTGGCCCATGGACAGCACGGAGCAGCAGCTCAACCTCTCACCTAAAAATTTGCATCCAGGATGAGTAAGTATGTTTTCCCTGGGATCTGTGCAGAACTTCATGCAAACTCTGAATAGCTTAATCCCCCCAGAGTAGCATTAGAATCTGGGACAAGGCAGTCCAACTTTGCTGGAAAATATGTGACAGTTGTTCCCAAAGAGCTTACAGATCCACTAGGAACACACATAACTTCTTGCAACAAATTTTTTATTGTACAAAACAATGACAGCAAATTCCTTGTTTAACCCAATATGTAAAAGGGATTTAAGCGTGTTCCAGCAAAAGCAGCTCAAAAGTACTGAAGGCTAATGTAGCCGATCTTCTTGCAGGAAGCTCTTTGTCTGGGATTATATAATCACTTTCAGGAACAGTGTGAGAACAGCCAAATATGTGCATAAATTTATACACACACACACATATATGGACACACCTTTTTATACGTATTACAACAGGTACGTGTGTATAGCCACATCCATACATATAGCTATGCTTCATTACAGATGTTTAAAAAATACGCTGAGGGTGTGTAATGTGAAATTTTTTTTTCTAGTACAGACAGTTCAGATTGGGCAGCAGCATTTGGTAGTTCCCTGTTGCCAAGTACCAGGGGGTGCTGCACAAGGCAGAATTTTCATTTCGTTGTCCTGATTCCCTTGTCCATGACACAAAATTCGATTTACATTGACAGGAACACGTTGCCAAATTCTATCTGGTTTTGACTGTGCTGAGCTTAATTAAATACTATTAAACCATCAACTACTATGTAAATAAATCAACAGCTGGTAAAGTGTACTGACAGCTGCGGCTTGCAGGGTGGCTATGGTGTGAAATATTGGGAGATGCCAACTCAGTAATGAAGGTAAAACTTTCACTCTTTTCTATGTGCCAGGGACATTCCAGCTTATTCCAACACATCAGTCCAATACATTGCAGGTGTGCCTGGGAGTTGGTAACCTGGGCTAAAGACTCAAAGTTGGACTTTAACATAAATATACACAAAGCACGTGGTTATGTGATTCTTAACTTCCACAGTCCAATAAAGGGCATTTCCCTTATTTATGCATGGTATTGCAGCACAGATTTTAGGACAAATAAACATTTGTCTTCAAGAGCAGCCAGCAGCCAGTCTCAGTTCAGGCAGCAAGTAGTACTGGGGAATGGGGACCGTCAGGTTGAGGGAGGGGGTTCTTCCCTTCTATTCTGCTCTTGTGAGACCCCTCCTGGAGTTCTGCATCCAATTCTGGTCCTACCATCATAACAAGGACATGGACCTGTTGGAGCAGGTCCAAGAGTAAAGCCACCAACATGGTCAGAGGGCTGGAGCATCTCTGCCATGAAGACCAGCTAAGATAGCTGAAGCTGTTCAGTCTGGAGATGAAAAGGCTCTAGAGAGACCTCAGAGCATCTTCCCCTAAAGGGGACTATGAGAAAGCCAGAGGTGGACTATTTACAAGGGCATGTAGTGATAGGACAAGGAGGAATGGCTTTAAACTGACAGAGGGTGTGTTTAGATTGGATCTTAGGAGGAAATTCCTCACTGTGAGGTGGTGAGGCACTGGAACAGGTTCCCCAGAGAAGCTGTGGATGCACCATCCCTGGAATAGTTCAAGGATGGGTTGGATGGGACTCTGAGCAACCTGGTCTAGTGGAAGGTGTCCCTGCCCATGGCAGGAGGGTTGGAACTAAATGATCTTTACAGCCCCATCCAACCCAAAACATTCTATGATTTTATGAAATCAGCTAAAATTGCTCAGTGTCAACGTTTTTTCCAGAATAGAAATAAGAAGGGTTATTCTACTGGGAAGTGTTAGCAAGAAACCCCTATGCCTACACATCCAAAAAAGATGCAGATACCTATTTAATTTTTTATGTTGAATTTTTTATTATATTATGCTGCAGAAGTATTTTTATTGCAACTGGAGCCTCACGGCTCTGGGGTATTTCAAAGCACATGAGGTAAATGAAACTAAATTAAACCTCTGCTGAAGAGGGAAAATGGGGTGGTAAATCATAACACAAAATGATACCATGTAGTTCCCAGTCTTCCAAAAAAAAAAAAAAATCAGAAAATTACCTTAATTTATTTTCCATTCATAGAATGGAAAATAGTATGGAAAGAATTAAAATGGACCCCTTGTAAAGCAGATAACATTCTGCAGCTTACTGTGCAGCTTTTACTGCATGTGACCGGCATGGAAAATTCAAGCATTTGTTAACCAGGAAATTTCTATAGCATACTTTGTATTGCAAGAGAGACTTAAGTAAGGCTGAGTTCCACAAGTTTCTATATTTTGGGAGTTAAGATGCTTTCAAGGCTGACAGAAACTTTTCATTTTATATCACATGTCACAGCTCCTGTTGAAATGCCCTCATTGAAATGCCACCCAGACAAAGTGACCACATTGTCCTATTGACCAAACCTGGGTTATTATTTTTCAGTCTCACAGAATATAATTGAATATTCTACATCTGTAGGGTTTTTTAATTTAGGAAAAATAACAATAAAATCCAAATTCTGCACATCAGTGAGAATATACGCATTCCAGTAATGGAAAACTCATAGGTCCCAATACCTGGGCAGCCAGCCAGCCAGCCCAGCTTGGTATTGAGCATACATATTTGTTAATTCTCATTTAGAGGTGAATCAATTGGTGTTTGCAGCAGAAGCACATACAATACTCATTCAGATGTAAAGGGGAAAACAATACCATTTTTGGGATTTCATCTGTACTGGGAATTCTGGATATGCACATATCCATTGGCTACTGGCATGTGTGCATGTACTGAAATGTAAGGGACTCTCCTGGCACAGCCAAATCTGCCATCCTTCAGGTCAGAAGGTTGATTTTACCTCTTTTCCCAGGGTTTTTCTGGGCTGGAGGGAGCCAGTTGCATGGGAGGTGGCAAGAAGTCACATTAAATCAGAGGGACACTCCTTTAGAAATGTGGCTTGCATGTTTAATATATGACTACAGAGTTTAACTGATTTTAAATGAGTTAAATTAAAAAGCTAAAAGCTACTTACTTGCTGCATTGTTAGTCGGTGATAATAAACCCTGGGGAATTTATTATAACAGTTATGCTGGGAGTTTCCATACCCTCAATACTGTAACTTTTGCAGCTTTATGGAGAAGTGTTCTCATCTGCTGGGATCTTTTCAAATATTAGTGGAAATTTTAACAGGTAGTATAGAAAAAGGGTCTTTTTCTGCTTCACAGACTCAAATATTTGGTGTGTTTTCCAAACTTCAGTCAAAAAGGCCTTATTTTTATGCTATCATATGGTACTTTTAATCAAGGTGGAGATCTAAAGCAATCATATTGACAACCAGAAAGCAGAACAGAGTGGAAGATCTCTCAGAGAGTCTGTGTAGATGAGATAAGTAGAAAAGATAAACAGAGAAAAAGCTTTTTGGTGAACTAAGCCCAATCCCCCATACTCCAAGGGTGTAGCCATCTAGCTGGAATCTCATCTAAACCCACTGAGTTGTGCATCAGTAATGAGATACCATGGAAAGTATGTATCATTAATTTTTAAGAGAGCTACTGTTAGAAGAAAACTATCAGACTTTGTAATAGACATGTCAGGGCCATATTTTAATGCCACAAAGTTTTTATGTTCATGTCTCCAAAGAGTCAGTGTCTGTTTAAGTTACAGCAACACTCATTTATTGTACAGTTTCACACAGTACCCAGGGGAAATTTGATGCAAAGTTTAGCTCCTTCAAATCAGCTGTACATGCCTGTTACCACATAATCAGGGCAAACATTTTCAGAACAATTCAGAATAATAACACAGCAGCCTTTTAACATGTTAATTTAAAAAAAAAATGTTTAGCATAGAATGCACCAGGTGGTATTTTAACACTTTTGTTAACTTAGGGTAAGATATTTATGCAGTAGTTCACTATTTCATGAAGATATAATATGTTACATTATCACTTTCAGATATAACAGTCACATTAGCTCAGAAGGCCTGGAAAAATTTAAAAGTCACATAGCATCACTGTATGTGGCACTGCTCTTTTGAGCAACTTAGAACAGACACATATTTGAAGCCATGGGCTGCAGGCAGAAACAGAGCAGAGAGCTGTTAAGTATCAAAATTTGCAACTGATTCTGTGTCACAGTTCCCATCAGGTTCTTTGCATATTTAGTTATGCCTCCCTTTGTGATTATGATGGCACTTCTATTAAAGGTAATTAATTAATCATATTGAATTCTATATAATTTTTGTTGGTCTCCTCTCCCACGAGTTTATGCTTGCTCCGTCCAAAGGTGCAGCTCTCTGCCTCCACCCAAATGAGGGTCTTCTGCCTCTTGAACTACAATGTGCTTAGAACTACAGTGTGAATAATGCACTTTTGGGAATGCTCCACAGAATGCAATTAATGGGGCTGGCTTTCATTCCTAGTGAATCATGTTTGGGCCAGTAACAATTTTTCATATGGTTTAGTTTGCTTATTCTTCCTTAATAGGAGAGATGTGATTAAATGCATTCAGAGCATCCAAGCCAGGTGGATTTCCTTTTGAAAAGGAAATGTAACAAGAATTGAAATAAGCTTTATTTTTCCCATTTTAGTGTTTTAAGATTGAGGTGTTTCATTCATAGCTGTACACGTTAGATTTCTTTTACTTTTTCCTTCTAATGTTTATTCTTGGAGTAAAAACATATTTTTACTTAACACTGTGAGCATAGGTATTCAGCTCATATACTCACTCGTGTCTTTGTCCTTTCTGCATCAGTTTCTATTGCTTCTTGGCTGTGCGTACAATGTGCTGTCTCACAAAGCTGCACACTCCCATTTGTGATGATGTTTTGCTGCTCTTTGCTGTTTGTTGCTTTTCCTCCTGCTCTGTTCCCAAGTGGATCACCCACAGCTGCAGTCTCTTAGGGTGTCCCTGCTCCAGGGTCTCTCTGTCCCTGCCATCATTTCCCTGCCCGGGAATGTCAGCTCAGCTGAGCAGTACCACACCCATCATCACTTGTGGGCAGATGTCCCTGGAATGGCAGGGCTCTCAGGAAGGATGACGTGGCTGCAGCCCTGGCTGGACAGCAGCATCCTCTCTTCTGTTCCTCAGCTTCCCTGCTAACACTTGAACATGGTTCCCCGTTCCAGCTTGTGTTTTCCCAGTGCTCCCGAGTCAGCAGCTGCAGCAGGTGCCTGCTGTGCTCCCATCCTCAGACTCAGCCCTATGCCATTTTTGGGCCAGCCAGTGCTTCCCACAAGCCATTTATAAAATGTCAGAAAAGATCTTAAAAGGAGTGGTCTTTGTTTGAATGCGAACTCATTGATCTAAGGTGCTGACCCCACTTGGTACCCACGTCCTGGCCAGCCAGATGCCTCCCATGATGCCCTGACACCTATCTCTCTGTTTCCCCACCCCAGACTTGAAACGCTTATGCAGTTTGGTTGATAGTGCTGTATGAGTTGCATGGAAATGATTCCCTCCTGGGGCAGAGACCAGCTAATTCTGTCTGTGAGTACAT
Source organism: Dendrocincla tyrannina (assembly GCA_035047865.1). Lineage (NCBI taxonomy): Eukaryota > Metazoa > Chordata > Aves > Passeriformes > Dendrocolaptidae > Dendrocincla > Dendrocincla tyrannina. The sequence continues at coordinate 92,303,108 of JAWWMP010000081.1, read as the reverse complement.
GCCAGAAATCTATTTGTGAGCAGCCTGGTGTGTCCCATAAAATCAGACAGTGCCAGCTTGTCCCACAAGACTCACTCTCTCCCACAGTCTTACCCCAGTCTGACATTTGCTTAATTTCCCAGACACAAATCCCTGTCACTAATCAGTGTTTTCTTACCCCTGCCTTGGCTTCCACACTTGTATCAGCCCAAACAAAATCCAGGGAGTACCAAGAAGTTTTCCAGTTGTTTGCTCTTTCAAGATTTACTTTGAAGGGACCTTTGAAAGAGGCACCTTGAGACTTGTCTTTTAGAGCAGTGGCTTTTCCAGCGTGCGAGGTTGAGAGAATGTGCTGTAGATTTCAGATGGATGATGTTCCTCCCATGACTGCACCACTATCTTTCTTCCAGCTGTGATCACTACCAAAAAGTATGTTCCTCCAGTTGTTTATGTGGATATCTGGAAACTGATCCTCTAGCATCCCAAGACAGGCTGACACACCAGCAAAACCTCCCCACTCCTGCCAGAGCTGGTGTTGACACAGAAGCCATCTAACAGGAATGTTTGTGGTGGCTGTGCCGACCGCAGCACTTGGTTCCCAGTAGGCACTGCCAGAACTGCCCAATGAGTAGGTGTATTGAGGGCACAAAGGCTAACAAAACACAGAAGGGGTGCATCCATGACTGACACTGGCCAGGAGCCTTGAAACTGCTAGTTTTCTATATGTAGGATTTAGTCCCAAACTATTCTTAGTACTTGGAGTATTTTATTGCTTCGAGTTTGTGATTAAATGGGAAATTAAGTTCTCATGCCCCTTTGTCTCCTATTTATCAGCATGGCTGCATCAAAACTAAAATAAATGACCTTAGAGAGGAGAACTTTATGTTACAAAAATACTCATACAGCATGTATGGGAAGCATGCAAATATTTCTGAAATATGATCAAAACAAAACCCAGATGACTCTAAGAGTCTGAAATAACATTATCTTTCCTTTATTCAACCAAGCAGAATTTAAATCTGCTGCAGGCAGTCTTTAGAAATAGCACTTAATGCAATGCCAGAGCATCCTGCAGAAAAGGTGCAGCACATTAATGTATGTGGATTGCGTTTGATTTCCTTGAGCTCCATGAAAAAGCATAATTGGACAACTACACTAATGGTAATTGTGTAATTGATTAATTCACAATGATTCGTTCAGTGCAATGTTGTCTTTTTATGGCGGAGAACAATAAAAAGTTAGACCATTGTCTCAATTATTCTCAGTTATTAAAATAAATCTTGGCTTGTTTGCCTTGCAGGTGTCTTTGAAACTTGGATTTGAAAGATGACAGAACTTTATAGAGTAGTTCTTTGGAGGTTGTTTGGGATTTTTAATTTATTTTTTTTTCCTGCTCTTGCCCCTGGGCTCTCAGCCTGATTTCACATCACTGTGGGCTTTGAGTTTGGTGGATTGTCTCAGGTTTTCAGTATATTCTTCCTTATGCTGCCATCCTTCCAAACCCAGCCTGTAAACAGCAGACTGATGGACCCACCCCAGTACAGGGGCATTGACAAAGGGGGTGACACTGACAGTTCTTGAGTTTGAGGGGACTGTGTAGCAGCAATCTTTCAATCAAAGCCGCAAAGCATCAACACTGAGGGCAAAACTTCCATTGGTTTCAATGGATGCAGACCCACAATTTTTTTCTTCTCTCTGCTGGATGATGTTTAGCATTTTTGTGTAATTCCTACTTCTGGGTATCTGAGGCCTTTTTCTCTGTCCATCCTGATTACAGGGTAGAGTTGGCAGAGAATAAATGAAAATATAGCTACTGAATGCTGTATCTGGGTCTTTAAGACTTTTTCTTAGGAGTTTTGGTAGAGATGGATGAAGCTTTGAGTTTTATTTCATTCTCTTTAGTCAGCCACAATGTCATCTGGAATTTCTTTTGAGTTTTCAGTACTGTTCTGGCCTACTCCTTAGGCGGTGCACTTCTCTAACCTCATAAACAGACACTTGAGGTAGACAAGAATGCAGATGTCCATTATATAAAGCAGAAGAACAAATACATAGTTTGGGTTGGGTTTTTTTCATTTTGCCAATTCTCAATAATACCTGCCTAGAAAAACATTAAAATAATGTTTTAAAATAATAGTGCTCAATGCCTTTTAAAATGCTGTATAAAACACTAATTCATTATGGTTTTTTTTTAAATTTCAATTCATTGATGTAAATACACAAACAGTTTTTTAATTAAAAAAGCCAAGAACCATTCTTGCACAACATTTTACTTGAGTGGGTGTAGCATGCCAGGGCCTGACCCTGACTTACTCGACACTGTCTTACTTCATGAGAAATACACTGGAAGAGTAGATGGCTGGAAGCCAGCACCAGGCAGACTTAGTTGAGAAACAAGTGAGAGTGATTAGCCACTGGAACAAACCAGGAAGAGAAGCAGAGGGCTTTCCACGTCTGGATGTCTTCAAATCAACAATCAAATCTCACATGGAAGAAATGAGTAATCAAACAGATATTTTTGGGGCCTCAACAAAGAGTAACTGTATGAAAGCCTGTGATCTACAGAAGATTACATTATTTAATGATTCCTTCTGGGTTTAAGTCTGAGTTCAGGGCAAATTAAAATACTGATAACAAGAGTGGGACTTTCTGAACCCTGAATGCCCTCGCAGATCTTTTTCTCCAAGTCTGCAAAACTCCGAGCATCCAACTATTGAGCAAGTATGGAAATAATTTTGGGAAAGCCCAGTTTTGAAAAGTTGCCAAGAAAATCATGGGCCCACAAGCTACAGTAGACATCTGTGCATGAAAAATTCTCACAGCAGAGAGAAGCTGTTTTTAACCTGATGGACTCATGTGATAAAGCCTTTTATGAATTAGTAAACCTGAGCTGTCAGGGGTTAAGGTACAAGAACAGGTTATTGCATGGGAAAAAATCATTATAAGCACTTATAGCATTTGATGTCAGGGGTGGTAGAGTCTCCACTCTGAGGCTGGCAGACAGACACCACTCAGGACTGCTCAGGGTGGGCTGCAGTGAGTGGGGGGAGCACCTGGAACCCACTGCAATCACCCCTCCGTGACAATAACTTTGACAGCAAGCATAAAGTCAGTATTTCAAATGCCCACATGAACAGCACCCCATCTTCTGTCCATACATAATAAATTAATAGTAATTAGAGGAGGAAGAATTCAGTAGCTTTTCCCTTCACAGTAAATTCTCCTTTGTGAGATACTAAAAGAGCCACAGCTCTTTCAACCCACTTTTGTACTATTTCTCTTGCAAAATAAGAAGATCCATGTTTTAATTTCAGGCTAGTACTCTAGCCAGTGGGGTTTTTTTTCAAAATTAGAAAGAAAAATTGGTTCCTTTGCTGAGTGGATTCCTGTGATCTAAAGTGCCTGTTATCAGTATGCAGCCGCTTGCTTTAAATCACTAACTTCTGAAACACTTTTTCAAGAATTCCTGAAATAGAATATTTCATGTGGAAATAAATGAGTTTGTGAAACCCTTTTAATTATTTTACTTCAGTAAAAAAGATTAAAAATCTAAGTCTCTCTCGCTCCACATCCATGCTGTAACTTAAAAGAATATAGAAGAGATTAATCATTTTCACGCCAAATACAAAGTCTATTTCTTCCTTTCCCCCACACAATCAAAACGCCATCAAACTCTCCCACCCACCTGCTGTGTGTATGAGCTGAACATTGTCGAGTACAAATTCAGGATCTGATCCAGAGATTGCTTCTGAGCATTGCCTTAAAGAGCTGTGCTGGCTGTGCTGGGGAAATCACAGGCTCAATTCAAAGGCTGCAGAGCACTTCCCTTGTATGCATCTCAGAGGAATGAAAAGGTTCTGGGTCTGCAAATATGGCCCTTATCTAATTGTAGCTCTGAAAAGAAAATGTTACTGATTCATTTTTAGAAATATTTAATATCCTTTAACAATAAAATGGCCTGATGGGTTTTCAGAGGGGAGGATGTACTTGCCTTGAGAGGTCGTTTTGGAATCTGGTTGGTGGGAAACTAGACCTCAAGTTCTGAGTTCATATGGTCTTGCAGTGCCATTTTCTCCCAAGGAATATAGTAAGCCTCCTGCCCCACTCCCAAGGAAGCTGGTGGCTGGGAATAAATTAAGGAAAAGGAGCTTACATGCAGTCTGAGCTACAGCTGGTGAATACCACACCACACACTGCAGAGCCATGAAAACCTTGATTGCAGTTGGGTTTGCTGTAATTAGCACTTTGTATTTGTACTGTGCATTTTAAATCAGGTGTGCTTTAATGCATCAGATATCAAGAATGAGCAGCAGAGAGTGACAAGATTTTTATAAAGGCTTATTCAAAGCTAGCTGATTTTTAATGTGTGTGATTAGCTGCAGCCAAAATTACAGTAATCAAAATAAAATTATACACAAAACAGAATAGAGGGCTTTTGCATAAGAATGGGACAAATGATACAACAAATGCCAATTTGATTTCTAATGCTGGTTCAAATAAAATGTTTATAGGAATTGCTTATGCTTTGATCTCAGTACTAAAAAATGTGAAGATTTTTTTTTATTAAAAAATACTTTATTAAACTCTCAGTTAATGGAAGGCATACACGTATTTGTAAATGCCTTAAAGAGTGACACCAAAATTTTGAGGATTTTTTTCAGAGTAGTGATGTCATTCACAGCAACAGAGGAATCCCAAATGTTATGGAGAGTTCTTTATCTCAAAGTCCTGTTTTGTTCAGAGTCTCCAGTTTCCAAATGACGAGTCTGTTCTTTGAAAATGGTTTTCTGAGTTGGGACTTCTACAGTGCCAATTTTGCAAAAGGCTTTTTTAAACTGTGCGTTTATATCCTTTGAAGCAGCTCACAATTAGGGCTGTTCCTAGGTATGAGAATTTTGGCATTTGCAGGACTGCTCCTTTTGCTGAGCAGCCACAGAACAACATATTCTAGACATTAGGCCTAGAAGGTAAGTTAGAAAAGAAATACACTTTTGTTCAGTGTTAGTTTTATATTCCTGTGGATATTTCTCAAGGCAGATATCTTTCCCCGCCCCCTCCCCCCCAAAAAAAATATTTGCTTTGATTAAATGGTATTTCTCAGTCTTTAAAAAGTTGATAAAAACATTGCAGCTGGCTGTGAAAATAATACTTAAGTACCCTTGAATTGAATCCTAGGAAGCACTGCACTTCTTTAAAGCAATTTATCCCGAGAATCTCCTGTAGTGTCTGACTGACTGTTTTCTCTTTTCCCTGGCTCCGTTCCACACCTTGGAGTAATTTTTGTCACCAGCTCACTCGGTGGCTTCACTCTGAACAGATTTCCTGCTAAGTTTCAGATTTTTCCTGTGTCTTTTAGGTATTCTGGGTTTCTTAATTGAATTAGTCTGGGCCCCCCAGCTGTGATTCAACTGATAGGAAAAAAGGTTTCTGTTCTCTGTATTCTGTATTTGATGTTTATTCACCTGTTTCTCCATTCGTGCTCACTGCGTATGTGCTTCAACACACTTCATCCCTGCTTCCCTCTGGAGCACTGCCAAGGGCCACCTCACCTTCACAGCCTGCACTGGAAAGGAAATGAGCTTGCGCTAAGCCTGCTCCTGACCCCAGGGAGGCTGCCTTGGGTGCCTGAGCTACCTCACCTCCAGTCTCTGCAGCTCTAGTGGAGGCTTTGCTTCTTCCCCAATTCTGAAAGGAGTGAAGGAGAAAGGCACAGAGATCTCCATGTTGATGCCCAGCACTTGATTTCTTTCCAGTGCTGCAGACCATGTTGATGGTTGGTGCTTTAGAGCTGCCAACACCAGCACTAGTTTGGGCTTCTGTGTGCTTTGCTGGGCAGGCAGGATGCCAGCCCAGGTGGCAACGCAAGGCATGGTAACGCTGGAAGCTTCAGGGTGAAAATTCTATCCCAGAGCTCAAGGTTTTGTTCTTACCCTTCCTCCGAACATCTTCTGTCCTTCAGCACACAGGCAATTCAGGCCAAGGTTACAAGATACTTGTGCTGGGGTTATAAGTACTTAGCTGGAGTATCCACTTGCAATGTACCCAGCTCCCTGTGACTGCTAATATTACAAATAACTGTGTAACTATGCCTAAATATTGCTATGAATGAGAGCTGTCTGAAATACCTGGAAAAAATTAATAGTAGCAAAGCTCTGCTTTGTAGTAGTATTGCTCAAAGATAAATGCATTTCTGTTTGTGGGGTTCTCTGTACCCTGGGGGCTGTAACAGCAACAGGCAATTCCAGCATGGGGAAACACTAAAATGTTGGGAAAAATCAAAATCAGTATCACCTTCCTGTAATTTAGAGGTAGGATGTTTGTTGCATCTTTTAGAACTTGACTGGGAACTTGTTTTACCAAGGGGGCTCAGGCTGTAACACAAGCTAACCTGTACAGCTACAGACTCAGCTGTGGTGGGGAAGGGGGCCCACTGGCTTGGCCCCTGGGGTGTAGGTGATACAGAAATGACCCTGTGTTCATAAAGGCTGAGCATGTACAAACTCACATAGGCCATAGGAATGAGGCTTTGAAACACTAAGGATTGATTAATGCCTGATGTGTGTATTTTTTTTAGGCTATTTTTGTCTCGATTTTTAAGAGAGGCCAAACATTCACGAAGCTCACTGTTAGATGTCACCTGAGTATTTCTCACTAATAAAATGAATTTACTTCTCTGCCCTGAGGTAACAAGTAACAAATACGAGGTAGTGCATAACAAATGCATATCTCAAAGCACAACTTGACTGTGTAATTTCACTTGTGACACTAGACGAGATGTTAGTCTGTCACTAGAATGATGCCAGATTGCAGCCAGTGAGGATCTGACTGCTAATTTTTCTCTCCCAATAGTCTGTACTATTTCACAAAGAAGTTTTCTTTAATGAAAATTCCATTAACATTATTATCTTTCACTCCCATGGGATAAGAAGATTCCATTTACTTTATTAAAAAATTATTTTTCAAATAAAACTGTTGTTTTCTTGTTCTGATGATGAGAAAATCTCTGAATAATGTGAGAGGAATAAAAATGTGCTGCCTTTCTTTTCCATAAGGAACATATTGTTAAAGACACCTCTCAGTTCCAGCAGAACTGTTTTTCTGAGAGCATTTGTGGCTTTCCTGATAGCCGGGCTGTTAGACAACTATTCTGTCTGACTCAGAGTTGCTCTCTGACATGTGCAATTCGATAACTGATGAAACTGCACAGCCAGTTTAAAATGTTCAGTGCCAGGTCCTCAGACTGTAAAAATGCCTGGCTCCATTAACTTCACTGGAGATGTGTCTATTTACACCAGCTGGCACAGTGTAAAATGCAGCTATTGTCCATGGAGGGAAGAGGATGTGAAATGTCAGAGAGGGAGCCACTGACAAAGAGATTATATTTGACAACAAAAGAGGAGCAGAATGAAATCTCCATTACTTTTTTCAATGCTGCTATTAAATGCTGTTTTGCTAACTAATGCCACTAATCTTTTTCCTCCTAAAAGCAGCAAGCTTGGATCAGCACAGATCATAATTTATAATGTGATAACAATTTCTGAGGGCCCTTATAAGGAAAGTCTTAAGGTAACTCTCAGATACTTGCAGGCTGAAACAGAATTACACCAAAGATCCTCAAGTACCCATCTTGGATGTTAAAAAGTCAAAATGCTGTTGTCAATGGTAACAAAACAGCCTGCAGCAGAATTCCTGGGAAGCCTGTGCACCTGCTGAAGAGAGTTTGATAGGCTTCTGTGCTGTGGCCACACCATGTTCTGGTTCAAGACAATAAAGCCCCGGGGTGCCCCACAGATACTGCAATTCATGCCAGTGATTTCCAGCTGCTGACTTGGTGGATGACAACATCCCTAATTCTCAGCAACAAGGGTTTTCTCACTCACTGAGTCCACAGATTCAGAGGAGATGGTTTTGTTTTCTTTTTTAGCAGATGCAATTCTCTTTTTCCTCTGCTATGCAGCAAAGAACATGTTGCTGATTAGAAAACAAGGGGTTTATTGCCTCCTCTCTGCAAATATGATAAGCTATGACAAGGTATTGTTAACCTTTATCCTTTCTGGCATTCTAATGAACTCCCTCTATGTTTTTCGGCAGTCCAAGCTGCCCTTTCACTGCAGTGGAAGTGGAAGGTGAGGCAGAAGAATCTGTGGCTACAGTCAGCTGGATGCCATTGCAGCTTCAAGCAGAGGAGGAATCCCAGCCTGCTTGAGCTTGTTCCTACACAGAGACCCATGGGACGCATTCATCCTCTCCTTCGCCTGATATGGGTCAGATTTATGAACAATTAGTGTTTTTGCAGCATTGCAAGGGGTCAATTTCAAGGTCTCTAGCACTGTTTTATTAATGAAAGCCTAAATGGTGGAAAACTGCTAATTAGGAGATCTTAACAGCCTTTGACTTAATCTTCAGATCTGTTGTAGGTTATGTATGAGGGACTGTAGTTTCATACCATTATAAATTAATGAGGAGTACGTTATTAGTGACAATGAACTCTTTGTGGTTTATGGTTTTCTGAAGAATATTTTTTAAAAGGAGACTTTGTGCTCTCAGGGCAATTTATGTTGGAACAAGAGTGTCTATAAACTGCAGGTGTCTCATTAAATTCTGCTGGTGATTAGAAGAAGCAGCCATGTGCAGAGATCTTCATCAGGGTCTCCATGATTTGTGTTGTCATGCTCGGTTTTTCCCTAATAGCTACACATTAGTTAGTATTGATGCTCAGCTGCTGTAAGCAGAACGCTGCAAAAATAGTCGGTTTCCATTCAGAAAGTGAGTGGCATTGAGCCAGCTATTGATTTACAGACTGACACATATCCCTTTATAACAACTACGAGAATGTTTCTTATTTATCTATTACCTCTCTCTAAAAATATTAAAAAGAATTTTTCACTTGACAAAGGGAAGCATGTGGTGTGATATTTTTACTGGTTATTTTCATAGAGAATTCTGCAAAGGGTTGCTCTATACAGTTGCACTAAAGAGAGAGCGGTTGAGAAAGTTTGTCAGTATTCCCAGTTCTGGCTAAATGGTTTGGCTTGAAGGCAAGATGGATGCATGCCTATTTCTTCCCAGCATCGACATGTGTTTGAAAACAGCAACTTGGCATAATGTTTTAAAAAAAATAACACTATACACAAAACAACAATCCTTTTGTATCTGCCACATATACTGCTTCTTTGGGGAAAAAAAGCAATAACATTCAAGCTTCTAACAATAGTGATATATTATTTAAAATCATACTGTGTCTTATTCATCTGAACAACTAAAAGACATCTATTCTTGTTTTTCTGCAGAATTTATTTTATAATTCTCTGCTAGTTACACAGCAGCTACTTTTTAAAATCTTTGTACCTCTAGTGCCTGGCTGATCTCTTTTTGTCCTTAACCTTGCAGTCATGCCAAAGATAAAGGAGTACTGGGGTTTTCTCAGCACTGAGGTTCTGTTTGGGAGGAAGAATCTAAGTCACACCGAAAAGTACTCCAAACTGTTAGGCTTGATTCTGATTTTTTTCTCATGTCAAGGTCTTGCAGTGGACACAGATTATAATGATATCGACTCTTGCCCCTGAAGGTCTTCTACAGAGCAGGCCTAACATGAATGCAAACTCAGGCATTGTGTATTACCCTGGTCCAGTCCAGCACCTGGCACAGCGAGGCCCTTACCCACTTAGCCTGCGAAAGACAGCACAATGTTTAAACCATGATCATATTGTCCTCAAAGTTGAGATGGAGATTAAGTTTTGGGATCTAAGAATTTTGCAGAGCATTCACACTGTTGGCTGTGCAACTCTGCCATTCCTTGGCATTCACAAAACTCTTGTTTTTCCCATTCCTCAGCTTCCTCAGAGCCTGAGTTGGCTTTGGCTAGGTCAGACTGTGAAATCTGTGCTTTAGCTTAGAGTAGTTGTTCCTGGAAACAACTGAATGGGGTACTTGTCAGATGGCAACCAAATACATGCTTTTGGGCTTCTTCATATGAATAACAGCCACAGTTAAAAGAAACATTTGGGTATTTGGGATAATAATAGTTTAAATATGCCATTATGCTTTTCTGATTTTAAAACTATGGTTGACATTTCTGCAAGGCTCCATGCTGGCACTGAGACATGGAGGCCACTTCTTGCTCAAGGGTGGCCCAATTAGACCAGATTTCTTAGGGTCTTGTCCTGTCAAGCTTGAATATCTCCAGGGACAGAGACTTCACAACTTCTCTGGAACTCTTCTTCCAATGCTTGACCCTTTTCACAGTATAAAACTTTTTCTTAATACTGAGTTGGAATTTCCTGTGTTCCAGCTTGTGCCTGTTGTCTCTTGTCCTGCCAGGGGGCATTTCCAAGGACAGTTTGCTCCATCTTCTGTACATGTTCCCATTAGCTGTATGTAGCAGTCACTGCTTAAGGCTAAACGAGCCCAGTCCTCTCAGCCTCTTCTCAATAATCTTCCCTGTTCCTATGCAAGAGAGAGGATGTAGGGGTCTTTTGCTTGTAAGGCTCACTTTCTCTAATGAAAAGACACTGATATCTTCTGCTTTTAATAGCAAGCACTTCGTAGTACCAGAAGTCTCTGCAGAGATCCATACAAGCACCATTTTAAAGCCCTTACCTATTGATTCGGCATTGTTCCAGCTCTGCTCAGCACTCCAGCATCTTTGCAGCTTGAGAACATGCACTCAGAGCAGCTAGTTTAAATATTTATAGCCGTGTAGTTGCACATTCCAGCTACCAACCTTTTATCCAAACACCCAGGCAGGTGTGTGTGCCTGCATTTAAATCCCTGTTGCTTACAGAGATGGCATCTGACCTAGCTGACATCTTTGTGAACTCCTGGGCTGTAAATTAGACACTGCCTCACTGTGCTTTGCTGTCTATAATATGAAAGAATGGAGCCCCTCTTCCTTTACACTTTCCAAGAAGACTGCCTTATTTTGTACAGATTATTCAGACGATTCTTATCCTCCTCCCACATGGAAAAGCAGATAGTATTCAATTCACCTCTACAATCTTTTAGCAGCAGTCTTTATTGCGAGAGTAAGTCTTTCTCAGCAAAGTTTGTGTGACGGCTGTGAAAATCCTGGAGCTGTGGAATGGGGTGAAAACAACAGATGAGGAACCTCTGGAGTGCCACATTTGTTTTATGTTCTTTCACTGCCCTTCTTGGCATTGAGTGTGGTGTTCCTCTGAGGCACCAGTTTCAGCATGGAAAAGACTCTTTTGCAGCCAGAACAGCAGGATGGTGGGGGGTGGAGTGAGGCCCCAGCATTGTGCTGGGACTGGGAATGGCCACAGTGATGAGAGAGACTTTCCTGAAGGAGACACTTCAGCACAGGGAACATGCTGGAGACCCATCTTCCAGTACCCTACAAAGATCCGTTAAAGAAGTAGCTTTTATTTCCCAGTGAGCTTGCACTCAAGCACTGGGAGAGTGAATGCTAACTCATTGCCCAATGATCAGTATTAGTGGAGGAGAGAGGCTGAACTACAGGCTTCAACAAACAGGTCAGCCCGATCTATCTCTTGTTCAGCTGAAGGAGTGTCCTTAAACTGAGTCCCTGATCTCCCTGCCCTGCCCCAGAGCCAAGAGTAGGCTCCTGAGGCACAAGCAGAGCCCAGCATCATGGCCAGCATGCTGGGCGTCATCTCTGGGACAGCAAGTATGGAGGGATAGCTATGGGCTGGGCCATGGTCCTGCATCTCCCTGGATCACGTCTGCGTGGATATAGCCATGTGTCATCTTTTCCACAGAGAAAGCTAGGGGAAGGAAAAAAAACACTGGGCTGTGGTTAAATGTCTGTATTCTCCCTTTTCTTAAATGGGTTTACTGCTCATATTACTCCTACCTCTGCCCATTTAAAATGCAAGGAGCCCCTGCACTCCTGCTGACATGAATCAATAGCACACACTAAAATGCCAGGGAGTTATGCTGGTGTAAATTCAGCTCGAGCCTTAAAACATGCTAGTATCGCATGTGACTTCATATTCAAGGGAAAACGGATACAAAATGAATGAGGTGGGACTGAAGATCTGCCCCTACAGAGTTCATTTGCAGGCTTTTCAGTAGAGCTTATCACTGTCTTGTCTGGCTCTTGGCTTCATTTCTTCACTTTTGAAAGATACCTACTGAAATGGCAATGGAAATTCATGAACTATACTTGCATTATCTAATGACTTCAGTGATATTGGTTTGGCTAATGTAATACTGTTTATCCAATATTTTCTAAGAGTTGGAGACTAGGATCTGATCCAAAAAATTTAACTCTTTAATCACTTAAAAAACTCAGTGAAATCAATGGGTAAAAATGAAGAATTTGATTAAAAATTCTGCTAATTTTCCATTATTTCTGTACACTGTGTGATGCTCATTCATATTTCTAATTACTCTTGCATTTCCCCAATTTATATAGAATACAGTATGAAGAATAAAAACCCAGGCATTTGTGGTCTATCCACTGAGCATTTGTTACATGAAATTACAGTTCAACAAACTGATGCACAAGAATCTGTATGCACATATGCTGCCTTTACTCTGCAAACAGTAGGATACGATGGCTAAAAGACAGACTGTGGATATAAGTTTGCAAGGGTTGGTTTGTGTTCCTTTATGCCCTGTTCTAAATGCACAGTTTTGCCAGGAGTCAGATGCAGGCAGAATCCATGTGAGTGCACATCTGAACATAGGTTTGGCAAAGCACTTACTTGTGCATATGTAATCTGGAATCAGATAGGCTAATACTCGTATTATGAAGAGAAATTCTGAACACTAATGTAATTACTTGGATATTTATTTAGTTATTCTTAGACATTTGAGGCCATTAAATGGGCCCTACTTCATGTAATAAATATTTAGTCACTGATAACTCCCTGCAAGATTAGCATGGTGCTTAATAACCCTTGAACAAGAGAAAAAATTAAAACTCTCTTTTCCTGGCTATTGACTTTCTAAGGATAATGGGAAAAAAAATCAATTTTCTAAGGACAAAGATACAACCTGAAATGTCTGACATAGAAACTGGAAAGAAGTAATTGGCATACCTGTGAAATCTGTAGTAAACACATACTGATTTTTTAATTTTCTTTTGAATGGGAAAGAAGCAAAGGGCTTTGAATTATTCAGGTACAAACAAATGTTAATTCATAAATGTACATGGAATATTGGTTGAAAAACCTATTTTTTCAGCTACTTACAGAGAACCTCCTCTTCAGAGACAAAAATTGACATCTGTTCTTTCCTGCAGCTTTGCATGTCGTACCTTTAAGAGAATGAACCCATCCTGAACTCAATGCAGTTTGCTCTTTTCCTGCTGTAGCATGAATCTTGGAGAGATTATAACCAATTTAAGCAAGATGAGAGATTTCTGTTTCTAACTAGCTAGAAGCAAACCACTAAGGAACCAGCAAGGGAAAATGAGAGGTATTCGCAATAGTCTCCAGCTTGGATTACATATATCTTGAAAGCACTAGCAGCAGATGCTTGTGGAAGTGATTATGCGCTGGATCATACGCACATCCTTCTGGCTGCCAACATCACTTAGGCACATTTTGTAGTGCAGGAAAAAGCCCCTCCAGTTTACAGGAAAAGCAGCTCAAAGTACACTGCAGAAGGCACCGAGAATCACAGCATTTAAAGGAGCTCAGCAATCACTCTGCTGCTTCAGGGCCCAAGCCTGCAGGATCAAAACTTTAAGCAAACCACAGGATTATGGAGTGTAGCCTTTCAGGGATTTCAGCATTTTGCCATAGTTTAATTTACAGACATAATAACACTTTTAGTGAGCAAAGGACTCTTTTCTCTCTTCTTTTGGCTGACATAGTATGTTACTAATTAAGGCAGTTTTCTGCATTTATGTAAATAGTACATCTAAAAGCTTTTGCTAGGTTATTTTATTCTGTGTAGCCTTTAGGCTACCGATGTCATTATACAGCTCCGCAGTCTACTTGACAGATCTTTAGACACATACAGCAAATGGCTTTGGAGGTGTCTGCACCATATCCACTGTACTATTCTTTTTTATTTCAAAGAACTACAAGAGAAGTGTTTGGGATTTTTTTCCCAACCAATTTATTGACATTCTTTGTGTTTTCAGTATAAGTTCTCTTATTAGATTTAGTTCTGAGTTCCGTTGCCCCAGATTTTTACTCTTCCAAACAACTTGTTCTTTCCTTCTCTACCTATTGCTGCCTTTTTTCTGCTGCTGAAAGCCCAATAGCCTTTTATCCTCATTTCACTGAGGAGCGGAGAAAGGGGCAGCGGCTGAGGCTCCTGCAGAGTGACTCTGCTTACTGCTTGGACTCACTACAGGTCAGCCCCCAAGGGAGGAGTTTCATTGTTCATCTGTTCTATGCTTGCAAGAGTATCTGCCAAGACAGCTAATCTGATTGTGTGCTTCCACTGGTACTGGTTATGAGTTTATTTTAGAGTGGGTTGTCCAGATGCGTAAACTGATATTACAACCACAAGACTCCCGTGTTACAGCCTGATATTCATTAAAAGCTGCAATTTATCATATTCCTGCCCATTGCATAAGACAATATGATCTGCTGAAAGACAGGCAACCTGGTATGTAGCTTCTTGAACCTTTTTTTTTTTTAAACTACGTAAAAATAAATAGGGCAGCTTGGGTCTACACTTTATAACAAAGGAAAAAAAAATCAGAGAGGAGTCCCTAACTCTTAAGTTTGTGATCCCATTTTTCACCTTTAGGAAGTGTTTTGTTCAGTTGATGTTTCTAATCAAAAGAAAACAATCCCTTCTCTCTTCTCCCAACCCCAAGTATTTGTTGTTACCTTGAGCGGTGCCTTCAGCAAAGTATCTGAATGGTCTCCATGAAGGAGGCATCCAGGAATTCACACTAAGGAGTAGTAATCTCTATAAGAAAAACCCTGGCTATAGCAATGACCCACTTTTCTGAGTTAGTTACCATTAAGTCAACCTCAAAACGCAAGGGGAACCACATAAGTCCTTTGGGGCAAGGAGTTTTGCTCTGTTTTACATCACCCTGGTGCAGGACTATTGTTTACAGATGTTTTTTGCAGAGCATAAAATGCCAGTTGGAGAAAACCAAGCAGTAGTTCTGTGAAAATCTTGAGCAAAGGGTTGAATTTATCTTTCCTAAAGATTTTTTAAAGATAAAGTAGACATCCAACTGGACTCACCTCTTGTAAAATGTGGGAACATACAATGATTATTGCATAGATGAAGCACATACTGCTAGCTGAGATGCAAAGAAGGAATAAACAATGACAATGCCATTCCCATTTCACAGAGAGCCATAAATATGGGGAGGAAGTTGCTGAGTAAGGCACTACAGCAGCAAGTGGTAGAAATTAATCACAAGGTAATGCCACTTTTATAGGGCAAAAAGGATTCGGTAACAGACTGACTGAGCCAAGAGATGGTGCTGAGATCAACCGAATGGGAACCGACATTTTAGACTAAAGTGGCCCTTCTCAGCACAACCAGATCCTATCAGTGAACATTTATAAGTCATCTTTTATATGGAAGGGATCAACATTGGGAAGAATCTTATGCGGTCTGTGACTTTGCAAACCTATGGTGAACTACCAAAGAGGGATGTGAGTAGGAATTGTGCTTTGGAGACACCTGAAAGAGAGAAAAAGCAAGCACAAAGCCTTGCAGCCCAGAAATGCAGTGGGTAGCAAAGGTGCCTTCAAAGACTATATGTGGGCCTCCTCGTTTCTGGATCTGACCACTGGGGCTAGGTGAAAAAGTTTCTGCAACAGATTTTGAGCTTTCATAAATTTTCTCATCTGAATTGGAATGAAAAGCAATCAGAAAACACTGAAGACACTAGCAAACTTCACTGCATAGATGAGACGAAACGCTGGCTTTTAAATTGTGATTAATTTCAATCTTTGTCTTTTTGCTTGGCAAACTTTTTCAGTATGGATTAACTAAAAGAGAATATAACTTGTTATTTTTTCCAAATAGAAAGTGACAAAACTGACCATGTCAAACATTTTCAAAATTGGCCTAAAAGCATTTTAAATTGAGAGTTTTGGTGTTTAAACAAAAAAAATTTCTGTAACACAAGACATCATTTTGGGAAACTCTTCATTTTCTCACCACAGCCCAGGAATGCCTCACTGCAGAACCTCCCGGCTCCCATTCCTGGCTGTTGTATTGCAATAAATGGTGTTGGCAGCCCTGGTTCAGCAGCACATGGGACTCTCACTCAATACCAGTCTGACCTGGCTGTGCCCAATGCAGCACAGCCCAGCTGGGTATCTCCTCCGGCCAGGGATTTATTTAGTGGGCAGTTGTGCTGGTTTAAAGGTAAATCAGCAGGAGAAATGGACCCACCACAAGAGAGATTATAAGTCAGAGTTACAATTTAATGAAAGATATTACA
>JAWWMP010000081.1:92268337-92286666 GCA_035047865.1 Dendrocincla tyrannina | reverse complement strand
GTATTGTTGAACCGTTGATGGCCCATTAGCAGCCACACCCCCTCAGGCTGGGTGTGAAGGTGCTAACAACTGCCTGGGCAGCTGCTGCAAATGGTCCATTGTTCTTGGGGAATGAATACAGGGGGTAGAATACATAGCTTTGATCACCTCCACACAGTGATAACCAGTCCCACCTGCTGAACTAGGACAGCAGTGCTGCCAAGGCAGTATGAAAGAGGCTTCATCAGAAGGGGAACCTGGCCTGGTTCTTCTTGTCAAACCCCTGTATAGATTTTTCCATTAAAAAAATATATATTTCCACCAAAAAAACTCTGGCTGTAAAACTATACATTTTGCACTTGCCTCCTTAAGGTAAGTGGCAACTAAACCAGTGTCTTAATGTTCTTTCCTTTCTGTCCCAGGGACATAAAGACACAACTACTGTTTTGTTTCTGTTTTGGTCATCAGCACCTGTGCTAATTAAATTCTACTACTTCACTTGCTTCACTGGTAGTATTTCCTCCATTTCCCAGGATTTAGTTACTTTACAAAGTAAATGAGGGGCTGTGAAGAATCAAGCCCTGTGCTCACACGGCCTGCCAGGTCCTCCTTGTCTTTCTGCTCGTTGCTGAAGGTGTGTACCAAAGCCAGCCAGAGCTGGCTGCATCAGCGATATGCAATCTCACAGCCCAGCCAAGTACAAATAACCCATTTGTGTCGCTTTTGGGAGGTTTCTGAGAACTATTCTCTATATCCTGAGGAGAAGTGAAACCTAATGTCCTGGGAAAGTCTGGTGTGGGGGAAGGAGATCCCTGTCAGGTGCAGGTGGCTGCAGCCAGGCCCTGAGGGGGATGGAGAAATCTGTCAAAGGCAGCTTCCCTTCCTAAATCCTGCCAAGGAGAAAGACCTTCTGAGGAGAGTGACATTCCACCCGCACCACTTGGCTGCCACCAGTTTTCATTTCACTGTGTGTTTTCCTCCCATTTTAAAAATGGAACATCTCATCCAACAGAAATTTAACCTGTCTCAAATGCAAACATGAAAATGGGAAGGGTAGCCCTGTGATGGTGGAGCGTAACACTGCAAAGCACCGAGCTCTGTGTGATGCTTGCTTTTCCATGAAAGTACCCTCCGAGCTTGGGAAGAAGGAAAGAATGGGACCAGGGAAGCAGGAGCGCAACAGCATGTAAGATTTTCAGGTTCCTCAGCAGAGTCATAGACTGAGTCACTCCTCAACTAAAAAGGTTCAGCACTGTCAGCAGGGAGGTTGTGTAGGGAACACATGGACCTTGATCACACCAGCAGGCTCTGTAGCATCATTTGCACAGTTTGAGATCTCTGTGCCTTCCCTTCCCATGGGACCCCATGGATTTGCATATGTAAGATAAAGGAGAGTTATGTATCTTTGTATCTCAGAAGGGGGAATTTTGTTGGGCAGGAGTCACAAGAGCACAAATATAAACTGGTAATAACATAATCACAGGACTTGGAGATAAAAGGTTACCTCAAGGCAGCATCATCGACATAGCTGCATGTAGATAATTCCTGACAGGCACACACTCTTGCCTGTAGTTAGAAATCACGGTTTCTGAAGTCTGAAGTTTTCCCAGATGATCTGTGCCATATCTTCATTTTTCCTTTCTATCAGAAAGTCTGTAACAAATGTCTATTGTGAGTTTTTCCTTGCTACAATTTAGGCTCATTGCTGTCATATCCACCAAGGAAATCTGGACATGACAGTTCTCTGTGTTCTCTCTGTTTATCAGCCTCTTTCTATCTGTGAACAGAGTTCCCATGTTTGTCTTCAGTCACTTCTTCCTCAGACTGAATGCCACTTAATTCAATCTTGCATCATAACATGCTTTCACAAAGGGGACTATATTTTTTACTTTTTTTTCTATTTCTTCTTCATCTCTTTTTCCTTGTCTTCTCTCTACCTGATCCTTTATCTGTCCTCAATCCTTTACCATAATTTATTTAATTGACCTTAATTATTTTCTCTATCAATTTCATGACTTTGTAGCAGGGCTAGTTCTGGAATTCAAGGGGTCAAGGTCTCCTAAGCAGCTCCCATTTTTTTCGTCACAGGCAGTCTTTACCATCACTTTACAGAACCACTCCAGAAATGGAAAGTTTATGTATAATTAGTTCTCACAAGCTTCACGGCTGTCATAAGGCTGAGGGATATAAAGATGAAACAAATTCCAGTGTCATTATGTGTCTCACATCCACAGATCTGTACTGTCAGTCTTAACACTGAAGAGTCCTTCTGAGCTGTGGGCTGTCATAGGCTGCTGAGTTTTCTGTTCGTGGGGTTCTTAATATACTCGCACCAAAACCAGCTCATTGCCCAGTACTGGGCCTGAGCACATGCAGTGTCTTCTGAACCTGTGTGTTAGATTCTCCACCCACAGCTATGCACATTTGAAAGGCAAAGTTCATGATTTTAAGTTAATCTACGGATCTTTATTTATGTAACTCATTGCAAGATAATGAATTCATACAAAAATTTTCCTTTTGTTCATTGAAAAAATACTGTGGAAGAAAACTCTGGGTCTGGATATTATTCTGCTCATTGCAAAGGACAGATTGCTCACATTCCTAGGTAATTCTACTCTCTGGCAAAGGAGTGCTTCTTATCAAGTGCTCTGATGTACAAGTGCCTAAGGGCTTGTTCACATGGGAAAATGCAGTGGCATTATTCATAGCTCTCCACTGCAGAATATGAGTACCCACATGGGAACTCAGCAAGGGTATAATTATTTTGCTCTATAAAAAGCCCAAAGCACCTTTATGTAATCTCTTCCCAGAAAGTTAGCTATGGTACAGGTAATGCAATGCCCCAGAGAAAATGCATTTGGGAACATCAGAAAGGACTGCTCTGTATAAAAGCAACTCTTTGCTCATGTGACAACACATTTCCCTATCTGAGTTTCTTTTTCTTTTTCACACAGAGTACTCTGTCCCTACTTTAAAAAAAACCATCATTCTACAGAGAAATTAAAACAAGCACCATGCATGTACTTATCCACACTCCCCCCCACACTCTTTTAGTTATTGATATTAGTTCCACTGCACACACTTACACTCTTTTTCCGTAAATGCATCCTCACTCTGAGCACCACACTTAGACAGATGCTATCTGAGCAGTGTCTACAGCTCTTGGTAAGTGAACGGTTTGCTGAATGCTGATGGAGACGGATAGCACCAGCTCAGGAAAATAAGCAAGAATAGTCAGGTAATGTAAAACAATTTCACACTTGATAGGATATTAACAGGATGTGCTGCACCTGCAGCCATGAATTTAATTTGCATAGCAGAAAAGCAATCCATGTGCTGTAAATTTACAATGGGTAGAAGGGATGGCAGAGAGACTGGCATGTGGCCTTTGCAGTCTTGCACTTTGAGTCTACTCCGCCCCTTGCAGTTCTCGCTGAGTGACCTGAAGCAGGTGGTATAACTCTGAGAGAGATTTCAGAGTCCTCTGGTTCCCGGTGGTGTCCATGTGCCCTGGCTGAGCACACTCCTGCACAGCTTTCTGCAGCTGCAGCTGCAGCGGGAGGGAAACCAATGGTCCTCTGAGATTTGGGGAAAACCAGTGACGGAATATTTTGTCACAAATTACCTGAGAAAAGGAAAAAGAGCAGATCATTGCCTTTCAGAAGCTACAACTAATTCCTTGCTGCTTCCCTGGCACTGTAGCAAAATGTTATCTGAATCCAAAATGCCTCTAACCATTCAAAGAGGAAGGTTAGAGAAGAAAAGGAACATCCACAAAGGCTACCCTCTACCTGAGAAATGCTCCTCCTTCTCAGACTGCTCCTGCACTTCACAAACCCTATGAGTGGCCGAGGAAGCTGGGGTTGATTACCTTGGAGAAAATGATGCTGAAGGAGGACCTTATCACTTTCTACAACCTGAAAGGATGCTGTAGTGAGGTGTGGGTTGGTGTCTACTCCCAAGTGACATGCACCTTGACAAGGGGAAATGGCCTTGAGTTCTGCCAGGGAAGGTTGAGGTTGGATATTAGGAAGAATTTCTTTACCAAAATGGTTGTCAAACATTGGAACAGGCTGCTCAGAGAATTGGATGAGTCACCATCCCAGGAGGTAAAAGACGGGCAGATGTAGCACTTAGGGACAGGATTTAATGGTGGACTTGGCAGTGCTGGATTAACGATTGGACTGGATGATCTCAAAGGCCTTTTCCAAACTAAACAATTCTATGATTCTGCATAACAAGTGGTGAGGGTGAGGGGATTGGAGAAGAGGGCAAAAGGCCAAAAAGCTACACTCATTCAGACTCTCTGTTGTGCTAGTGCCTCCCACCAACACAAGCTGGGTGAGCTGTAAGACATCATCTCAGGGTCAAGAACCCCATGGACACTGCTTTCCACTACATCCACATTGTGCATCTGGACAGTGGAGAATCACAACCATTTCTTACTGCTGGACAGTTTCACAGAACCATAGAATCATTAAGGTTAGAAAAGACCTCTAAGACCATCAAGTCCAAATGCCAATGCAGCTCTGCCAAGTCCACCACTAAACCATATCCCTAAGTGCCATATCTACAAGATTTTTGAACACTTCCAGGGATGGTGATTCCACCATTTCTCTGGATGGTTGGTGCAATATCTGGCCACCCTTTCAATAATGGAATTTTTCCTAATATCCAACCTAAACCTCTCCTGGCTCAACTTGTCATTTTACCTTGTCTTATCACTTGTTACCAGAAGAGGCTGACCCCCAAGTCACTACAATCTCCTTTCAGGTATTTGTAAAGGGCAATAAGATGTCCTTGAGCCTTCTTTCCTCCAGGCTAAATAACCCCAGTTCCCTCACCTGCTCCTCATCAGACTTGTGCTCCAAACCCTTCACCAGCTCTGCTGCCCTTCTCTGGACTTGCTCCATCACCTTAATGTCTTTCTTGAAGTGAGGGGCCCAGAACTGGACACAGGATTTGAGCTGCAACTTGAGGATGTGTCTTTACTATCTGTAAAGATGGTAATGCTAATCCCCTGCTCCTACTCCACTCTCCTGTCTGAGGCATTGGGCTAACAGCTACACAAACCCATGGCAACTTGTGAATAGAAAGATCTGTTTGTGTGGCCCAAGATGAGATTTCCAAACAGGACTGACACTTACGTGGATACATTTAAAAAACTGACTGTCTTCATCTCACAGTCTCCTAGTACATACCATGCATTTTATTGTCAATGTGATTTTAAAAGAAATGGATGCATAAAACAGCTGTGTCTACTCACTTGCAAGTTGTTATTGGCTCTCTGTGCTCCACACTTTCTGATTTTCAGATTGCATTTTGAAAAGCAATCAAAAAAATTACAATCATCATCTCCTGTGCAGTTCTGTTCAAGGATGTCCCTCATTTTGGGTTCAAAAAAGGCCATATCCACATCAATTGCCACCACCTGTGGATCAAAACAACCCATCAGATCTGGCACAGCACAGCCTGCAGGACAGGGCCGAGCAGGTGTTCTTTGCTGCTTGCTTCTGGAAATGCTGTGCTGAGAGTATCTGCCAGTGGGGAACTGGAATCACAATGAAAGGACTACATTTCACTTGATGGAGCTGCACTAGCCTTATAAATACCACTTTTTAAGCAAAAACAGCCAATGCCTATGACACTGGGAATGGGAAAATTATTTGTGGACAATATGCATCCCAGTGTCTCTCCATCCATGAATGCTTCACTTAAAAAAAGGCTCAAAGAGGGAAAGAAAGGATTCTAGTTAAGGGGATGGCAGCTGCCTGATGTGGAACACATGTGGGTGACCACAGGGAAGGCAGCCTGCCTTCAGAATCCTCCTAGATGTGCAACAAGCAAAGGTTCACAGCTGCTTTTCACACTTGGCAGTCAGGATCAGGGATGCTCCCTTGCAGCATCTGACACATACTTTCATGGAGGAAAATGCTCGGGACCTGTGCAAAGCAAAGTTACTTGGCCTCAAATGATAGCCTCATTTTTAAAATTCAACCACCTAAATAACAGGGGAAGCTGAACTGTGTGAATAGAACAACAACTGGATCAACCCCAGGAACTAAAGATATCTGGTTTGGTAGAAAGCCAAATAAACCTTCCACAGGCAAAAAAGAGAATATGGTCTAATCTCCATTTTATTCTAATCGTTTTTCCCCAGGGAAAAATCTTAAAGAAATGAGGCATAGCTTAAAAATTCAACTATTTTTAGGTTTTTTGGAGCTTTATGAAGACATAGCCCGAGGAATTGCACACGTTTGAACAGGCAAATCTTTTTTTCTTTTCTTCTTTACTTCCTTAAGCTCTCTGCAGTTTTGCTGTTCAGTTCTTTGGAGAAGAGACAGTGAAAGTAGTGCAGACTTAGGGTTGCTGCGTCAGGTCCCAGGTGGGGTCTTTGCCAGCACTGAGCACATTTGACAATTTGATCCATTGCTCAGCTGGGAAAACCAGCCCTAGTTCCCAAATACACAGCTGCCAAAGTGGCTCCCCTGAAGTTCATCTGTTATAGAAAGGCGTGGGCATCCCCGTGAAAATAGATCTGAGTGACACTCTACCTATTAACAGCTACATTTTGGTGGGGTTTGCTGTGATAGTAATTGATGAAGTACCTCAGGAAATGGGGGAAGGACCCAGCTTGGCTCCTGACCTGATTTAAAGTCACGTTTAAGGTGCTGTATCTTTCCAGTTCTCTCTGAGGGGCTGCTAGAAGAGGAAGCTTTCCCAGAGCACTGCGCATTCACCCACACCTCCTTCCAACTCTACAGCTTAAAATTCTCCTGGATGATCTACCATACAGCGATCTCTTCTCTTTGTGCTGCAGGAGAGCAAATGAAGGCTGAGTTAGAGCTGGAGGCTTAGCCCCACCACCTGAAAATAGTCCTCAAAGTCAAACTAGTGCACTCAAGGCACATTTCTTTGGGCTTTAGAGGTTTCGTTACTGCAATGAGGAATAGTGGTACTATTATGGGATTTATTATTTTTCTATATAGAGAACAAGAAATCAGGAAGTGAAAAAATTGCTTAAAACAAACATAAGGGACAAAAAGAGGCTGCTTTACTGTGTTCCCATTCTGGAACTGGTTGGTAAAACTATGTAAAATTTCTGCTTCTTACTCTGCTTCCTCCATCACTGATTAGAAACTCTGTCCTGTCCCCTGTGCCCTGTCCATCCCCTCAACCTCAGTTTTCTGTTTGTATCTCCTGTCTCCCAGCCCAGTGAGGCAATATCACCAAGCTGTAAGTAATGTACAACTGGGAGAGCCATGCGTGAGCAGCAATTCACCTTTTTAAAAATTAATTCTTCTAGAAATACTAAGTTAGAGTATTAGCCTACACTAGAAAAATGACTGTTGTCTCTTTGGATCCCAGGAGTCACTGGAAGATCCTGGCAAAGCAAGGCTCACCAAAAGGGCTCATAAGGGAAGACACATCCAGTATTTTTCCTCTTTTCCTAAATGAAATCTCTTTTCCTGTGAGTAGGCTGCAAAACAGATGCTCTGGTGTGTGCTCAGCCACAGGCAGCCACAGGCCTGCACAACTGAGAGAGCTAGGCAAAGCCTGCCTCGAGCAATGCCTGCTGTACCTCGCTTTGCCTAAGTACTGGTACAGCTCGTTTTAGCTTCTTGCTGTAGCTCCTCACCCGTTCCCTATTCAGCTGCTGTATTGCACCTGAATAAACAGTGGGAGGCAAGCGAAGGGTAAAGGGGAAGCACTTTAACTGCTCTTAATGGTTCTATGTTTAGGCAATGTGTGTCTAGTACTCTGAAGATACAAGTGTTATATTAACACTCGTGAGTACTAAAAATAGTAATAAAGTCCCTGAAAATGCTTTATATTCAGCGTGCAGAAACTCCACCGATGTCACTGCACATTGGGAGCCTAGTTCAAACACTTACTCACTGCACAGTGCTTGCAGTCTGTAGACACAATTCCAACCAAAACCAGAGGAATTTCTGTTCACAGAATGAATGCGAGATACACGCCACAGTGTCTCGCTGAGCTACGCCACTGCTTGGAAAACAGGCATAGCTATTCAGGTCTGAGTTACAGCTGTAGAAGGAAAAGCCAAAGAGTAACAGTAGCAGGGACTTTCATGTCGCTGTCCTTGGATAATTTCTAGACCAGATAAGCTGAACACTGAAGCACAAATGTGCCTGCTTGGACGTGGGGAGTTCCCCTTGTATCAGAGCAGGGAATTCAGCCTTACTTTTCAAATTCAAACACTTTTTTCCTCTCAGCATCACTGCCAGAAATAGTTGCCATGACTCAAATTACAGCTTCATTTACAGCTTTTGAGATCCCCTTGCCTTCAGGAGGCATCCCTCACCACATCCAAGGGGCCCTGTCGGGACCAGTGCCTTTGAGGAGGTGAAACAAAACAGAAGTGAGCAAGCAGTTCTCAAAACAAGCAGCAGGATTTAGTGTTCTGAAACATGGCTGTACACATTACAAAGAGGAAAAGCAGTAGAGAAGCTCCCCTGACACTTGTAAATGCACTGTTTTTGCAAAAACTTGGCCAAAAGCTGCACGAGGAGGAAAGCATTATTTTTACACAGCCACCTTCAGACTAGAATCTCACCTCACATTGTTGCAACACCATCCCCAAGACCTAACTTACCGTAAGATCATGCCTGATAGCGAAGTTTTCTGGTTTGATGTCACACAGGTGAAGTCGGTGAGAGAAATCATTATCAAAATGCTGCACCATATCCAGAAAGCTGAGTGCAATGCCAATGATGGCTCTCACCCTGCTTCTGTGTCCGGTAAGGGAGGGACCAATCACATTTTCCAAGGGAAAAAGAGTTTTGTGCCAGGCATGTCCAGCTGTAAGATACTCCACAGCATAAAAGTGTCCACAAGAGCCAATAATTCGTAGCACGTGTTTGCTGAAGTCCTGCAGCAAACTGAAGTAGATATATTCTTCCTGCTGGAGCAAGGACCACATGCTAGCCACCTGTGCTTTCCAACGTGGTCCTTTCTTCCTTGTCCACAGGGGCCCCACAGTATTATTAGACAGTTCTAGCCCCAGGGCGTTTTTGACCTCCAAAGCTACCATCAGCAGCAGCTCTGTTTCAGGTATATCCTGTGTTTCCACCTCTTCTAGCATACTGAGGTGCTCGTAGCTGGAAAAGATTTCTTTTTTGGATTTCAGTATGATGGGCTGGCCTCTCCAATCAGCCTGCATGACCTTTTTACCTCTGTCATAGTAAAGGCAGTGTTTGTACACCAGCTTCTGTGCCACGCACAGGTCTTCACAGAGGTCACCAGTCAGGGCTCCACTGCTGTAGTCAAGACACTGGAGTGAAAGAGCAGAATATTCATAGCACAGCCACATGCCCATGGACCGCATAGAAGAAAGACAATGAGCAACAGTCCTATGCTCCAGAGGTTTGCAGCAGCCATGGAACTGCAAACACATACACCTTCTACAACTATTGAACTTTTTTTTCAGAAGTCTCTAGAGACCTTTCACTAGGGGAGTCTTCCTTCAAAACAGGGATTCTTGGGATGGTAAAGGATGGGATTTTGGGGGCAAGGAAATGGACTCTGTGACCGGTTACTCTTAAGTTTTTTACACACATGAGTGAAATAAACTTTAAAAACACACGGCTACACTATGTGAGATTATGGGCTGTAACCATTCAAGGCACAGGAGATACCTACCAGAGTAATGCAGGACTTCTGTGGAAGGTTCAGGAGAGCATAACTCAGACACCCCCACTTACACTACAGGAAAATCCATGGGCAGCTAGATTTCTGGGATCTTCCACAGCTCTGTGTGTTTTAGCCTTGCACTCAACATGTGCTGGATGAAGCTGTCATAACCTCCTCCTGCACTACCAGGAAATATCAGAGGCTGTGCTCAATGCTTTTTGGACCAAAACGTTCAGAATTTTAAAATATATAAATGCTGTGGAACAAACTGACTTTTCAGGGTTTATATGCAATTATCAGAAGCGATATTTTAATATTAATTACTTGAATACTTATTTTATTTTTTTTTAAATTGTAAAGAAATAAGCCAGTGGAAGCAAAGGACCTGCTGCTTGATAGTTAAATGGTCAATGCAAATTAGACAAGAACTGCAAGGATTCCCTCACCAGCCCTTCCAACCTATAATTGTTTCCATAATACCATTTCCAAAAGCGGAGGTAGTCAATATATTCCTGTGGGCATTCAGAAGTGCAGCTGTAGGGACTGCTTTGGGTGAATCAGTAGAGGAGATGCAGAGGTCTCTGGTGAAAGGGGAATAGATGAGGTGGTGCAGAAAGCCAAACATCTGTGAGGCAGCTTGACAGTGTCAACCGCCTTCATTGCTTTCTGGCATTTGAATTTTCATTTAAACAAGCTGGCAGGTCCCCCTGCCTGTGGAAGACTTGCAATGGCTGCCTGAGCTCCACCTCATTTGTGACTTGCTGTTACAAACACAAGGAATGTGATCATAACATTCAAGTAAATTATTTTCTTAGGACAGTCTCTGAGGTGTGTACACCAGAGGACTATGTTCTGATGCCAAGGAACATTTAGAGTCCAGCCTTAAACTATTCACCAGGGAATGGGTGGAGGGTTAAGTCTAAAATCCAAGAATGCTAATGAATTGACTGAAACAGCTCACTGAAGGCAGTTCAGACAGGCATAATATTTATTTATATTTTGATGTTTTCCCAGCCCAAAAGAGAACATTCAATGCCAACAAGGAGAGCCAGGTAGGCAAAATCATGCATGAATGTTCCAACCCTGAGTTCACGCATGTGTGAAATACACACACATCTGTATCCACATCCACATCAGGATGGCCAAGCAGACTCACTGGGCTGTCTGCAGACTTCAGAGCATGCAGATCAGTGCTCCTGCTTTTGAAAAATCTACTCCTATGAACATAATACAATTTTACTCTACCTTTTAAAGTCAGAAATACAGTTTTCTTAACAAAAGTAGTTTAGCAGTTCTTACCATCTGGAACTCTAAACAATTTTAGAAAGAAAATTACAAACAGAAGGAATTTTTGGGGGTTTTCTTTGGATTCTAAGTATAAGCACATTTAAAACTCTTTTGAGAGACCACAAGTCTTCTGCTACAGTAAGAGAATGTAGGACTTAGTCATGTAATTGGGTTCACATGGGTGAACACTTTCCCCTGCAGACAATTTTCCTGTGGTCCATCAAGTTCACTCTTAGAGGGTCCAAACGCATGGACGTCTTGCATCTATAAGAACACATGCCCGTGACCTGTAGTCAAACACGTACATGTGCAGCTTATTTTCTTGCATTGACATCATGTCATTCTTAATGGCATTAATGAGAAAAAGTGCTTGTGGAAAAAGCAATCTCACATTTCACAGACATAGGAGACAAGTCGTTTTTGAACCTGGTTGCTGTTTAGGACTTGTCTGATGTTTTTTTAGTTTAACCTCTAAATCTTTGATTATTAAC
Organism: Dendrocincla tyrannina; assembly: GCA_035047865.1. Taxonomy (NCBI): domain Eukaryota; kingdom Metazoa; phylum Chordata; class Aves; order Passeriformes; family Dendrocolaptidae; genus Dendrocincla; species Dendrocincla tyrannina. Next base: position 92,275,255 of record JAWWMP010000081.1, on the reverse strand, counting down.
CTAGCATCTGACAAAGAGTATCTGAATAATATTCTTCTTACAATGACCTTGTGCAGTGTTTTGCAAACTGGGATATGTGGAAGAGACTAAGAAGTTCATGGTCTCACAGTGTTGAAACACAGATCAGCCTTCCAAAAGTAACATTCTCTGCTGATCACCAAAGCAAGTAAGGATTTCAAAAAGGCTCCCTCAAGTAAGCAGTCAAGAGGTTTAAACAATTTCCTACCAGCCTTTTAGGCATAGTCTGCACTAGTAGTTCATCTTGAAGCAATTATTTGACCCTTACATCCTTTCCAAAGACAAACAGTTTTACAAGACAATCTTCCATCATATTAGCACAGCTTATACTATTGTGCTCCCCAGTGTACTAACTTGCATTTTACAGTATGAAAAGATAGTAAAATGAAGACTGAAAACAGGTGATACAGAGTAGCCCACCATGAAAAGATGGACTGTTTATTATTTGCCAACCCAGGAACCTTTGCTCTAACTGCAAACGTCACTATACAAGAGTGTTTATCATCATGGTGACTGCTGATAAAAAAGAAGAATCAATTCCCCAAATAAATCTTTCAGAAATGGTCCTCAACACTGTCATCCCTCTCTTACATGAATGCACTTTGAAATCTGTCAATGAGACAGTTTTAAATCTACCTTATGGGCACCCCTTGAATGCTACTAAGTGCCAGATTTTTGAAACTAAAATACGAAAGTGATACTAAGCCAAAATCCTTATAGAGAAGCAGCTGTACTACAGAAAAGTGCAAACACAAGCACAGTTTGGACTGGCTCATATGTTTCTGATTAAAATGAGCTACATCATTTTTAATGTCCTTAGTATACTTATCAAGATAAGTTCAAAAAATCTGGGTTTAAATCAATGTAAAAGCTCAAATTAATGCAAACCCTGCTAAGGATTTATATAAATTTAAATAATTCATTGTACCACCATCAGTGATCTGATTCTGATGTTCTGCCTTGTTAGCTATTACTTCTGTGTAAATGTAATACTGAGCCAGGTTTGGAAGGCATCAAAATTAATTGATTTCTCCAGAGGAAACAGAAATTGATTGCTATGATTTAGTGCGTTCAGTGTAAATGAAGATGAGACTGGCACTAGGAAAGAGTGATTTTTCTGAGAGTTCAAGTTGGTCCCTGCAAAATGCCCAGTGCTATTTCAGCCTTCTCAGTGCAGTTCATATCTGCACTGATGTACACTTACTCAGAATAAGGAAATAAACCCCTCAAAAATGCCACTTGCAAGGGTATTTTCACCCACTTGCTTAAAATAGCTCACCTTATATCCTACTGAAAATATGGGATGACTAGTAAGATAGATTTTCTTAGAGGCTGATTTTTGCTTAATAAAAGGTGTGAGACTCAAGTTATCAGGTTATTTGTTGCATAGATTATTGCACTTTCTATAACTGCAAAACTCCTGTTGTACTCAGATGTAGAAATACTTATTTTGGGGTTGATGAAGACAAGTTCATTTTCTAAGTATTCCACTGGAAGGACACTTCCTTTCTAACACCATCTGGGAAAACTTGCTTTACAAATCTTAACTACTGAAGACTTACCTAGAGAGACAGATGAGCACAGCAATCTCAGCTACTCTTCCTCTGGAAGGAGAGTTTGAAACTGAGGTATCACTCAGTGAATAGGCACAACTTCCCAAGCTTGTGCCTGAAATCTGATCCCTGCCTGGGCTTTTGAGGGCATGCCTAACAATCTCCAAACTGAAGAACAGCAACAAGTCTGTCCATCTGGAGAGTGTGATGGCAAGGACCTGGACCTGCCTGTGCTTGGTGTCTCCACGTCCCTCCATACCCTAGTCCTCTTCCCAACCACAGAAGGAGGAGGCAGGAATCATTTCTTCAGCTGCAAACCTGAGCTCAGCAGTCCTTCAAGCTGACTGCTGGGGTAATGAAACTCGAACTCATTGTCATTTAAAACACTGTCCGGACTGCTGCCTATACATGCTCTTCCTTTATTATAAAGAATTAAGGAAAATCTATGATCAGGTTTTTTCCTTGCTTGCAGTAATAGATTATTTAATTCCCATTAGGATTCCTCCCTTCCCACCTAACATTGGCACGACTGATACCCTCATTAAGAAACAATATTCAACTCAAAGCATTAACCCAAGATGTGCCCCTTCTCAAAGTGTTTCCTATACAATCCTAAATCTGCTTATTAATATTTTAAAGGGAAAATGTAATTAATATTCTTTCTTGAATTTTGAATAATCGCATCTTACATGCCAACCCCCGCCAGACATAAAGAAGGCGACACAAGCTGCCTGGCACTTCTGAAAGACGACTTTTGTCCAAATACCTTTTCGGCTGAAAACAGACATCAAAAAACCAGCGCCCGGAGGAATGTTTCCCCCCGCTCCGGAGCGTGCGGCACGCCGAGCTGCCCTTTCCAAAGCGCTTGGGCAGCGCACCCGCATCCCACGCCTGGGAGCCGGTCCGCAGCCTGCACCTGACCTCGCCCCGGGGAGGGAGGCAGGGACGGAGGAAAAGAGGGATGCAGCGAGGTAAGGAGGCAGCCGCCCGTGCGCACCGGGGGGCGCCGGTGATGCGGCACCTCGGGCGGCCGGAGCCGGGGCGGGTGCCCGGCTCATCGCAGCCCCGACGGAGCCCCCTGCCCGGCAGCCCCGGGAGATGCCCCGCGTCCCGCCGGGGCACGTACCAGCCTGGCCAAGATCCGGTGGCTTTTCTCGTCCGTGCAGCGCTCGGAGAAGACGCTCCTGTGGAGGAGGAACAGCGCAGCGCTCACCACCACCCAGCAGGCAGCCCAGAGGAGGAGCAGCAGCAGGGCGCATCGCCGCCAGATTTTGAGCCGCAGCCGCTTGAAGCCCGGGATGCCCCTCATCGCGGCGCCGGGGCGGCCGCTTCAGCCGCTGCGGTCCCGATCGAGCGGCGGGGCCCGGGGGCTCCGCGCTGCGCCCCCCGCCCGTCCGTCCCGCTCCCCGCCGGCGCCCATAGCCCCCCGCACCGCCGCTCCCGCCCCCTCCCCGGGACGGGGCTGCCCTGCCAGAGCCCGGAGCGCCCCTTTTGAATTTAAGCCACGTAGTTCCGCTGGCTTTTGTCTGCGCTCCTCTGTGCCAAGCGGCCCCTGCAGCCACTTGGCGGCTGCTGCCCGCGCCCCCCGCCTCTCCGCCCCGAGTTTCTCACCCGAGAATAAAAGGGGGTTGAAGGGTGATGGATGCGGCTGTGGGAACGCGTTCCCATCCAGGCGGCTGCCCGACACTTTGAAAGAGGCAGCCTGGAAACGGACCGGTCCCTCTTGTGAAAGTTTCGCCTCCCGATCAATGGTGGGGGGACAGGAGGAAAAGAAGAAGAAGGAAAAAAAGTTCTTTATTCTAAAGTAACTTCTCCGGTTTTATCGTCCCGGAGCTAATGGAGAAAAAGAGAAAAGGAACTCAGGTGCCCATTCAGTAACGCAGCGCCCCGCGGCTTCCCGATGGGGAGGTCCCCCCCGGATTCCCCGAAGCCTCCCCTGCCCGCCCCGTATCCCGCCGCGGGGTGCGGGCCGGCCCCAGCGCCCCGGGGCGGCCGGCGGAGAACGCCATCCGAGCGGCCCTGGTGCAGGCTTCGCCAAAAGAGGGCAGGGTGTGCTCGGTCCAAGGGCGCTGGTGACGACAGATTGTCGCCCCACCATCCGGCAGAGAGAGTACCTGTGACTGCCCCTGTTTAAGGAGGGGTCAGCTCCATGCGACAGTTCCTAGCATATTTGACTTTGTTAAAGTTTCCACGGGAGCAAAGGCGCAGATGTTTATTCCTGTGCAGCAAGCAAGACACTGGCATCCTTTGCTCACTTCAGGTGCAAGATGTTCACTGTCTCTGTTTAGACCACCACATTCACTTTTTTGTCCTTTGACTCTCACTTGACAGCATCTCACCATCACCGTTTTCAGTGTGAAAATTAATATATTAAAGTATGGCCCAAAGTAATTTGGGTATCTGCTACAGATTTACCGTCAGATATGATGAAAAAGGACCAGGTTCATTTTTCTTTCCCTTTATGGGTGGTTACCTCAGACTACTTGCAATCCCATAGCTGGAAGATGAATTGCAGTTAATGAAAACACTCTGAGGGTAAATTATTTATCCAAAATTAGTAAGAATAGCAGAATATGGCCCATGAATGGAGCAATGCATAATAATTCAATAGACATATTTTAGTCGGTAAGTTGCTCTGGTGCGCATTTTGTTAGTAAACAAATGTTAAAAAGGGAAAGCTCACTGTTGGAAAGGAGGTGTTTTTCAGGGGTATATATTCTGTTGAGCCATCATGCTCAACTTAATGAGAATATCTCCCTGCCAAGTCATTGAAAAGAAAGACTTCTCTATTGGCATGATCTAATTTCACCTTTCAGAAAAGCAAGGGGGAAAGCACAGGTGCATTAAACTTGCTGTTATTCACACCTTTTACATGGTCAGCACAGTTCTTTACCTTGCAAAGGAGGGCTTGAAACACAGCTAAGTAGATGGCAGAGTGTGGCAGAGAAGAAAACAAAAAGATAAAAGTATTGTTGAAAATACTACAGCTTTCTGGAGACTAGAAGTGTGGAGGGAAATGCAAGGAGAGCAAAACCACTTTCATCTCCAAGGAGAATTGGAAGAAGAGTCATTATCACAAGACACATCTTCTATCATTGGTGCATTTTGTTCCATCTCTCCACTATCTCACCTTATTTTTTTTTTTTTTTTCACCTGCAGAGGCTGCCTTTGGCAATCCTTTGCAAATTTTTTTCTTTTCCCGCCTGATCCATTTACTGAGAGGTTTTCTTTTGAGGCATTGGTGATACAGTCTGTTTCTTGAGAATATGGCAAGCTAGGAACTGAAAACTTTTAATCCTATTTCTCAGTCTAATAAAAAATGCTTTCAGGAGCTGTCTCTGACCAGTTTATGGTATTCATTTGGAAATTCCTTGGACAATAAGTGGGGAAGGGCTAGAGGGAGAGTTGCTTAGCCATTCCTCTGTAGGGATACCAGCCAGGCTTGAATACAGCCAGCATGTTGCATACAACCAATGACTGCTGGGAAAACTGCAGATCTGCCATACCAATATCTGGAACAATCCTGAGATGTCTCCCACATGTAAGAGTGATGTGGATGGTGGGGGAAAATCAAGCATCAGAGTATCTACCCACTGCTTGGTCCAGACTGCTAAGCTGTCTGGGTAATAGTTTAGGCACTACCAAACCCACATACATTTTAAATTGTGAATCTTGGCTTCTCTGTTGCTCAGCATATCTCAAAGGATATGTTTTCATTTCATGTCTGTGAAATTCTGTATGTGTGTTACTTGTGTTTCAACAATATTTCTGACTTCAAGCTAGGAACAAAATACAGAGAATTCCTGCCTGGTTAGGTGTCACAGATGAGCTGCTCTAATGGCTGCTGAAAAACCAAGATTGTTCCTTCCTCCTTCTCCACCACCACCTCCTTATTTTCGTTTTTGTCTTGCCTGCCTAGTCCAGCCCTCACTGAAAGATACTCCTTTGCTGCCCAGTGAGCAGCCTCAGTCTGCAGGCCCTGGGGATGCTGCCATCCATGCTGGCAGAACAGGGAGGCACACTGCAGGGCTAGGCACTCTGGGACGCTGGAGGCAGAACTATCCCCCTGGCTCAGCTGTATCAAAAGCCTGCATCTTAAGGATGCAATAAGATAATATGAGTAAGGTGATATAAACGGAAATGGTTGCAGAAAGGAGGAGTCCTGTCCCCATTTTCACCCCAGCCATATGCTGCCACTGCTCCCTTGGCAGTAGGATCAGGGATCAGCAGGCAGCATCGTAGGTTTGACTGAGCTTTTCATTTTCTCCCAAGATACCAGCTAAAATTCACTCAATTTGGGAGTCTGAAAGGAGCCCAAATCCTCCTCTTTGGTTTGGGAACAGTTGCTACACATAGCAAGAGCAATTCTACGTTTAACATGCAGGTGTCTGCTGCTGCTTTGAAATTATGAAATACAAAGACTGAAAATAATCATAGTTTTCAATATAGTTTTAATAATGTTTTTAATAAAAAAAGGTAAAAGTACAAGATGAGGGGAACTTAATGAAGCAAATGCAAGTTGCATGACACTCATACCAGATAGTATACTAGTTTCATTTTATGGTAAATCCCACAGAAGGCATTTGCAGGCAATAAAGCTCTGTCTTCCTGAGATATTTCTATATAGCATTCACGCTGGGGAAAGGGTTGTATCTAGTTGTTCAGTCTCTAAACTTTCAAATATCTCACTGACTTCAGTGGAAGTGAAAAGTTGGGCAAGTCTGGTAAATATGTATATGCGTGTGCACACATACCTTCTTGTACACGTATATGCAGAGATCTTCAGAACAGATCAAGAATTGACCCAGAGAGACTTGATTTAGTAAAAGATAAAAGCCTAGGTGCTTTAGCCTTCATTAACAATCTATTGCTATCTGCAGAATTCAAGTCTAGTTTTAGATTTCCCTAAACTTCAAGGTTCTTAAGACTGATGGAGTTAATTGTAGTCCATCCTCTGTACAATATGTATCTCTCTGTGTCATAGAAATTTTCCTTTAAAAAAAACCCCTCTGCATCAGAGACCTTTGCTTCCTGTATATATTATAATGTGACTGCTTCATGTTGTGTTGGGAAAGAAAAACAATTATTAACAGGAGACCTGAAGGGATTGTCCAGCAAGCCTTGGGCAGCAGATACTGAAAGGGGTTCCTCCCTTTGATAAGACAGGAGCCTGTCACAAGAGGTTACTTTGAAGACCAGGATGGTTTTCAGCTATCTATGTATATTAGCCCTGTCTTCCCTTGCAAGATATGGAAGGACCTTACAAGATGTTGCAAGACATGCAGAAACCCTTTGTTCCCCCCAGGTGGTCCTGGTATGGAGAAATGCTTACTGTATGATGAAATAT